>CM026072.1:3407704-3822941 GCA_014839685.1 Anableps anableps
ATTAGCGCTTTAGAATTTATCAAGAATAATTAATTTAGGGAAAGCTTCTCAAAGTTAGCAAAAGCGCTAAAGTGGAAAATGAAAACTTAGCTCCGCTATTGCCATGTTAGCAGATTAGCGGAAGAGTGCCCACCACAGACTTAAGCACTCCATTCGTAGCTCTGGCTGCATGCCAGCTGCAGGTCGAAGTTGAACATTTGCCCAAATTTCAAGTCTTTTGCAGTCTCTAACAGTTTTTTTCATGATTGGCCTGAATTTAGCCCTTAACTGTGACTAGCCTCAGAGCATTATGCTGTCACTACCAAGTTTTACCATGGGCTTGGTGTGTTCATGGTGATAACTCGGATCAGTTGAAATGTATGTGTTTTTTGTAAAGTGCCTTGGAACAATATTTGTTGTGAATTGGCACTATATAAATAAACTGAATTGAAACTGAATCGAAATTGATGCACTGTGTTAATTTTAATCCTCATGTAGCATTTTGTATGCAGTCCAAGAAATAAAATTTTGGTCTCATCCGACCACCTTAATCCACATGATTCCTGCAATCTCGACATGGCTTGTAGCAAACTAGAAAGTAGACTTCAAATAGCTTTCTTCTTCCCACTCCATCACAAAGGTCAGGTTTGTGGGGCACATGGGTAATAGCTGTCCTGTCGACAGATTCAGTCACCTTAGCTATTGTTTGTGCTGCCATATAACAAATTCTAACCACTGATTACTTTTCCAGGTGTGTATATCTGTTTTTCTATACTTTTTGATGAACAAGGTGTATTTTCTTTAGATGTCTACCCTTAATAACCGTTTTATTCAAGTATTTGTCTAATACCTAGCAAAGGAGTTGGCTGGTGCAAAGGGGATCTGTGCAAGCAGCAGTAAATCTGAGTGTAGTCACTAAGTTTAGAGAGAGAGCAGATCTAATCTGTTTGTGAGTACTCCACATGGAAAACATTTTAAAGTTAAAAAAAATCTAAAACTGAACATAAAATCAAGAATTGGTGATTTAAAACTTAAATATCTCATTATTAATGAAAGATTAAAATAAAGAACCACAGAAAATAGTTTTTCTCAACTGAGGAAGTAAAGAGCTCACGCAGAATGCAGCGGCAGCAGTTAGGCAAGTGTGCCTTAAGAAGAAGAAGGGCTTTCATTATGGCCTCATCTGTACACACACTCACTCACACACATCTTGCTTAGTTGCTACTTATCGCCTCTCGCTAAGCTTTGGGAGAGAAGATATTGGGGACATTCAACATTTTCAAGAGGCAGCTTGGTTTCCAGCACTAAAAGCATTTTTCTGCATGTCTAAGCAAGATTTCCAGTGAACTTCCTGTCACCTTTTTTTCCCCGTTTCCTCCTCCTTCCATCTTCTACATATAAAGTTCGTTTTTTCTCATTAATGTACTGATAATTAGAAATGTTATAGAAATACACTCTTAGCCTAAAGGTTAGCGTTTTTTTCTGATATTTAAAACACACTTACCTCAAAGTGGAACATCCAGCCATACTTCCTGTATAAGCTATTTTTGGTTTGAAGTGATATTAAACCTATATTTACATTTCCTTTGATTTACAGGATCACAAAGTGCAATGCGTTAATAAGTAAAGGAAGATATTAATATACTATATTTTCCCTGAACAGTGCTTAACCATAGACATATAATATTAAATAACAGATTATTCATTTTCTTCTATGAAGTTATAGCAGAGTAAAACTCTGTAATTTTTCTTGCTTTGAAAGCACATTAAAAGATAGTTAGGCAATATTTTTCTAACTGTTTTTTTCTCCTATTGATGTTAATATTTTAGGAGTTTTAATCATCGTAGCAGCAGTGGAGATGTTCTCATGGCATATTTGCCAGATGCAAAATCCATATCACTCTTATAAAAAAGCAGATTTATCAAGAATATCTGCAGTACAAAATTGTTAATTTTATGAGTAAAAACTAAAAAAGCATTCCTGTTTCGAGGTTTTAGCATGCATATACTTGAGAGAGGAAAAAACAATGTCTTGAGCAGAATGAGGTTAGTTGAGTCATTTTCATATCCTAAGAAAGTTAAGAAAACTCAAGAAAGCAAAACGCAAGCCTCAGTGATATATATATATATATATATATATATATATATATATATATATATATATATATATATATATATATATATATATATATATATATATATATATATATTTGTGGATTGTTCTGTGGAATGCGACTAAATTATTTGCAGAACATTTGCACATTTACAGATTCTTTAATTGAGTATATCTACACTATTTGAAAGCTAAAGCAGCAGGACATGCTAAAATACCTTGGTGCAATACTACTTGACACACTATCGGGTGGCGTATGCAAAGCAGTCAATCAAAGTCTGCCATTTATTTTTATTTGGCGGTGATTGACTGTACCTCTAAAAGAGGAGATAAGGAAGACCATGGATGTTAGCTTCTGCAGTTGTGCTAAGACGGTTAAGGTATATTTGGTGTTTTAACTATAAAAATAGGCACTTATAAGCATTTTTAGAGGAGGTTTCAAGTACTCACAGATGTTAGCTATTCATGGTGGTCCCAAACCACCTAATCATCATGTTTTGTACCACTAGTTTTTATTTTTATTTGCCATCCTTAGGAGTCAACGCACATAAGCTCTGCATCCAGCTACACAGCTTAGGCGAAACAATGGAAAGTCCAACCATGTCATAAGAAAGCAAAAATGTATCAATTTTAATGTGGTGTAATTTCTTTGACTTCAAGATCACATGTTTATGGTGTAATAGAGCAATAGAATATTCTTACTGACTGTAATGCTGCATTGAGACCAAACGCGTTTTGGGCGTCAAAAAGGCGTCCTAAGTTGGACACTTTTGCACATTAAAGTCAGACACTTGAATGGCTCTAGACGTGCAAAACGCACGTCCATTTTGGGAGGAGACTCTTGACTTGTGGCTGTTTTCCTCTGCTGGTCTCTTTGTGTAATGGTGGACGAAGTTAAGAGAGTGGCTTGGCTTTATTCACTGAAAAAAAGCAAGAGAATGTCGTCTTCAGGCGCCTCTGCGCCGTGTCTGGATCCACCAGATAATTCAGAGGCGTTCTGAGTTTGGTGAGTTTCACCACCTACTTAGCTACGCGCTGACGAGGGTCGCTTACAGCGCTATTTTCGTCTCACCCGAGCCCAGTTTGACAACCTGCTGACCCGCATCGGTGCCTGCATCTCCTGCCAGGACACCAACTACAGGCGCTCGATTTCAACTGAAGAGTGCCTGTTCATCTGTCTCAGGGTAGTGGGCATTATTCAGGAGACTTAGCAGTTGATATTGTTAACCTTGTCCTCCATTGTTTTTATTTCCCGGGCTCTTGATCCTTCCCTCCCATCGGAAAATGTGCCACTACGTCACATAGCGGGTTCTCTCTGATTGGTTGACTCTGTGTCCAGCGGCAAAAGTTCAGATTTTCCAACTCCAGTGTCTGCCATGCTGGACACGCATCGAACGCTCAAAACGAGCACTAGAAGCGTGAAATTGCTCCGCAAGATGCGCATCCACCATAGACTTTGCATATAAACGAGACGTCCCTGACGCTCAAATTGTGTTAGGTCTGAACGTAGCATAAGCTCAGACGCTCTGTCTACAGCAACAAAAAGGAAAGGTACCTGCTATTCTTTAAAAGCCATAAGTTGCAAAAATGCTTACATTTAGTGAATAAACCTTCATTTTTGGTGATTATTTCCATTTTCATTCTAATCTATGTGATAAACCCCATTTTAGCAGGTTTTAGCAGCAAAAGCATCATATACAGTATTCAACAGTTTCCTACCTCTGACCTGTTGTATTTTATGTTATTAGTTATCATTGCTTTCTCAGCAGGTGCCCCCCTTTATGATGTTCACACTTTATACTGTATATCCTCTGATCTTCCAGTCTGATCAGTCCATCTGCCGCACACGGCACAGACACCACCAGCTGTCACCCAGAAGTCCCAGGGTACCTGACCCACATGCCTTCTTCAACACACATTCTGCAAATTATTGTAAGACTAGAATCAGCACTTCACAGGGACATCCTACAGAAATCAATCACTATTTACTCTGCATCACACTGGTTTTCCTGAATTTTGATTTCATAAATGTGAAAAAGGACCAAGATTTTTGTTCCTTTGCAGAACATTATGATGACACAAAGAAGCTGATATTGATAAATTTTTTATTAATCTATCTTTCTCATTTTACTTTTTCCTCAAAAATATGCAGATCCAGTTAAGTACAGACTTGGCAGGAAATTAAGGCATTTTTAATTTAAAGTCAAACAAAATTTATTTGAAATTGTGGTGTGTTTTTTTTTCCATTTTTTGTGTTTTTTAAATTTTATTAGAACCTATATAAAAATATATGTTAAAAACACAAAAGGCATCTTGAATGATCATAAAATTTCCACATTTAAAGCAACTAAATCAACAATGAACACAGATGTGACGATAATTAAAACATTATTGGAAGATTAGAATTGATTAGCTATATGTCAGCACATATCTAGAAGTCAAACATTTGGACAGAAGTAGATGATTAGAAACAGAAACCTTTACTATGGCAGCATTATTTTTAAGGTGGAAGTAACTCATGATAGTAATTTGAAAGGTTTTTCAGATTAAACTGATGCATATAGGGACAAAAGAACAACTGAACCACATGCATACATGACCCACTGACCTGAGCCTCTGCCAGATGAAAACGCTTTCACACAAAAACGTAACATGACAGTCAGCCTCCACACACACACACACACACACCCTAAAATCAGAGACACAACGGGGATGCACTTCATCTTGGAGTCACATGGTACCAAAGTTTAAAAATCCATCCCTTCACATGTACAGACCTCTTCAGAGCTCAGGTAGTAATGCATTGTGAGCCAGCTTCGTGTTTGGAGCACTGCAGCCTCAAATGAGCTCTGACAGGACGGCCGTCACTCGCGCTCACACACCCCAAGGGTCCACCATGTTGTCGGTGTGAAAAAAGCCACCATAGCCTGCTGATTTCTTCCTGAGCTACGTTCATGTACATTTTTGTATGTTTTATTTTGCTTCCATCTGTTAATTTGTAGATTTTTTTTCTATCTTTTGGGTCTGCTTGACTTTTCTCTTTAGCAGTGTTTGATATTTACATCTCTGGTATTCCATATGGCACTAGTGTATGGTGTTATTGTTTAATATTTATTAAAAACATGACTTTCTTCAGATTATATAAAAAGTTTTGCATCATATAATACACCCTTGCACATTCTTACAGTTTTACTTACTGAATCATAATCCTTTCTCTAATTAATTCTCTTGTTAGTCTCTGGATATTCAGATTCTCTATACAGAACATTTAATTGAGGAAAATTTATATGAAGCAGTTTTTTGTGAATTTTTAATCTAATGGAACATGCTCAAAAGAATAACACCTTCCACTGTTTTGGTTAAGAAAGCTGTTACATTGGTGCATATAAACCTAAGAGATAATTACTTTAGACAACATGAATAGGTTTTATTAAAAATAGGTTGTATTTCAGCATCACTGACTTTAAATTTCTTCCTAAGATATTTATAAATGTAAGTGGACAACTGACTTTACATTTTCTAGACTCACTGAATCTTGATGGACTGGAACCAATCTCCAACAGACCCTGAACGGGACACTGGTTCATCACAGGGCAACACAATGGTGTATGAGCATTTATGTAAAGTAATCAAACTACTGTGTATTACAAAACTAATTATTAACAAATGACTAGTCAAAAAAGAATCTGTCAGAGGACTGTTTGGAGGAAAAGCATAGTGTCTTTAATTTTTTAAAAGTGGTTTTAAGGAAGTGCTTGAGCAGGAAAGCAATACCTTAAAAAAGCAGGAACTCACCTGCAGCCGGTTGCTCGTACTGAGGTACAACAATATTTTACAATGATATAAATGGTAAAATTTTCAAACAGACTTCAGTTTAAACTCTTTTGAATGAGATTGGAGAGGAACCACTGGAGTGGAGTAGTTTTCGTCAGCTCTGTGGCTTCCTCTCCCTCACTTTGCACACTGCTAGTCAGCTGGCAGAAAGGTTATTGCACTTTTCCCCTCGCTTACAAAATCAGACAAATATAGCTGCTTTGGAATTTTTCCGAATCTCAAACACACAGATTTGATGTGCTGGACTAGGGTTTGGTTAGGTACCTTGGTTTTGAGATTGTGCATTTTTGGCATTCTTAGTTTAGAGGACCTAATGTGGGTTTTGTACACTTGTTTTCGGTTGCTGTACTTTGAGTCATTCTTGTCTTTCATGCTGTATGAAATATTTTCCTTTCTCTCCTTGTGTTTCTGTTTCTCAGCTGCACCCCATCTGTAAACACTTGTTTTCAATCTGCTAATCATCTTCCACAGTATATATACACTCCCTGGGTTTTTCAGTCATTGTCAGATCCTCCTGCTACTCACCCCTGGTGTATGGCAGTCTCAGTCTGTGTTGGATTCCTCGTTGCTGCTGGTTTTCTCTGCTGTGTCTTCTTTGATTTTGTAAATTTTAAAAGTTTTAATTTTTCACTTTTATTACTAATTAAAACACACGTTAGACTTGAACCTGCCGGCCTGCATTTAGATCCTCCTACACACTGCTTACAACAGGACAATCATGGTGTGGAAAGTAAACGTGTGCCATCAATCTCTCTAATTAAAGTAACACCTACAGCAAGATGTTTGTTACGCAGCCAAGTGAAGGTAGCTATCAGCTTGGAATAATAAACACCTTATTATTCCAAGATAATAACATTATGCAGGTGTTAAATTTATGTGTAAATATTCTGAAATATTGGCCATATTTTTACCTCAAGGTTATCACATTGGTAGAATCTAGCACCATCTCATTTCAAGAGCAAATCATCACAAACTATCCAACATTGTTGCAGTTTGCCATCCAGCCTGAAAGCTTTAAACCCTCCTCTAAATTCTTGGTGTTTAGTGTCTTTGTTGGCCAGACTTAACCGTGTTGTGTCTGAACAGTGGCTCTGATTTCACTCTTGTATTAACTATGAATTAAATATATGACTGGAGACAGGGAGAATATCTGTGAAACACAAAAGTGGAAAAACTAAGAACACTAGTGCACACAAGCTCCCCGCTGAGCCCCAATGTGCTGGAGGTGCGAGGACATTTCTATCTACACGTCTGCTGACTTATTGATGCCACTTGTCAAATATAAATGCATCGCTGTGATCCAGCGCAGACAGAGTAGAAGAAATGTTTTTAAAACCAGAAATAGAGAGGATGCTTCTGTGTTAGCTCTCCCCTCCGGAGCTTGTTGGTTTTTCCGTCTGATGTTTAGGGGGCTGCAGGATGAAGAGGAGGAGGAGGAGGAGGTGGATTTCAAAGTGGCTTCCAGGCTAGAGAGTGTTTTACTGAAGATATGTGGCAGCCATTTTGTTGTTTTGTATGTTTTTTCTTTTCGTTTTTTTCTTGCTTTTAGGGCAGAATTGTCATATATTTGTCCAAATAAACACACACAAGTTTATTTTAGGACAAAATGAATCATGAAAACATAAAAATTTGTTTTAAATTTTGGCAAATTTCAGGCAAATTCTATTTGTTGTTTTTTGAGTATTTTATTATTGATGCACAGAATGAGAGATTTTGTATTATTTTTTGTTAGCTTTCAGTTTCAGAACGAGTTTAAAACCTTGAAATCTTTAAGTTTTATTGTTATCTGTTGGGAATTTTGATGTGCAGATCTGTGCAAAAGTCTTGAATCACTGCTTGCTTCTTTACCAAATAACGAACATCTCAAAAATATAGGACATGGCATGAATTTCCACTTCTTTCACCAGAACACATTTTATTCCTATTTATTTTACTGAATTAATGCAAAAATATGGCAGATAACAAAGCCTGAGAGGTAATAAGTGGCACTGTAGCAGCAATAAGTGGATTCCTAAAGAGCTATTAGCTGAAAAATGTGCATATTGCAGATAATCAACTGAGGGATGATACATTTCTCAGGCCCTGTATCAAGTATTAACTGGGGGGGTTTGCCTTTCAAATGCTGTTTATACAGTAGATCTGAAAAGTATTCAGTGCTTCACAATTTTCACATTTTATTATGTTAAAACCTTATTCCAAATTTTATTAAATGAATCTCTTTCATCAAAATCCTACACACAATCCATTACAATAATGTGGACATTTTTTGAAGGGTTTTGCAAATTTATTAAACATGGAAAACCAAGAAATCACATTTACGTAAGTATTCATAGCCTTTGCTTAATATTTTATTGATCCAACTTTGGCAGCAATTACTGCCTGAAGTCTTTTTGAATATGATGCCATAGAGAAACAAGCTAAAAACTTACAAAGTCAAAAGAAAACCTTCAAAAGACCTTACTGATCAAGACTCCGTGTGGGGATTACACTAAAGTCAGCTCAATGGAAATAAATCTGTTGATTTTACAGGGCATTTTGCAAATCTGAGTTGTCAAAGAATACCCCTGAAAAGCATGCCATCAATCAAGATGACAGAGTAAAGCATTTTGACCATTTATTTTTAATTCCATATTGAATACATTTGAACAAAGATGATTTTAAGATGCCTGCATGTGCAGTGAAACAGAACATCCTTGTATGTGATGATACATGACGTTGTCACTGCCTTGGATTGACCCCTGCGTGATAAACTACTCTGCATGAGTTTGTCCTGCAGGTGTGTTGATGAGCTGCAGACTCTAAAACAAACAGCCAGTGGTTCTGTCATCGCTGCAGAGCTGGAAACTCAGAACCTGCTTCACTTTGTTTAATGAGACGTGAAGAAGCTGAAGACGTTCCTGTAGGTGTTGGGGGTCGGTTCTAACACACTCGATGCTGATGACAGACGCCATGCTGGGGCCCTGCAGCTGGAGCGCCATCTCGTCTCCCAGTGTTTGCTGATTTTACGAGGCTTTTCCCCATCTGATCTCAAGCTGAAATATCAAATAACAAAAGTATCAATAAAACAAATTGAGAAACAAACTAAACTGGAACACAAAAGCAGAAAATGGATTATTTGTGTAAAAATGTAATTTTCCTTTAAAGTCTGTGAAAAGCAGGTCGGTGAGTTCCTGTGTCAGCAGCACCACGTTTCACTCCAAAGAACAGCAGGTCTGTCAACATGTCCAACAGAGACTCCATTTCCCAGAAAACACTGCTCAGAAGTGACTTCTGGATGCCAGGAGTTGAGGATGTGGTGGACTGGAGGGATATGCTGGTTTGGGCATGTAGGAACAGCTTTATGTGGAAACAGAGACCGACTAAGAATGACTGTCCTGGAGTTAAAAGGACACACAGTCAGCTTGTCAGGACAGAAAACATGATGCAAAGCCAGGCTGTGGTCCCAAACTAGACATGTCGAGCTCTAGTTTGGTACCACAGGCTATTTCACTATCTATATCTATGGAGCTTTAATTGATAGGTTTGCTGTTTTATATTCTTGATATTGTCCCATAGCATAGAAAAGGCATTCAAATGTGGAACATCCCTGTAAGGTAAATATTACAAAATAAAAAAAAAAAATAAAAAATAAAAAAAAAGGTTTTTTGATCAGTAGTTCAGCAGACTTTCTGAAGGTTATTTTCTGTACAACTTTCCAACTTATCCAGTCATTTTTAGTCCAGTCCTTCTACCTGACCATGAGAATGCATTTTATTTATTTCTGAGAGGATAAAAAGAGACAAATTCACACTGAAATTATTTTGTATTTTTAGTTGGTCAAAGTATTTTGTGTACTTTAAACTTGCTGAAAAAAGCTTGGACACCCCTGATTTAATGCTTGTCTGAAGCCTCATGAGCTCTGCTGTCATTTCACAACACTTCAGCTTCATTCCAGTTTAATTCTTCTGAAGATGTAGCAGAGTATCGGTGCCGTCTGATGCAGGAAAACATGCTGGTTTAAATCTTTCACCCCAAACACACACCTGACTCAACAGAGTGTCTTGCTGAGCCCAAAACAATCTTCATGAAGTAAAGCTGGACATACAGCCTGAGGTCAGGCCTCCACAACACCTCCTGCTGGGTACTTCCTCCTCTTCCAACCGCTTTGTTTCTTTCTTTTCTGTCTCTGTTTACACACCTCTTTCTACTCTTCTTTTTTACATTTCAGTCACTTTTTCTTTTCTTTTTTATCTTCTGCTTATTCTCATCTCCATTTCCTGGCTCCTATTATGCCTCTGTTAATGAAACCTAATTAAATAAGTGAGTAGGTAAATTCTTGGTCTCCCTCTGGACCATTTCTCTTAATTATTAAACCATTTTAATTTGTCTTCCTGCTCTGCTTTCTTCCATCTCATTCTGATTTTCTCCTCTATTCATCCTCTCTCCCTCCCCGCTGACCCCTGTATCCTCTTCCTCTTCATCTCCTTCATCTCTGTCGTGCCTTTTTTTTGCTCCCTACAACAAACACGGTCTGTTTTCAGATTCCACCACTTACTGACACCTGATTTATGTCACAGGGTTCATGTTTTCTGTCGTTAAAAGGAAGTCGCGTCTCTATGATTTGACTGTGTGAACAGATTTGTGTCTCTACAACAAGGGTAATAAACGGTGGTACACACTCTGCTGATGTCAGGAGGTCACGGTAGCAGAGGCCAAGGGTCAATATTCAAAGAAGGGTAAGAAAGCTTTGATCAAAGGGGTTCACAAGGATGAAGATAATTTCTTTTCCTTTATTCTCTTATTTAGCTTTGAATATTTTGTTATTCATCATCGCTTAAAAAAGGAAGCAATTAAATATTAAATATTATTATAGCTCTGTACATTTGTTTTTGTATTTTAGATGACTTTTTTCTTTTCTTCTCTCTGTATCCTCAGTCTCCTCTTCTCTTTCTTCTCCTCTGTCCTAATTCTTCCTCTGTCTCTCTCCCTTTTCTGCTGTCGGATGCCTGGGGTGCATGTATCCTCAGATGTGCGAGGGCCAAAAGCTGGGTTTTGTGAGGCTACTGTGGATCTGTGTGTATGAGTGTGTGTGTGCCAGCTGGCGATGTGTTCAGAGCTGGTGGAATGTTCTGGAGGGCTCCGCAGCCTGCGACTGGGACAGATAAGGCAACAGACACACACACACACACACACACACACACACACACACACACACACACACACACACACACATACACACACACACACACACGTATGCATATACCTCAGTATGAGGACTGTAACCCATAAGCTTGAATCAGTTGTAAATGTAGAAATGCCTAAATTTCACTTATAGATGAGCAATAGTAAGGTCTTACTGTGGGGAACTGCTGTATATTGGTTAACTTTTTAAATACCAGGGCTGCAATTTTTACCCTAAAGAATATTTTTACATATGTGTTAACCTTCCAAATAAACAAGTTTTAGACCAGGGGTGTCCAAACTTTTAGGCATAGGGACCAAAAAAGTCAAGTGAAAGTAATCCACGGGCCACAGAATTCTTTGTGTTTTTCTTTCTTATAATTGCAAAATCTATTTTAGTTTTAGATGTTCGGCTATAAACTAAACTCACAATATTTGAATTAAATTAGCAAACCTGTAAATCATTGCAGAGTTTAAATATAAAAGGGTCTTGCATGTTTGCCAGATTTAAAAAAACACAAACTACATCGTAAATTTTTCAGGTTGATCGTCTTTTTCTAGATTTTTTTTTTGTGTGTTTTTTTAGAATAGTATTTTGCTCACTCTTGCTTTATTTTGCCAGTTGTATTAAATCCCTGTGCCCAGGTCTGCATTTCAGTAAAAGTCACTAGGTTGGTTTTTTTTTTTCTTTGTCTCTTTTACTATTAAAATAACTTAAATTCAAAACAAAAACCTAAATGAATATTTTGTGTTGTACCTTACATTTTTCATGGTAAGATGTTAAATTGACTGTTTCAGTGAGATTTGCACCCTAACATTGTTTTTAAATTTGTCTCTGCAACAACTGCCTGGCAAACCAAGTGATCAAGGACCACCCAAAATCATTCCAAGGGCCGCAAATGGCCCCGGAGCTGCACTTTGGACACGCTTGTTTTAGACTCTTCATGTTTTGCTGATTTGGTTCAAAGCCAACATAAGCTCATCGTGAACACCAACCAGGGAACAAACTAGGATGTTTTCCTTCATTAGTGAAATCAACTGTGTTTAATTTTGTATAACAGGATCTTTTGACCAGTAGCACTGTGTATCTAGAAATAACTTAGTCTAAAAGTCAAAGTCTCTGCAGATCTGAGCCTCAAAGGAAAAGCTTGTACTCTTTGAAACTGGGGTTCTGTGATCAGCAATCAGTATCTTACCTATATTAGAAAGCTGTCTGACTTCAATTTCATACTGACTTTTGAATCAGAAGATTAAAATGATGTCTCATTGTGTCTCATCTCGCCTTGTATGCTGGGTTATCTAAAAACATGTTTAACTTGAGTCTAAACATCTGAATATGAAACTCATTTTGGGAAACGTAACAGCTTCTTACCTCTTTGAAGTATCAGTTTGTCGTCTGGGATACACCCTTGTGTGAAGAAGCATATAAAACGTACAGTCTGATTCTAAATCAGGACAAAGTAATTTACTTTTGACATGACACCACCATCTTGTTTTCTAGCATAATGATTGCTAGACCACCTGGGGATGAATGTTTAATGCTCAAAAACCATACTCAGTCCAAGTGGTCTAATAAATATAAGCTGAACTGATCCTGAAACAGGTTGGACTGCTTTCAGTCAAGCATTTGGAATGCAGAGGTATGTGAATCTTCCTCAGTATAGATAGTGTCTGCAAAGCATAGCATGAGATTAGAAAATGTTATCTTTGGAACATTACTGTGACATTTGAGTAGCACTTGCATACATTTTGTAGCAGTGGCATAGTTTTTTTGTGACACTAATGCCACTTAAAAGTTTGATGTGGCATTTCTAAATATTTAAAAATGTAGCATCCCAGTTTTACTGGAGTTCAAATTATATATGTTGCAGTATCATATGTACAGAAGGGTGAAGCTGTTGTGGTTTTTTTACTTAAAGCAATGTATCTTTGCATGATGTTAAAGTACAAAGCAGGTACTGATATAGTGTGAAAGTCCAAGTCCATACAGAGTTCAGCCTGACTGATTTGTTTTTGCAATGTAGAACTATAGAGGTGTTACCAGCAGTCAGTATCTTACCTGAAGTAGACTGCCATTTAAAAGACTTCAGTTTAGAGAAACTAACTTCTCACTTTGTTACCAGTCAGTTTCCCAGGTTGGACTTAGCTTGTTTGATTTTGCACTTTGTGTTTCACGTGGAACAAATATTGTTAAGGGCTGATTATCTACAAGTTTTTCAGTGTAAATACATATGGAGGTAGAACCTTCAAATGCATAAGTGTGTAAAAGTTAAAAAAAGTTGATATGGAGTTTTAAGAGGTGATCTCTGCATAGCTCAGTTGTCCTGTCAGAACATGTTTTCATTTCTCAAAACTGAGACCCCTCCAAGGACTGTAAACTGCCAGTGAGATACTGACTGCTTACAACCATATAGAACAGCACTTGAATAAGAATCTAAAGTATTCCTTTGACCTGTGGCAGCGCCCTGAGGCACGGTCCAAAAGTGAACACTCTCCAGAGTGTCTTCCCTCCCAGTATGAACCTCTCAAACTGCTCCCCGCAAGTAGAAATGTACCAATAAGCAAATGAAAGCTGTGTACACAGACAGTTCCAAGTGTGTGTGTGCACACAGAGCTGATCTCCCTGTGACACACTCTCACATATCAGCTTGGATCAGTCAGCAGCCCAGTAAACAGGCTGGAAGAAGTTTGCCAAGACTGGTTCAGAGACAAGAAAACTAAAAGGAGCAATTAGAGAGAAAGTAGTGATGCAACATTACAAACATGACAATAAACAAGTTCAGCTGTATGTTTTACAGCAATGTGCAGCAGAAGGACCCCGCAGTGGAGCTAAAGCAGCCACCTTATGCTGTTAGAGCAAAGTCATTCCTGATGTCAACAAAGTAAAACTCAATGGAATTGCTTTTATGTTGTTGTTCAGCTGCCTCTGGAGACAGGATGTCTGAAATGCCCTATTGGTTTTAAAATTATTATTAATGCAAATCTCAAGTGTGCCTACATGCTATTGAGAGCTATGTTGATAGCATGTTAGTGATACAATCCAGAAAACAATACTTTTGGATGTAACCAGTATTTATTTTTTATGTAAAGACGGCAGCAAACTCTGAATTGTGGCCCACGTTGACCAGTGTTAAAAAGTAGTAGTTGTGTTGTAGAAGCAGAAAAAGTAAGTAAATTTAATATAAAATATGGTTAATTTCTTCATATGTTTTGTTTACATTTAACACAGTTTGTTATGTCTTCAATACTGTGTTCCTTGCAATTTTCTGTTTGATCCAGAAGCACATTTCTATCCAAAAGAATCCAATTTTAAGTTAGGTCACGAAATCCTCCTATTTGTTGCTTCTTCACTGAAAAAGATAAATCCATTAAATCTCTTCTACAATTTTTTATTGTGTATTCAATATTCTAAATAGGGATATTCCAAACAGCAGGTTTTGTGCTGCACTTTGTTATTTAACAATAGACATTGACCCATAATAGCCTATTCCAACACTATGTTAAAGTCAGTGTCATTTATATGCCTATAAATTCAGCTTAATAAATACAAATTAAATACCACACTAAATATTATAAGTATTTGACGCACATGGGATTTTAGATGTTGCAGTATCCATGTTTCCTTGATAGCAACAGATACTTTAACCTAACAGAAGATTCAGAATTGCTAGGCTAATGTTAGCACGTTTTCTCCGTTATTTTCTGTCATTTCAGTTAAAGCTGACATGACTGGGGGGAGGGGGAAGCGAGGGGGGATGAGCAGAGCCACAGGCACGGTGATTGACAGAACTAAGACCCACCTCCTGGCTTTGATTAATTGTTTCTAGATAGCACTGGGAGAAGGGAGAAGAGCTTGATTTTTTCACAGATTTTCTGTCTCATACCATTCTGTCATGAAATTGTGACAGTTTCAACAAATATGTAGGAAAATATTTTTCACAAAAGTTACATACTGCAGCTTTAATTGTTTTCTGACAATATTTACAGAAAAACAACTCTCAGCCAAGCAAGGCAGTTGATTTGCACAACACATTTTCAGCAACAGGGCAGTTCAGAGTGTTTTACATGATCAGAAGGAAAATGAAACAACAAACAGGCAAAAACGTTATATTGCGATGGCAGATTAAGGGAAAATTATGACAGTTTGAGAGTCAGAATACAATTTATGATGTTCCAATTGTGATTAATCCAAGGCCGCTCTAAGCAAATAGGTGTTTAGCCTTAATTTAAAGGAGCTCAGTGTTTTAGCATTTTAGCAGTTTTCTGGAAGTTTGTTTTAGATTAGAGGACCATAAAAACTGAAGGCTGCTTCTCCGTGTTTGGTTCTGATTCTGGGGATGCAGAGGAGACTAGAACCAGAAGACCTGAGTGGTCTGGAAGGCTGATACAACGACAACAGGTCTTTAATGTATTTTGGTGGTAGGCTGTTCAGTGATTTATAAACTAACAGAAGTATTTTAAGTCAAGTCAAGTTTGTTTGTATAGAACATTTCAGCAGCAAGGGAGTTCAAAGTGCTTCACATCAATCAAGTATACAGCAAATCATCAAAATCATCAAGAAAATATACATGAAAATTATCAAATTTTTTGTGCAAATATCAATGCATCAAAATCATTAGGATCATCTGGCAGGTTGTGCAAATTGTAGCAATGCAATGAGTTTCAGGAGTTGAATTTGGTTTGGGACCTTAATACAAACCATTTAAAAATGTGGTGATCATCACAATGACTCAGTTCTTAGGATCCCTAATTCTAAACATAAAAACTCTGGGGTAGTGAGGAAAAATACAAGGCCACTCAGGAGGCTTAGAGCCACAGCGATGGGAAAATTTTACAACATGGACTGTAAGTATTTCTGACTATTTCTCTCCTCTCACTGTGCCTACAGTACATCTAGAAAAAATGAATATTCCTAAGCAATCTGGTGGGTGGTGGGTCATACCGCAGTTTCTCTTATTTTGGCCAGTCAGTGACCTTTCATCAGCTGCAGCCTCGGGACTAAATGTCAGGATATCTTATAATCTAATTGGCAGATCGCCATGAAATTCATTAAGTGCGCTCATGTTTCCAAGTTTCCCTTTGATTTTAATGCCCCTATGACCTTTTCCATCTCTTTGCCTTGAGGTCACAATTTCCACATGCACATAAGAAATTTCTAGTCAGGGCAGTTCGGCATTCAACCCACAGAGTGGAGACACATACATCTCTATCACACATAAGGTTCCTTATTTTCATTTTATATCTGAAAATGCATTTAAATTTCTGTTAAAACAACCTTTTTTATTTATGTACAGTTGCTAAACTTAAAAAAACAAGAGTATGTTTGATTCATGTCACCTGCATTACTTTTGAGTTTGTTATAGAGGGAGACAGAGACAGAAAAAAAACCAGAAAGAGCATCCGACTGCCAACATACGCAGCACCCTTTGACCTTCTGTAATTAACAAAAGTTCACGGAGCACACACTCTTTAATGTGGAGCACACACTCTTTAATGTGCTTCCTTTCACATATTCATCCGCGTGGTAAACGGAGTCAGCAGCAGCTCGGTACAGCGTCACTCGCCTGACACCCAATTTGTCCCCATAAAGCTCAAAGATCAGATGAAACAGAAAAGAAATGTAAAAAGGAAACATGAGCAAAAAAAAAAAAAATGCAAATTTGTCACTAATAAGAAGTACAGGAAGTGCTACACTGGCTGCACTAATGACTTCCTGGTTTAGTAATTGGGGGAAACTGAGTAAGGGAAGCAGAAACCCTTAGTACAGCATGAAAAGACAACATTACATATGTTTTCATCGTCCCCATTTCCCCCTTATTAATCCATTCCTGCATGACCCACCTTCTGATCCTCCCTGTACTACTTTATCTGTTGCAGACTTCTATCTTTCCCTTTATACCTCAACTCCCTCTGTCCTTCATTTATCTTCTCATACACATCTTTTATGCTTCATGTCTCAACCATTTTCATTCCCCTCCATTTTCAACCATCTGATCCGTCTTTTTATTCTGCTTTTTCCTATATTTATTTCTTCTTTATTCCTTTTTTTCTTTAATCTTTTCATTTCTGTCTTTACCTTTCAACACCATCTGGATTTATACTGAGATTAGATTACAGACAGGTAGACTGATTGATTGATTATTGGTTGCACTGCTTTTTATTTAGAGGTATCATGTTTAAGGGGGCTGAATGCAAATGTACGCTACACTTTTTAAAGCACTGATTTCCTCCACTTCACAGTTATGCACTACTTTGTGCTGGTGCATCAGATAAAATCAATAAAACACAAAAAGGTTTGTTGGTGTAATGTAGCAAAATGTGAAAAGTTTAAGTCCTGTGAATACTTTTGAATGGCACTGTATATCACATAAGATAATTTCTTTCCATTTCTTCTTTCACTCTCATGTTGTTTCCTCTCTTGTCTTTCATTCGAACCTTCATCCTGTTTTGTCCTCCATTCTTTCTCATACTCTAACCTCTATTCTGTCATTTTCATCCCTTCATTTTCATGTCATCCATCATTATTCCTCTTTATCATCATCTTCTCTTCATCTCTCCACTGTCATCCTCCATGTTAACAGGATTAGCACTGTGACTTAACTATGCAGAGAAAAATAATTAGTCTTGTCAGCGATAACATTTCCACACCTCATTAAAGGGCCAAAAGTCCTGCTTCTGACTTCCTACTTTGTCTTCCTTCTTCTCCCTCTGTCCTCCTGTCACTCTCTCTATCTCCTCTGCTTCTCCTCTCCCCACTCCAGAAGGACACGACTGACTATGATGTGCCACACTGCAAAAACACAAAATCTTCCCAGGTATTTTTGGTCTTGTTTCTAGAATAGAAATATCCCTTATAATCCCATGATGGGGAAATTTCTGTGCAACAGCAGCAAAGTGACAGTGACAGGCAATAACAGAAAACAGACTCATATAAAGATAGAATATAAAATACATGTATAAAAACAGAATAAAGAATAGAAAATACTGTACAGTAAAGACAAGATTTCAGCATAGATACTGTGCAGTTATAAAAAATATACTCCAGTCCATAGGAATATACAAGAGCTGCATGTCTCTGAGCTTTAAAAAGTGACAATGAAAAAAAATAACACCCAGGTACTTATAAGAGTCCATGATCTCATTGTCCACTCCCTGGATGTTCACCGGTGTTGGTGAGGTGGGTCTGCGCCTCCGGAAATCCACCACCATCTCCGTGGTTTTAGCAGCATCAATCAGGAGGTGGTTCCGCAAAGTCCTGGGTCCACTGTCTGTACTCTGAGTCGTCCTCACCTGTGATGAGGCCGGCTATGGCAGAGTCATCAGAGAACTTTTGTAGATGGCAGCGTGGGGAGTTGATGGAGAAGTCTGCAGTGTAGAGGGTGAAGAGGAACGGAGCCAGCACAGGTCCCTGAGGGCAAACCAAAGCGAATCCATTGAAGACATCACCAGGGGGCGTAGATGTTTGAGTACCAGTCTCTCAAGGGTCTTCATCAGATGTGACATCAGGGCTACCGCTATTTCTAGTGCAAATACCTTGAATACACTTGACAAATAAAACAAAGCTAACTTACAAGTAACTTTTCAGCAGATATAGCAGCTTGTTTTACGTCAATAATTCGTTAATATTGATGAAAATGTTCTAGTTATAAGTGAAATAATCTGCCAGTGGGACAAGACGTTTTAACTTATCATATGGGAAAAATGAAACCTCCTATATCATGGTGAAAAGTCACTTGTAAGTTAGTTTTGTCTTATTTCAAGTGTACTCAAGATATTTGCTCTAGAAACTTGACCAAAAATACTTGGGAAGATTTTGTGTTTTTGCAGTTCAGTTCCTTGGTTGGTTCGTAGTGTTGGTATCATCCTTTTATGCCTCATCCCTCCAGATAAATGTCATTTTCTGCTCAGTTATGCAGACTGAGAAGTTAACCACCATTACATGTGGTTTGTGTGTTATTAATCTGTCTGGCAGGTCTGCATCATAATTTAACACATTAAAAATCTCAGCATAAATGGCTTACCTGTGGTCCGACTTTAAGTAACCAGTCATTGTTTGAAAAAATTCAACAACTTTGTGTAAATTTGTGTAAAATCTTCTCATTTTTTCTGAAATTGTGGCCAAAACTTTTAAAACCCACAGAAAACTGTTTGTTTTTATAACTTTGCAACTTACGTTTCATGAAGACAGTTTGTATTCAGTTTGGGTTGATAAGATGAAATTCACTTCAGTTCACTGAACTTATGACAGTACAGCAAAACCAGCACTGTCTCTTTAAGAGAACTCAGGTTAGGACTTGTGTTGCTCCCAGTTCAGAGCTTGCTCAGGAAAGGCAACAGACAGACTTTTATAGACACTGCTTTAATGTCAAAAAAGGCTTCAATGAAGCCAGTTTTCTCCACTTTGTTGTAAGAATAAAGAAAATCAAACTAGATCTTTACAGTATTTTACTGATCTTTCGATCTAACTTGGATGTTCATCAGGTCCAATTAATACCCTAAAATCTAACATTTATCAAGACTTGATCTGTTTCTTAGGCATCCTTTTAATTCTTTAGTTTAAAGGACTAATGCTGAATTCTAATATTTAATGTTAAATTAATAAAGATGAAAAAGGTTTCACTACCTTTTACTCGATTCAAATTCACTCAGACTAGAAAGCTGTTGGTTCTGGTTCAGAATGTTTAATGTGATCTTAGCATGATAAAAAACATGGGAATCCTATGGATGCAAACAAAAACATTTAGTGTAGCCAAATAAAAAAGGTGATCAGTCCTATGACCTGGTCAGGCAAGTCCTCTTCATGGGGTTCAAGGTTCTGTCTTCCTGAGGCTCTTGACAGTGTGTGATTCAGGGAGAAGAGTCATGATGAGGGGCCAGTCAGGATAATCATTTCATTTCATGATGTGGTTGTTTTCACAATTTCAAACGTGTAATCATTCTCTTAAATGAAACACAGGTTCACATTTAAGGTTTTACACATTGATTAATAAGCTAAAGATACATCTAAATATGGATTTTTTTTTTTCAAACTTCCAACATTGCTGCTGTTAGTGTTTGTCTGATATTGTTTAGCAACACTTTTTGTAGCATTTATCAGTGAATCACGTATTTAATAATTGATTATCTGTAATATTTTTAATGCACTTCTTAACCTCTATCGTTGACCAACAAAAATTCTGTTTCACTCAAGTCTTTGTAAGTCCCTGCAAAATGTGAATTATGACTAACTAAAATCAGTGAAGAGATTCCTCGATGTTTTAGTTCACCTTCGCCCTGCTGGACTGACGGTTACTCCCACATTTTCACTTCT
This sequence comes from Anableps anableps, assembly GCA_014839685.1. Lineage (NCBI taxonomy): Eukaryota > Metazoa > Chordata > Actinopteri > Cyprinodontiformes > Anablepidae > Anableps > Anableps anableps. Next base: position 3,428,101 of record CM026072.1, read on the forward strand.
CAGCGGATCAAGCTGCTCGTGTGAACTCAGCGCTGTGAAACAAAACCGTGTCTTCCCCATCAGTGTGGGCAGGAGGTGCTGCATCATTTCATGTGCAAATGAAGCTCTCTAATTACAGTCTTCAATTAGATTCAGTGCTGAAAAAGAGGAGAAAAAATGTAATTTAATTTTCCTGGCAGGAATGGGACGAAGAGTGAGAACAGATGAAGAGCAGAGCTGCAACACAGTTATTGCCCTTATTTTCTAACATTTTTTTTATGCATGAGTTTAAATGTTTCATAAAAAAGTGTGTATATATGTGCTAATTTTACACAGCTATGCAAAGTCACACATAAACCCCAATTTGAACTCCACAATAATTGCTGTCAATCACACCCTCCAAACTCGCAAACAAAAACAAAGCCTCTGCTCCTTCTCAACTCCGAGGACCTACAACACCCCAAAAAAACACCCAAACACGCCCGCGGAGCTGACAGAGCAGCGACACCTCAGCGCTTTGTGAAACAAAAGCAGCAGCAGTCTGAGTGGAAGGTTGCCTGTCAAAGCTGCTGAATGGACTCATTGTCCCGCTCTTTTGCCCCGGTTGTCGGCTTAATTGGCCCCTTCAGAGATGAGGTCGGGAACTCCTTTTGCAGACAGAGGCCCCAGAGAACTGGCATGATGTTTTAAAGGGATAAGACATTGTAAGAGAGCAATGGGAGTGGGTCATGTTTACTGCACACTGATTAAATGGGTTTATGTCAAATTGATCCAATTTTGGAAGCACACTGTCACTATCCCAGCCTTTGTCCATTGTATGTGTTTCACTGGGAATGTTTACATGTAGCAAATCACAGGGATGCAGGGATCATTGAAATTACGACAAAAATAATTCAGTATTATTAGGAAATCCCTGTTACATTTTTTACTTCAAGTTACAAAACCTTGAAGAAATAAAAATAATGTTGCAAAAACTTGCAGATTGTTCACTTCTGAAGAGCTGGACAGCTCTGTGTTTGGGTTATTTATTGAGATGAAACCAATCATCCTCATTACATTTTGAATCTAATGGTTTTATAACCTCATGAGCCCTGTAAATCCAACCAGATGCCTGGTTTGGTAATCTGGCGAGAAGGTCCTGCGAGAATCCGTGCAGCACCCTGTGAAGCTGCAGATTCAGAGTCAGTTTGTTCACACGGTTTCAGGGCTCTGATACCATCATGCAGCAGATGGACTCGAGCATTAGTCCACTGTCACTGAGTGTAACAGGCTGCTGGTGTTTAATCTGTTGTTAGTTCAGTCAAGCAGATAAACAAGACGGATGCTCTGTGTTCATGTGAGAAGGATTATATGTATAGGATTACCATGAGTTCAACTGTTGTTAAAGTGAGCAGCAGCTGCAAGCTGACAGGAGGACATGATACATGCTACCAAGCTATGATATTTACATTTGTTCATACAGTATTAGGCTTTTTATTTGAATTTAAATTCAGGTTTCCCCTGGTGTTGATTAATGCACATTCTATCATTCTTAAATAATACCTATGAAGTAATCCAGTTACCAAACTTTATATAAGCAGTGTTAAGATTATAGCTGCTGTTGCACTGCTCCCTGTCTCACCACTTACATTAGCTAATCTAAAACTGGGCTTTTAAAATCTAAACTTGAAGAAATAAAGTGCATTTTACATTTATAAAGTGTTGTTGCTATGGGGTCCCTTCATTTTGTATAGATAGATGGGACAATGCAAAATAATGAACATGCAATATTGCTGTAAATACACTGGATTTAGTGAGATGCTAATTTCCATCCATAGTTTCATGAAACAAACAACACAACACACAAAAATCACATTATTATATCATAAAGTTTAAAAAAAAAAAAAGAAAGAAAAGAAATACAATTAAAACAACAAATGAAAACAGGATATGGACCTGTTGCCAATGCAACCCTATTGTGGATAAGAGAAGACATTAGATTAATGGATGATAAACATACAGTTTGCTCCTTTGTAATAGAGTTTGTTACTGTTGTTGACATATACATTTTGTTCTCTTTCTTTATCCATACTTTTTAACCACATGACCATCTAGGGATGAAAGCTTGATGCTCTGTACACACTGTATAAGTCCCTCCAAGAAGTCAAATATTTTTTAGCTCAGTTATCAGCTGCATGCCATCTCTGACCTGGTCTTGTTCAAAGGCAAATTTAAAACCCATTTATCTAAAAGGGCTTTTGATGTCTAATTTTTAGTATTTTTTATATTCTCTTTTCTTTTTATTGTGGTTGTATTTTAACTAGCACTGTTCTAATATGCTCTGTATCAATTTGTTTTATTTTGTAAAACACTTTGGTCAATGCAAGGCATTGTTGGAAGGTGTTATATAAATCAAGTTTATTGTTATATTATTAAGTTTATTATTATGAAAGAAGTCACACTCCCCTGCCATTGCAGTCACTGCAAGACTTCAGCATTCCAGTTTGGGTGGCTCTTTATCAGTACAGAAATAGTATTTGCACAGTGCAGCTTTAATTAAGTAAGGTTATTGTTGTGGCATTTATGTGGGATTTAGGTATATTTAGCAGCAGTGGTGATTATGTACTGTAAACATTGTGTCTCTAATTTCAGATGCCAGGAAAGTCACAAAAGAAATCACTGCTTGTCTCTCTTAGCAAGGGATATTGGACAAAATAGAATATCAGATGGACAGAAAATTGATACTGGAGTTTCATTTTGCTTAAAACTGGAGATATTCATTCACAATTAAAATGCCAAGAAGGTACAAAATAGTGTGACTTGGGCATTCGGACATTTATAGCAAGTCTGATTTTTGGATTTTTCTGGGTTGAACATTTAATATATGACATGTTCATTTTCATGTCCAACAATCGCTAATTTTTCAGGCTATGCATACAAACTGACTTTGATTGTGCTGTTTTACAATTTGGAGTTTATGTAATTAGATTTTAATGGGACAATATGATTAGATTGGATTGAATTTGGAGTGCAGGGGGTGCTCCTGAAGACCTTATCTGACTCTGTGGTGCCATCAGCCATCTTTTATGGGACTGTATGCTGGAGCAGCAGCTTATCAACAGCTGAGAGGAAGCAGTTAGATCAGCTCATCAGGAAGGCCAGCTCTGTGCTAGGATGCCCCCTCGGCCCAGTGCAGGTGGTGGGAGATAGAAAGATTCTGGCTAAAATAACATCACTGATGGACAAAGTCTCCCACCCCATGCATGAAGCTGTTGCTGAGCTGGAGAGCTCCTTCAGTAACAAGCAGCTGCATCCTAGGTGCACTAAGGAGCGTTGTAGGAGATCCTTCCTTCCGGTTGCTGTTCGACTCTATAACCATCACTGCTTCCAACAAAATCAGTAAGTGTTTATATCTATGCTGGTATCTGTACAACTCTACCGTTTTTCTATTGTCACTAACTGTAAATAGCTTGTATTTTTAATGCTCAGAGACATGCACATCTTGTACATTTTTTGTTAACCAACTCCGTTGCACATTCTGGTGGACTGAAGTATGTTTTATAACTACACAGTATTCATGTTGAAATTTTGCCTTACTACTGCAGTAGTAAGGCAAATTTTGCCTTACTACCTTATTCTTTATTCTGTTTTTATATATATTTTATATTCTTTGTGTTAGTCTGTTTTCTGTTATTGCCTGGCACTGCCATTTTGTGGCTGTTGCACAGAAATGTCCCCGTCGTGGGACAATAAAGGATATTTCTATTCTATTCTATTCTATTCTATTCTACTCTAATAGAATAGAAGCTTTCATCTAGACAGCATTGGAGTCCCATAGTGTCTTTTCTGAACTGGACCTGTTTTCTGTTGTGAACTGGCACAATATAAGGAAACTGAAATGAATTGAATATAACTTGATCCCTTTTAGTACTGTGCTGTACTGTAGTGTTAGGTTTGACTATTATTTTACCATTAGTCCACATTTCTTTCACTTTAAAACACAGACATGATCATAGCTTTAAATTCAGTCATCTTGGGTTGTCAGCTCCTCTTGTTGCCCTTCTGTGCCCTCTCTCTGCTGCTGCAATCATTGTTACCTCCTAACCGTCCTGGCCTTTAACCTGGCCTGCCAATCACAACCAAAGAGGGGGCGGAGTCTCAAAGCTGGGGAATGACATGGTGACAAAACGGGAGGTGCTCCGAGGGTTACATGGGTGATGACTCACAGCAGGCTGGACTTGTTCTGATGGAAATCGGTGTGAACGTATCTTTTTATTGACAGCACAGAGAGCATAATCGCTGCTTGTCAACTGTCTCAGCTCGCTGTTTTCGGATATGAATGCAAACTTTCTTACTGGTTTTACTGCGCTCTAAAAAATTTGACACTCTTTATGAGACTCTACATGTTATGTATAGGTAAAATAATTTTTTATGATATCAAATTATTTTCTTTTTTTACACATTAAAACAGAGATCTTCAACATGGGAGTTGCGACCCCTCGGGGGGTCATAGCGTTACTGTAGGGGGGTTGTGAGATTTCTGATTAACTGGACATTTTTTCTATATTTTTTTATTCAAAACTATGACATTAAATACACATTAACATGATTTCAGCATGTAAAAACATTGTAAAAATTGATAAAAAAAAAAAAGAGGCATAAAATAATATATTTCAGTCAGAAATGCACACATTTAGTGAGCAAAAATCTGTTAATTGTGTTAAAAGTTCTGCATTTTATCCAAACTAACAGTTTGTTCATGGCAGTGACATCATTAGGCCACCACTTTTGTATTCAAACTTATGTTTAAAATGAAAACGTGAAATAAAGAAGCTGTGTGTTATTTGTTATTTGCACAGTAATAATGCATGTTTTATGTAGTAGTTTTCTTTGTGTCTCTTTGTTGCCCTGTCTGACAACCTTTTTTACTGTCAACAAACATGAAAAAACAAAGTTATCACAGCTGTAAGTTTAATACATTCAAGCAAAAGGTTCTGTGCTCTTTTACATGATTTAAATATCATTTATGGTTCAATTTCAGTAGGATTTAAACATGAAAATATAACTGCATTTTTAAATAAAAGTCTCTTACTTCAAAATAAGAGTCTCAAACATGGATTAAGGGTATCAAGCTTCAGGTCTCACATTCATATCCAGGGTTTATTATATTATAGATATTTGACTAACATTTATCATTTTTCAATTATTCAGTAATGGTTTTGTTGTTTTTCAACCTGTGGTGCCCTGGAAATTGAACCTTCAGTCCCTGTCATCCCAGGCAAATATCATCTCTCTTGTTGATGCCCTGAACCATTGTGCCCTCCACTGGTTGATTGACTCAGAGCAGGGGGAGTTGTTGCTGACCTCTGCCATGCTGAATAAGTGACAGCTGTCACCGAAGCAGATTCGTGTATTTTTCTCCATTTCCACTATTGACTTTGACTTCATCTCATTGAGTTACCAAGGTAAAACTGAACTTGTGTGTCTGTCAGTATAGTTTGAACCAAAGCAGTATGAGAAATATGTCGAAGACTACATGGTAAAAATGATTTAAATGTTTCAGCCTCTGTTTAATCAAAGAACAGTTTAATTTCTGTTTTAAAAAAATCTAGTTTTATTTGTGACACTTAAAGCTATTGGGCTGAAAAAAGGATCTTGTAGATCATGTTTATCCCCAGACTGATGTGAATTTACCGTAGATCATCTGCTAACCTCTTTCGTTTATGATTCCATGTTTAATAATTTTCCTGAAAGCCCATTTAAAGCTTTTGTGCCAACCAGCTTCACTTACTCTCGCTTAACAAAGCTCCACACGTATGCTTGTACATTAATTGCGTCTCCCTGACAACCCTGCATTCTGGTGCATTTCACTTTATTCTGATCATGCTTCAAGTGTTAACGCACACACGTGCACAGACACATACTTGTGTAGCAGTTTAATTAAATCCATTAAAAGCCTTGTAGGCGCAGAGTGGCCTGGATCAATCCTCACCTGAATGGCTGCTGACTAATTGTTCCGTTAACGGAGGGTTAACGGACAGATCAAAGGCTCCAGCGGTTTAATTAGCAGAGAGTATAGAGGAGCGAATTAATGAGAAACAAAGGATGCTGGGATCTTTCTTGATAAAATATTGAAATGAAAAACAGGCAGGACTTTTTCCCCCTGACTGTAAACCACTTTTTTCACTCAAAATTTACTGCTACATTTCCCATCATCCTTGTTTTTCCCTCCTTTACATCTTCTAAGGAAGAGCATAATCATGTGTGAGGTTCTTTAATTCTCTTCTGAAGTGAGGCAAGTCTATGTGCATAAAGAATTACGGCCTCAACTATCTTTCAAAGATGCAAAACAGTTTACCCAACCACAGACTTTATTTTTCTAAGAACATCAAATATGTAAGCAAAACTTACAGTGTGTTGCAAAAATATTTATTTTCCTGGAACTTTTTTAACATCTAATATACACCAGGAAGTGTAAAAGGAACAGATATCAACACCACAAAAGCAACCAGTGGTTGTGATTTATGATGTGACTGCATTTGAACCATTAAACTTTTTCCATTTTTTTAAAATCAAATAATCAAAACTTTGACATATTTATTAGGGTTGTTCTATGGAATTGTAAGGTGAAATTAAATGATACATGGTCCTCAAAATGTTTAACAAATGAAAATCTTAAAAAAAAAAAAAAATGCATTTTGTAGATTGGTGATTGACCAGAAACCTGCAATTGGTGCAGCCTTACTTTCTTTTTTTAAAAAGCAATCACTCTCTTCATTTCTATATCTTATTTTGTATCCATTTCTCTCTATATTTCAATCTTTACCTACTGTATTTTTCTCTCTCTCTATCTAACTCATAACCAAGGCGTTAGATGCACCAACCAATACGTTGGTGCAGTAGGATCCGAAAATGACTCCTTACAGAGGGGTCACATAGATGTCGGTACAGGCCAACCTGCTCTGCAAGAGCACCTTCAAAATTGTTCAGTTTGAATGAAAGGTGGTGCGTGCGATCTGCAGCAAATTTCAAAATTTGGAGGTGCACGACCAGGTGCCGCGACAGCGTGCAAGGCCAACGCACTGGGGCAGACGCTCTGACTGGCCACACCCCTCATGCCCAGTACAATCATGACGTGATCTGGCGTTATTTAAATAAGTTTAAAAAAATTAATGAGATAAAAGCTGCAGTGTGTAACTTTTACAAAAATTAGTTTTTTCCATATTTGTTAAAACTGTCACCATGTTGTGACAGTACGGTATGATCTGTGTAAGATCAAGCTCCTCCTCCCTGAGCTACTATTGCCGTCTAAAGAAATGCACCACTCCTGACCTAAAACAACCAATCAGAGCCGGGAAGGGGGGCTTAGCATTGTCAAACAACCTTATACTGCTAAATGTTAACCTTATACTGCTAACCTCATACTGCTAAATGTGCTAATGGTGAAGAAACAACTTACCGTTCCAGGAAAACAGTAAGTTGTTTATCTGCCGTCATCAGTGGCCATGCTAACTAGCCTTAGCATTAGTGGCAGGCTATGTTGTGGTGAACCAGCTGTTAGCGTAGCACAGAGCAAAGGGGAGTGTGTGAGCAGCAGGTACATGAGCGTGATTGACAGCGCTAAGACCCTCCTCCTGGCTCTGATTGGTTGTTTCTGACTGAGTGGTGTATTTCTGCACTTAGTACTGGGAGCACTGGGAAAATGCAGAGGAGCTTGATTATTTCACTTATTATCAGTGTTATATTATACTGCCATGACATAATAATAATTTTAACAAATATGTAAAAAACATATTTTTCATAAAATTTACATACTGCAGCTTTAAGTGTGAATACATACGATTACTCTATGCTGTGATCTTCTTGGGGTGGTGGGCGGTCTCATTGGTGGGGCAGGGTGGGGTGCTCCTCTTGGATAAAGTTAGGGGAAACTTTTCGTAAGTCTGGAAACAAAATTCTGCCCAAAAACATCAAAGTTTGTGATTTAAATGTGACAAAACATGAAAAAGTTCAAGAGTATGAACACTTAGAAGACACTGCAACTGGTAAACCTTGACATGTTCTGTTGCAGTACAACCTGACCATAAAATGAGCTGTCAGCTTAGGAGAATCTAAAGGAAGGCCTTACAGGAGAACATGAGTTGAGCCATAAGAGGAAGGGCTGAAATGAGAAGCGACTAAAGCAGAATGGAAAGTTCTAACATTGTGAAGGAATGAAGCCAGATCCATGGAAAGAAGGCAACATCAAGATTAAGAATATAATGAAGCAGAACAAAGAAGAGAAGCACAACTCTGTTTCTCCCTATGGGTGCGTGAGAGTGAATGTGTGTGTGTGTGTGTGTGCGTGTGTGTTTTATACATCACAGCCGGCAGGGTTGCAGCAACTTTTAGCCCCGATGTCCATCCGGCCTCGATTACAGCAGAGCCCGACAGGCTTGCATCACACACATAGACATGCACATGTGCACACACAGGATGAGGCTGCAGGCTGTGTGTGTGTTACTTTGTGTGAGTCTGAGACGCCTGCCTGCTCTCCTCTCTGATCTGAGGAGATTTTCCAACATTGTGCATTCTACCTGACATTGTCCTCCTCCTCTCCTCCTTTATTCTACTCCTCCTCTTCTTGTTTTCCTGTCAGCTTCTCCTCCCCTCTTTTAATCTTTCATCTTTTCCTCCTTTCCATGTTTCACTCCCATCCTTTCCTCCACTTTAGATCTCATTCTCCATAATCTTCTTTCTTTATCTCAATCTCTCATCCATTTTTGCAGGATTTCATTTCTTCTTCTTGGGTCATGTCCATTTCCGTCTCACTAGTTCTCCTTATTCTCCCTTTCTCTTTTTTGCCTCATTCTGTTGTCTTCTGTCATTTTTACTCTCAGTGACCTTTGCTCTTTTGATTTTCTTCTCTTTTTGTCTTTTGTTGTGGCGTCTTTTTCTAACCTTTGTTCTCTTTGTTTTTAAATAGCTTATGTCATCATTATAACTTTTTCTTTTCAGCTGTGTTCTGGTTTGTCGCTCAGAAAAATTACATTTGTTTCAATGTCTTGAATTGAGACGTATTTTTAAAAAAGGGGGACATGGTTATTTATTCAGGGAGAGAGCTGAGACCTATCAAACTGGAACCCCACTTAGGTATATAAACGTGCTCTTTGGTGAGCCAAGTCTAAATGCTAACATTTTAGCATCATTGTGATAGATGTAATGTCCGTTCAGGTTCCTCGTACACACATAATCAGTCCAAGTTTTGTTCATGACTGTAAAGCTGCTCTACAGTTAGACAGTGATCAAGCATTATTTGAAAAACATCCGTCACACCTTTTAAACTCTATTGCAGTTTGTTTACCCCTAACAACATGTTCTTTAGTCCTAAAATGCTACTTTAAGCTAATGCTAAACATGTGGTGAATGGGAGGTAAATTAAAATATTAATGCTCAACTCAACTTTCGTTTGGCTCTGAAACAAAAGGGATTTGCAATTGAAGCAAATTATTGTGGGTAAAAATGCTGGAGAAATGTTTGGCGAGACTCGTTAAAGATTTAATAAGTGTCTCAGTGGTCAAGCTGTCTGTCTTAACCATACCATGAACTGTGTTGTGTTCTCACACCTTAGTTTGTTTCTTCTCTTAAATTCACAATTCCAAATACTTCATCCAGGTTTCCATGATAGAGGATCTTTGCCGCAAAAGTGATCACTGTACCTTTTTTGTGTCGCCAGTAAGCAGCCACACATTCAAATGTCATTTTGCTGTTTAAAAAGTAATTTTTATCGAAACACAATCTGATTATCATGACATTTCTAGACAATGCTGTGAGAGATGCTGCGTCATCATCCATATTAGCAAGTTCTTATCCAGTTTTGAGGGTGTGATTGATTCAAAAAAGGGCATTTTAAGATTGCTCCCCAGCCTTTCCGTTGGTTTTTCAAAGCAGATTATAGTTTATTTACTTTTCATATTTTTAGGAGGGGTGGGGGGTTGTTGTTTGTCTGGCTCTAAAATATATTTGGTCTTTAATATTTATGTCCAACTCTGTTCTCAGTATGTCATTCTGTTTCAGTCCCTTTCTTTGCCTCCTTCTCATTTGATCTTCTTTCATCTTTTATATTATCTCTTCTTTTCGATCATCTTAACTTCAGCTTCTTTTCATCATTCTCTCTTTCAGTCTCAATCCTTGGCTTCACTCTCCTGTTTCTTTGTTCTGTGCTTTTCATTTTTCTTTTAAATTCCTTTCCTTTTTTCCCCCTGCTTCTCTGTTTCTCCAAGTTCAACATGTTTTTCTCTTTGCTCATGTAATAAAAAATGTTTCAGATTTTTAAAATCTGTTTGCTCCTTGCCTTTCTGCGGAGGTCTGTCACTCTGATTTTGTGGAGGAGAAATCTACGATCCACAACATCTTTTAAACAGCGGACACATTCTGTGGGATTTCAGCTTTCCTTCCTGGATGCGGTCCTCAGCGCCTTCAGGCTTCATTACGGACAACATCAGCGTCTCTCCTGAGATCTGAGCTCCATTAGACAATCCTTGGTGTGTCATCGGAGTCCTTCTGTCTCTTCCTTTGGGCTCTCTTTGTCACATCATGGCGTTATCTTTATCACTCTAACTGATCTCCCCTCTGTTTCCTTCTCTTCGCATTTGTCCTCCTTGCCAGCAGTTTTCCTTTCTTCTGTCCATCCCTCACTCTAACATGTTTCTTTTAAGGCTCTTGCCCAGATTCAGATGTTATAATCGTCTCTTTGACGTGTAATCGTTTAAATAAACAGGACCATTTCCCTCCATCTGCTCCTGACCTATAAAGCCACTGGTTTCTATTCTCTGTGTAAATGCTTTGAACATGTTTAAATACCAGAAATTAACAAAAAGTGCTTCATGTGTTGATTTAAGACAAAAGTGAAGAAGTGGCAGAAATTTTACCCATCAGCTTAAAGGAACCACTGTCAGACTCTTGTCCTCTTTGCTTCCTGTGTTGTTGTTTGAAATGCAACAGCCACTCGAGGTTGCATGTTGCCGTCTGACCTGCTCTTCAGCTACAACTGATGAAGTAAAAGATGCGTACAGACAGACGGTTGTATCACGGCAGATTTTTCCTCTACATCTGTCAGGAAGCGTACTCCAACATTCATACTCAGATACTTAAGGCTTGGTTGCTACATGATGTTACACCACCGTTTTTAAACCTTGGATCCTTTGTCTCTTCTTCTTCTTCTCACATATAATCAGTACATGTTGGTACATGATCAACTTAGATATCACAGCAGTAGTAACGTTATTTAATCTCATGCAACACAATGGAAACACTAATCTCCTCAGCCTGCGGGATGCTTGAACTGATGTAATCTGAAATTAGAGCTGGGCGATATGGCTTCAAAATAAAAATAAAATCTCATATTTTTTCATACCATGTCCGATGGTCTGAATTTTTTTTAATAGTTTTATTATTATTATTATTATTATTATTATTATTATTATTATTATTATTATTATTATTTTGCTTGATGTCTTTTCTAAAAAAATAAATTACAAATGACAGAAAATTTTTTCAAAAAGTGGCTTTTATTTCAATCATCCCTTCTATGAGTTGTACAACGGAGTATCAGGGCCATGCTATGAGAATTTTTGTTTAATTACAAGAATGTAAACATAATATTAGCAGAAAAAAGCCACAATTTTACCAGAAAAAACATTTTAAAATTATGAAAGAAAGTTGTTTTAATGAGAACAAAAGCTTAGTTATCAGGATCTGACGTGACCAGCTCAGTCCGTGTGGTTCTTTCTTTGAAATAGACACAGTCGTTTGCACGATCATTTCAGAGTCCTGCTACTGATAATATTTTGATGATGATGTGTTAAAAGATTAAGTATTTTAATACGTATTCAGTATTATCTATAAAACTTGTACCAAAGTATAACTTCACAAGATGCTCAACATTGTTTATTTGATTTTTTTTCTGTTTCGTGTTGGAGTTTTCATAAAATTACTTAATTATTCGGCTCATATTACAACTTTATTCTGGTAATATTATGACTTTATTCTTGTAATTGAAAAAAGATCAAATAAATAGAAGCATTAAAACACACTTGTCAAAGAAGATAATAGGCCTTGCAGGTGCTGACATCACTCTGAACTATGGAAACCCAAATAATGCAATGGTGAAAAAAAATCCAAATTTTCCAAAAATTAAATCTTCAGAAACCAAAAATGTAATAAATCGATAAGATCGATTTATCGCCCTGCCATATCTGAAATAATAAAATAATTTATAAATAAAGTCAAATGAAACGGTGACATCATGGAACAAGTTATGCACCAGTCATATCACAGCAGAGCACTGATCCCAGTACATGCATAACTCGGAATGGGATCAAAAGTGACGCGTACTTTAAAGACGTGACAGGACTAGATGTGCCACAAAGTTCCTCTCAATTTGATACATGCAGATCCATTTAATAGAAGATTTTGAAATGGCAGCATCTTAAAATTGAGTTTTTTAACAAGAAAAGCAACAGATGATTATGTGGAAAAGCATTTTGATCTACTATAAAGTATGGTGAAGGACCTGTGATACTTTGGGGTTCTTTTCCAAAGGCTCTGGAAAACCTGTTAAGTGTGCATGAATTCATGAACTCTTTAAAATACCAGGACATCCTAAGTAAATTTCCCAGAGATTCTGTCAGAAAACTGAAAATAGATTGCCATTTTACTGTGAGGTTTCTGCAGAAACATGAAATGCAGAAACATCTTTACCAGGGGTGCCAATATATGTAGCCAGCGGCGCTATAGATCATGAAGTGAAAAAAAATGGGACTCATGTTAAGCTTTGTTTTGAGAGTTCAGTTGTTTTGTGTCTGTTCCCAGCAGCCATGAGAGCACCAGGGCCAGAGAGCCAGAGACAACCTACAGACGCTCTCACAGACAAACTGATGTATGCCATCAGTAAAAATGAGTCAGGCGTTAACATTTCCTTGACCGTCTCTTTGATGTTAGTCATCTTCACTCTGCTGTTGAGTCCAACAGGAGGGGAGAGAGAAAGATCAAGTGAGACATAATGAGAGCACACGTTTGTCATGTGGAAATAAAACTCGTAACTCCAATTTTGGTCATTTTCAAGCCTTTCACTTCAGTTTAAGAACAAAGACGTTTCAGTGATGACTCCATGAAACTCAGCATGAAACCCTCTGAACCAAGACAAAGTCAGACTTGTCACAATGAATTGAGCTGCCTTGAACTTCATAGACGACCGACGTTTGAGACCAAAGCCTTGGTTTATAAAAATAATAACATTTCTTCTCTAAAATGTCCAGTTATTTGCATCAGCAGGCAACAAATAGATACAGGCTTTTATGTCCATCTTCAGACTAATATCTGAAAATATACTTAATTTTAACTCTTGAAAAGCAAATGGGTTATTTGTGTTTTCATCTCTCTGCTTCTCTTTGAAATTGAATCCTTTGTATCTCATGTTTAATCACTTTTTCTAAATTAAATATACAGTGGCGGGCACACTTCTGCTAATTCACCAATGTGCTAATAGCAGAGCTAACTTTTCATTTAGCGCTCATTTAGCTCTCATTTTGAAAACGTTTATTTCCCTTAGCTTTCCCTAAATTATTTTTTTGGATAAATTCTAGAGTGCAAATTTACTTGGCTGTTTTGTAAACTTTCAGTTGAATAAAGTTCAATATCTGTGTTAAGAATAGTAGTTTGACGTTTATATTCATGCATCAACCAGGGATGTTCATGAAACAAATAGATGCAAAAATTCACATATTTAATTTGAGAGAATACTCACCTTCTCCAACCGTTTCAGGTCCAAAGGTGTCAGGGCTAAAAGAATAAAAACAAACCGATAGAAACATAGCTTGACTTATTCAACCATGAGCTTGTTCAAAATTACGTTACATAACTTTTTTTTTAAAAGATAGTATTTTTTCCAACTACTTTTATGTAATTTCTGTGAATATTCTAAGTTGTTGATTAAAATTTTTACCTATGCAATCAAAAACATGAATTTAAAGTCATGTTTAGTAGGAAATAAAAGTTCCACGCACATTTTTTGTCACTGGCCATGTCTTATTCTACTAATAATTTTTAAAACTGTTGAAAATGAAATCTTTAAATGAATATTATCTCTGAATTAGGGTAAAAATGACCCCCTCTGACGGTTATAAGGGCTGTTAAATCCATCTTTTTTGGTTTGACTGTTGGGGACCAGTGGGGGACAGGAGGTCAGGCAGCAACTGCCTTCGAAAAGAAATAAATCTGTAAACATTTAAGTGTTTGATCCAAACGTTGCGACCCTCTGGCTGTGTAATGACCTTTGACCCCTGCAGAAATTCAGTGGCTAGAGAAACTTGGAATGAGGTGATGATGAAGATGTTGCGTGGGTTTCTGTATCAGTTGAAGAGGAGAGGGCGTCATCACAGAGATGAGATGGGAGACAGATTGAAGTTGACAGAGACTGTGATGAGAGAGAAGTGAAAGCAGAGTTCCCTTCCTTCTGGGACACACTGCACTCGGTGTGTGTTTGTGTCTGTGTGTGCTGCAGGCTGCTGCACTTCGACAGATGCTCTCATTAGTCAAACAGGCGCTCTGTCCGCTCTGTGAGGCTCATTAACCAGCACACTTCGACACAATTAACCCGACCTGCACCGTTTCTCCTCATCCAGCCTGGGAATAAAATAAATTTATTAAATAACTTTTCCCATGCTGCAAAAACTCTTTTCCAGTTAACATGTCACAACAAATAGTTGTATTTGTTTTGCATCCTGATGTAAAAGCTTTCACCTGACAGGACTTGACCTGTTGTGTCCTTTGACTGATTTCTGCTAATGATTTTTATCGAGCTGAGTCAGACTAAGCAGCATGAAGCTGCTCCATGATGTCTCTTTCTCCTTGCATAGATGGCTGCCTCATGTTTGAGGTTTAATTTCTGAATAAACACAGTGAACCAGACAACTTCACTGTGATGATGAGACTCTGCAAAGCTGCAACCAGTGGCTGCACTGACTGTTGTTCTCTCTGTAATGAAACAAATCAAACACAACATGTTTAGTGAGCTCAAAGGCACAGCAGCGCATTGCTTGTCTGTGTGTGGCAAAAGGATCTGGACCCAGTTTTTGTTTTTTTTCCGGATCTTTGACAGTCAGTAGATAAAATTATGCTGTGTGGGATGTGGATACTGGTAACAGACTTCTTTCCTCTTACATTTGTTGGAAAATGTTTGCTGTTCACAACAGAATTTGGCTCACATTTGGCTGCAGTTCGGAAATGTAGACGCAATGACAAAAAACAGCTTATGATTAGATTACTCCATTAAGTCCAGTTATTTACACACTTGGTTTTCTGATCTGTTTTGATATTTTATCATGATTCATGCTCGCTGTTTGAGATAAGACTTGCCTAATCACATTTTGTCTCAACCTTAAAGTGGAAACAAAACTGTCACACATTTATTTTAAATAATGCTGCACTTTTCTGAGTTATGTAAATGTATGGTTTTACCAGTTTAAAATCTAACAACTTGACACCATTCTCTAATTTATTTATACCACATTTCAGCAACAAGGCAATTCAAAGTGCTTTATGTGATGAAAACTTAAAGCAACAAACAAGCAAAAAACATTACATTGCAACGACATAATGAAGGAAAGTAATGAAAAGTTGTAAAACAGACAAAAATGAATAATGTTCCAGTTATTATTAATCAAAGACAATCCTAAATAAAAAAGGTTTTTAGCTTTAATTTAAAGGAACTCAGTGTTTCAGCAGTTTCACAGGTTTCTGGAAGTTTGTTCCAGATTAGAGGAGCATAAAAACTGAATGCTGCTTCTCCGTGTTTGGTTCTGACTCTGAAGATGCAGAGTCGACTAGAACCAGAAGACCTGAGTGGTCTGGAAAGTTGATACAATGACAATAGGTGTTTAATGTATTTTGATGCTAAGCCATTCAGTGATTTAAAAACAAACAAAAGTATGTTAAAGTCTATTCTCTGAGCTACAGGGAGCCAGTGTAAGGACTTCAGAACTGGGGTGATGTGCTCTATCTTCCTGGTCTTAGTGAGAACACAAGCAGCAGCGTTCTGGATCAGCTGCAGCTGTCTGATTAATTTTTTAGGCAGACCTGTGAAGACACTGTTGCAATCGTTAATACAACTAAAGATAAGTGCATTAGTCCTTTAATCCCAGAAATGTTCTTCAGGTGATAGAAGGCTGACTTTGTAACTGTCTTTATGTGTCTCTGAACGTTCAGGTCTGAGTCCATCACTGCACACAGATTTAGGGCCTGATTAGTAGTTTCCAGCTGCAATAACTAAAGTTGTGTGCTGGCTCTAGATCATTCCTCTATTTGTCCAAAAATTATTACCTCAGTTTTGTTTCTATTCAGCTGGAGAAAGTTATGGCACACCCACGCATTGATTTATTTTTAGCATCTATTTAGTGCTTGGTTGGGTTCATATTCTCCTATTGACAGAGCTGTGTATCATCTGCATAATTATGACAATTTATCTTGTTATGTGTTCTGGACAAATGAACTACAGTTAAATTAAAGTGGACTAATCAATGCTGATGTGAATGCAGCATTAATGTTAAAATCACTTCTCTTGTGGGATGGGACTTGCAGATTTCTAGAGATTATAAAAAGAATGTGTGCATTGTGTCCACTAAAGGGCAAAAGGCGCAAAAATAGATATATTTTCAAATTGAATTTAAGTAAAATCAGTTAAATAAATACATCTTGTGTGGTGTTTAAAAAGTCACATAGTTTCAATATGAAATAGAACATAAACAGCATATCTAATGATTTTGCTCCATATTTGTATAGCTGCTTTGCATTTCTTCAAGAAAACCTCACAGCTTGAGCAGATTTTGTCATTTTCATTTGTCAGAAGTTTTAAACCTCATGTAATGAAACACACAGGCATTTCTGGTTGTTTTTCTGCAGCGTATTTCATGTGATTTCAACAGTCTTAAGCCTCACAACAGCTTTGCTTTGCTACAATAACATTAGCAGTGAACTCCACTCTTGCCTGCAATGGATTTATATTGATCTGAGGACTGCATGGAGCTCAGGAGATCCACAACCACCATAACAAGTTTCAGCAGCCCTCCTAGATGTGAATTAGCCAAAATAGCAGCTTTGGAAGACTGGGCTAAAATTGTTCATTGTGTGTGTGCTTTGTGTTGTGTTCCTGTGCTGCACAAGTGTATTGCTGGATGCATGAAAAGCTGGGTGTTTACTCAGACAATAGAGCAAATCTAAGCCTTTGATCACCCGATTTAGTCACCAAATCTGTAGGAAAATGTGTGAATAAGGGGTGTTTGATTCTCTTTCTGCCTTTGTGGGGACCATTTAAGTAGGGGATGGTTAGGGTTGGGAATAGGGGCTTGGAATAGAATATGTCAATTTGAGTACTAGAATGATTGTTTACTTGATCCTAAAAAGATCCTAAAAAAGAAAGTCTTAACTCTATTCACTTGAAAATACCTTCATTATTTTGTGTATCTTGTTTAAAGGGATCTACGACTAGTAGAACATGTTGGCCTAAATATGCTGTAATTTTCTCATTAACCTAAAAGGTGCTGTTTGTGATATGTAAATACTCATCATTAATTCAAAAAATATATATCTTTCTTTTATTTTTAACCTAGGCCACTATTTTTTCACCTCCACAGTGCATTCCAGGCAGATGACCCAGGTAGGTAATAGTGGACTAGAGTATTATAAACAAAACAAAAGACGTCAAGATTGTGGAGACAGATGAGGGCAGCTCACAAACATCTGGGTTGAGGCAAACTGCCTCAAAGTTTTCATAAGCTGTTATACACAAGACATCTGTTGAAACAAACAACCATGATCAGCTTGTGATCTATTGTTTACTATATTAGCTAGAGCTAACACCATTAGCAGGTATTGCTTTTGCATCTGAAATAAATATTTTTCAAATAAAGTATATTGTTACAACTAATCACGGATCGATTTAAGTTTAGTTTAAGTAATTTTAACAATAAAAAAGAATGTAATGGAGAATGCTTATCTAAAGTGACAGCCCACAATTCACAATGGGTTGTAAACATAAAGATAATCTTAAAATGGTTAATGATTGCACATCTTATCCTAATTTATATAAAAGATTTAAAAAAAATCTTAATAGATAAAATACAGTCAATCAAATGCTGGGGCTCCTGGGTCATCATAATGACCTTAACTGGCTTGTTAGTAAGCATTTTTGTACACCTTCTCCAGTGATTGCCAAGATCTGGTTAGTTGGAAACCTGGAAAATTTGATAAAACACTGATTTATATCATAGTTTGTAGTTTTATCAGCAGAGATATGGTTTGAAGTCTTTACCATACTACATACATGCGTATAGAATCCAAATATATGCACTCATAGTCCAGCTTTACACTTTCATTGATTTTTCTCAACTCCATTCAGTAAAGTTGGGAGTTTAGCGATGTGCACACAGAGAAACAGAGAGAGACCAACAGCAAGGAAATCCCACCATAAGTTAAAAGCTCAAGCGTCAGTTGCACACACTCACTGATCATCAAAACTGAGGATTTGTCACACTGAGTGTCAAACACTACACACTGAATTTAAAAAGCTCATAGCGACGCACTAAAATACACTCTGTTACCCAGATGCAGAGCCAGGAGCGCCACAGCTGTACTCCTTTAAGTCCCTGGAGGTGGTTGGCCGTTATTTAAAGGCCCCACCCACAAGCAGAACTCCTCCACCAGCTGAGACGAGATGGATCATTTAGAGAAGCATGAATTACAAAACTGATTCTCAAATGCTGTCACAATGCACCCATGCCCGTGCACACACCATGGAAGGGGCCCACATGGTTATAAATTCGAGCAGACACAAGCATCACACCCCCACATTTGTCATCCAAAGAGATTCTCCATCAATAATCAAGGAAGCGCTGCATTAAACTTTCACCACTTTATTTTTTAATGGTTGACAAAAGTCCTAAGATATTCATAATTTAGACGACAGTCGCTGTTTCTCGGATTACACTGGGTACTCTCAAGTTAGCATGATGATGCAGAGTAAAAGATGAGGAACTACCACAGAAATAGCTCACAACCAGCTGGATTCTGTCCCAAGATAGACTTTTCCCACAGCTTTTTAAAAGTACCCTAATCTGAGGTAGTTGAACCTCAAATTCATTTGATACAGTACAGGGATGGTGGTCAGCTCTTCTAAGTGTTAGTCCAGGCCGTGCACCCAGTAGAGAAGTTTAAGTAACACCTGGTTCACATGGCAAGATTTTAAAAATGTCAGACGATTTTCAAAACCTGAGAGACCACACACGTCGATAAAAAATCTTAGGTATAACAGCTTTGGTCCTACAGTGTGTGGTGTCGAGCAACACGGCAGGAGCAACACACCACACACGAACCAATTTCACTCACCAACATTCAGATGTCAGAGGGGAACTCTCGCAAAACCCCTTGAGACCAGACGTGAGTTCAGAGTAAACGGACATGGCCGACCAGTGGAGAAGCACTAGCGATAGTTTGCGGATTATATTTAACAGAGAAATCAGCGAGGAGGGAGCTCAGAGTAGAGCCACTGCTTCTGTACGTCAAAAGGAGTCCACTAAGATGGTTGGGCATCTGATCAAGATGCTTTCTGGTTGGCTTCCCAAAATGTTCTTGTTTTCTTTGTTGTTCTGGCTGAGTCCTGTATGTTTCATTGTACCTCATAAAAATTGTTGGTCTTTGAATTTTTGAGAGGAAATGTTGTCACTTAAATCAGGTGTGTTGGAGGAGGGACACCAATCTTAAGGACTTGAATTGAACACCACTGGTCTGGACAGATTTGATGTAGCCTTGTGCATCTGGTCTAGTCTAACCAATATGTTCTGGTCTGAGTTTCTCCTGTTGAGCATCATGCAGCCTGGATTGATCTGGTTGGGATCTTTCTTGTCAAAAACATTTTTTTCCGCTTCCATCCCATTTTGGATGGTCCAGTTTGATCTTTAGATATAATCCTTATCACCTGATATGATTTGATCTTTTCCCAGTTTTCTCTCCCTTCGTATTTTGTCTTTTTTGCCATCTTTCCTCATTTTCTTACCCTTTTTTTTTTTAGTTCAATTTTCCCCTGCTTGATTTTATCAAGTTTGTGCTCCCACATGTTTGATTTTCCTTTTCCTTTCAGCAGTTTTTACCCTCCCTTTCATGTTCTCTGCCTTTCTAGTCATCTTTTCATCTTCTGGTGTAACTCTTGCAGAACCAATCTCACTGTCTCTCACAAACACAGAGAGACACACATCAAGTGCGTCCCTCCGATTGTTGAAAGCTTTTGTTATTTTTTTTGACGCTGCATAGCAGCACTCTACCTGTCTATGCTACTGGATTAAAACAAACACTGTGAGCTGGTGGTGTATCCTCTTCAACTCATCATGCTTCTCATAATGCTTCTTTTTTCTAAATAAGAGATCAGGAAGACACGTTTGTTGTTGCTGATTTTCATGCCTTTTCCCTTCTTTTAACAGTGATTGTGTTTCTGTTGCCACTTTTTTCTCTCTCCCTTGTTGCATCTCTCCAATGTTTTTCCTCTTCACCCACCCATCTGTTTTCCCTCCTGTATTATTGATCCTCCCAGCAACCGTGTCAATACAAATCAGGCCTGTGGATCCAGTTTTTGCCTTTATTGATTGTACTCAGCGGCCATGGGGCTCTTGAACACAGCGCTTCACCCCTCCACCACCTCCCTTGCCTCCCCCCAGGGCTATGCATTCTCCTCCGTGGGAAACAGAGATCCTGATTGCCAACTGGAGCAAAGCTGCGCTTAGTTTCAGCCTCGGCTCGCTGGGAATTGAGTGATGGCGGCTGATGCAATGATGTCATCAGTTTGCTCTGTGGACACAGCGGCCATGTTTAATTTATGTCGCTTTAAAGTCTCATCTGATCCCTCTTTTGATCTCCAA
Organism: Anableps anableps; assembly: GCA_014839685.1. Classification (NCBI taxonomy): domain Eukaryota; kingdom Metazoa; phylum Chordata; class Actinopteri; order Cyprinodontiformes; family Anablepidae; genus Anableps; species Anableps anableps. Next base: position 3,449,001 of record CM026072.1, read on the forward strand.
ACCTCTAGTTTGTGTCATTACAGCCCCTGGAATTTTTCTGCATACATATTCTCACTGCCCTGCATAATTCAGTACATTGCAACATCATGTTTACATTAATTTTACTTGTTTTCAATTTGGCGTTTGCCAGGTCAAATAGAATATAACTTGAATAATTTTGTTTTACGAAGAGAATTTAAGATGCAATCAAGTGCAGTCAAAGGAGTTCTATCTTATATTTTTTCACATTCACACAAAGGTAGATAACTTAAGGCTATAATATTTAAAATAAATCAGTTAATTCAACCTCTGCATTATTAAACTGGGCTGAAATAGCTTGAAGGTAAGTGGTTAAAATGGTTAATTATTAACTCAGCAGCGGGAGTGAATTCTGTATCCAGAAAATGTATTCAGAAAGTCTGAGGCAACTTTATTAGCTTTATATCATTTAGAAACTCAATAAGACTTTTATTTATTTGTTTATCTATTATTTTTGCATATAAACAACACAAAATAAATTATGAGTTATACAATTCAGTACAAGTGCAATTTATTCAAGTCATAACTGAATTCAGCAGTTTTATATTCCAATCTCTTTTTAATAAACTTTGCAGGATTAAGTCAATCAAATATTTTTATCATGCATGTTTTTATTTACAGCTACTCCTTTTCTATACCTTAATCCACGTAAGGACATCTTGTGCATATCCTGTGTTCACCATATACTGGTTGCCAGTTTATCACAGGGCAACACAGAGAAATGCAATCATGCATACTCAGACTGAAGAGCAATAGAGAGTGGCCAATTAACCAAAAACATACATGTTTTTGGTCTGTGGGAGGAAGGCAGTGCCAAAACTCCATGCAGAAAGGATTTGAACCTAGGACCTTCTCAATGCAAGGTAACAGTGCTAACAGCTATGCCACTGAGCAGCCACTTGCTGCTGTGTGTTTCTTTTTTTTTTCTAATAAAAATGATCGATATATGGGATGACTTCTTTGGGTGCTTATTTAGAAGGATGGATGAGATCTCTCCAGGTTCTTTATTTTCTTCTAATCATTTCTAAAACAATCAGAGCTTCTTTAGCCTGCATCCATTCTGGTCTCCTTTTTTTTTTGTCTTTGTCACTGCTGAAAAAATAATGCTGTTGGATTCAGCTCATCACAGATATCTTGCCTCTATGCTTTTTATTTTTCTCCTTTCTTCGTTTCCACTCTGACCACAGAAGCCAACTCTAATTGAGTTTCTATGTCACTGTTTGCTCCTCCTACACGCGATCCTGAAAGCTCAGATGTAATTTTTGTCTCTGTGAAGACTCATTGTGGATTAGGTTAGTGGTCAGGAAGAAGGCACTCTCCACTAACGCACACCGTGAAGCAAAGACATACATTTTCTTCTGTATTATGCTGTGTAATATAAATTTTACATTAGTTTTGTTTCCATATATTGCTATTTTAATTCAAGTGTAATAAGAAAAGACCCAAGGGAATTGTCAGTATTCTCACCACAGCTACCTTAAAAATACAACTCAAGAAAAACTTAAATTACCACTTTAAAACAGAAGAAATAGGCCACTGAAAGAATGCAACAATGAAAATAAAAAAAGGAGCTATCTACCTTTATTTAGAAAACAGTCCTTGGGATGCTATATCTATGACTGGTGAAGAGCAACATGGCCAGTATGCTGCTGAAGGCATCTCTATTGCAGATTGGCGACAGGTCAGAGCCACCTTCAGTCTCCACCTGCAAAGCCGTCCAAGGTTTTCCATTGTATTTTCTGTGACTGGGAGATAAAGAACTGCTATAACAACATAAAAACTGATTATTTTACCTTTCCTGCCAGTGCTGTCAATGTTTCAAGTGAGTAGATCATGGTGAGAGGAAGTGGCTTTTATGCAGTGAGTTGGAGCAAGCTTCTCTGAGGTGAAGAAGGATGGGACTGAAATTTAGCAATTATTTCCAATATTGTTTTTCTTGGTTGAAAAAAATAGTGCATTGAGATTTAACAAGAGTTGTTGACTTGCTTCATTGCTCAGGCAGTTAAAAGTACTTCTCCACAATTTGCTTTTTGTACTCAAAACTAAGCCAGGATGTCTAGTTGGTTAAACTCTTAACATATCAGTGAATTCAAGCTCATATATGCTTTAGAAACAGGTGTGCTAAAAACCTGTGACAAAATTTAAGAGCATCACACTTAGATTTCTGCCACATGACTTCAGGATTCATGTTGTGCCTTTGCTTCGGTGCAAAGGGACATAATCCATCCAGGACGAGCCCCCAAAAATTGCTATGACAGTAAAGAGACACAAAAATCCAGCTTGATTGTTTTTGAGAATTTAAAATAAAAAGGTGGTGTCATGCTAATGTTGTTTATACTCGTCTTTCTTTATGATCCCCCCCCTCCATATTTAAAAATCAATCTATGAGACATTTTTCCTGTCTTATTACAGATTCATGGCCATGGCAACAATATCTTGTATAAAACTTGTAGATGCTGTATAATAAAATGCTGTCACAAATACATACTCTGTCTGCATGTTTTTTCTTCGCTGGAAGAATCTTATCAAGTCCAAATATGCTCAGATTTCCCAGCCGGATCAAATTATTTCAAAGTTACATTCTGTTCTGTTGAAATGTAATGGTCCTTGGTCACTATGCAATGATGAATTAAGAAGAGTGATAATATTGATTTCTTAATGGAGATGATGGAAAACTGAGGATTAAAAGAAGGAAGTAGAAAAATTGTCTCTCATGAAAAAAATTTTTAATTTCTAATTTGATTTTCTAATTTTAATAACAATTGCACATAAGTTGGTGTTTTGTGTGCCACACAAAACACCAATGTCCCCCATAGGCAAATTTATGGATTGATTTCTCAGTTTCTTGTCATTTGTTATTCTCATCGTTATCTGCCTTGTTATCTTAGCTCCAATCTCTCTCTCTCTCACTCACTCTTCTCCTTCCTTCACTGGTCTTCCTCTTTCATCCCTCTCTCTTCATCAGCAGTGAAAAATGGGGCTTAATTAACTGAGTGCCTACAGGACTTTGGCTTTCTTCGCATATGTGTGAGTGTGCTGAGGTAAAGTAGGCCATTCTATAAGGTGGTTAATTAGGATGCAGCAGGCCTCTGTCCGCTGGCTCCAAGGGACCAGATGGAGAGCTGGGTTCACAAACAGAGAAGGGTTTGTTCAATGGGTTTGCTTTACTTGATTGCAGAATGACAACATGGGCTTGAGTTTCTTCAGCATCTTTGTGAATATTTTTAGCTTGTTTTTATGTATAACTGTCATTTTTATACTTAGCATAGGTTAGAAATCTGTATACTTCTTTCAACTCCATTTCTGTGTATTCCAACAAGTAAAAAAAGCAGACATTTGAACTCAGTGAGAGGTAGTTTCAACTTTTAAAGCAATCAGAATGGATTATGACATACTCTGATGCAAATGTAAGCAGGCTGGAAACCATACAAATGTTTTTGTTAAAAAACTAAAAAAAAAAGTTTGTGTAGGAACTGATATATAGGGTAACAATTTTAGATATATTAAAAAAAGACTCTATTCATAGAAATTGACATTGCTTTTCAATCCTCTTTTTACATCATTTTACTTGAAGTATGCCAGAACTGATTTCCTTTTTAAAGAAAGGATTTGAAAAACAGACATCTATTTGAAGGAAATAATACATTTTTTACATAAAAAATCAAGAGCTGTCAGAAACTATAAAATCTATCTGTTGGTCCTAGAATAGAAAGTCTTGTCTTTTCCAACCCCTGAAAAAAGACATTGTGTCACATAAAGTAAAACAAAGTTGGAGAAAGTTTTTTTTTTAAGTCTGCACAAAAAAATGACAGACACAACAATGCAAAGCTGGGGTGCTTTCACATTCTGAAAACACACGTTTTGTTGTCATGGCAACCAGTCACACAAGAACACCTGCAGGCTGCAAGTCACTACAGGCATGCATCCCGTACTGTCAATCGAACACGTACAAGCACCAGCGGTCAAATACACATCAGTATGAACATTTGCACTTATCAAGGCCAATACGTTGGGTGGATGGGAGCAGACGTAGCTATAATGGTTGGGGCTTCACTCAGACAGAAACACATTGCTGTCATGTGTGCCATGCAGCTCGCTCTGATGCTTCTCCAGAGCCAACACAGCTGTGTCTCTGTTTGTGTGTCTAAAGTCACCTGATGCACACACAAACACCAGGCTTTAAAGGGATTTTTTTTTTTTTTTTTCACTGTGCTGCTTTCTCAAGGAATAAAAACACTGGCTGGTAATTCGGGTCAAAAATGACCTAAATTACAATAACAGCTATACCAATCTCTGTTTATTTTTTGGTCATTTTTGATTATTGTGCAAAAAATAAAAATGACCAACAGGGAACCATCTTGGAATAGGAAAAAAAATAATTCAACAAAATAAAAAAAAAACATTGCCAGGCTGTGAAACTGAATGCTATGTATTTATTTCCTGAAAGCTTTGAGAAGTTCTGAAGGCACTCTCTAAGATGAGGCAGTTAATGGTGCTCTTTGGTTTAAACTGGGAGACATCCAGATAATATTTCCATTACCTACATGAGTCACATCCAGTTAGTGGGTGGTCCTTCATCACATCTCAGGATGGTCTGGGTTCAGACTGCTGAACTGAAAAAGAGAGTTGGTCAAAGGAAAACAGTGAAAAGGTCCTGAATGCCTGGTTTTAGTGTTGCTGGGTGATGTTCACATCGTTCATAGTGCAGTCACTGTTAGGAAAATAACATCTCTAGTTTGTTTCTATTGCCGTATTCAGATCTTTTATTTTAAATATTGCTCATGTTCGAAGACTTTTTCTTCCATCCATCCATCCATTAACTTCAGCTTAATCTGAGGTCCTGGATTCCCTCCCCCCAGCCGGTTGGGCCAGCTCCTCTGGGGGAATCCCAAGGTGTTCCCAGGTCAGATGAGATCATAGTCCGTCCGGTGCATCCTGGGTCTTCCTCTGGGTCTCCGCCCAGTGGGACGTGCCTTGAACACCTCATCTGGAAGGCATCCGAGAGGCATCCTAACCAGATGCCCGAGCCACCTCAACTTGAGCCCCTCCTGGATGACCAAGCTTCTCACTCTATCCAGTCCAGACACCCTGAGGAGGAAACTCATTTTTGGTCAATTATATCCACGATCTTGTTCTTTTGGTCATGACCCACAGCTTGTGACCATAGATGGGGGTGGGAATGTAGATCGACCTGAAACTCCAGAGGTTTTGGCTCAGGTCTCTCTTCACCACAATAAACCAGTACAGCGCTCCCATCACTGCAGACAGCTCATCAATCCATCTGTCGATCTCCCGCTCCATTATTCCCGCATTCGTGCTCAAGACCCCAAAATATTTGAATTCCTCTACTTAGGGCAGGAATTCATCCATAAAGGTTGCTCAACCTTTATGGACAGAATTTCTTATTAAATTCTTTTGTCTCCAGTTCTGATTGAAATGTCACCAAAGGGCAACCTTGGTGAAGTCCAAATCTCACTGGAAGTGAGTCCAACTTGCCAAGCTTTGACACCGGTCAAACAGGGATCTACCGTATCAAGGGGCCCAGTACCCTGCACTCCAGAAGTACCCCCCCTCAGGACTGCTAGAGGGACATGGTTGAATACCTTCTCCAAGTCCATAAAACACACATAGACTGGTTGGGCAAACTCCTCTAGGACCCTGCTGAGGGTGTAGAGGCTTTTTGTTCTCTGAATGAAATATGCTGTAATGCCGTAATATGCTGTTTCTATATTTTAGGCCTATTTTTACAGAAAATACCCTTTTTATTTTTACTTTTCTGTTTTGAATCCTTTGGGGAAAAAAAACCCAACTTGACTCTGGGAGTTTTGAGGGGGTCTTCATGCTGTTTCTGTTTCTGGTTTGTGCTTGCTTTTGCCTTTTATGTGTTTTAGATCTTTTTGCACTTTCCTTCTCATCTTTAATGTCTCTTGCGCATGCTGATCACAGCTGTTTTTCTCCCCCTGTTGAGCTGCATAGCAGGTTGCGACAAACAGGTTTTTTGAAAGCACTTTATATTTAAACTTGTCTTTCATTTTAATAAGTTTTCATCATCGGCTTTGTGACAACCTGTAGGCGTGACTGTATTTTAATTTAGTCTCCTACATCTTGTTTTCCTTCCCTCCCTTAATTGAAGCGAAGCACTCACAGCAGAAGCAGTTTTCTATATTTGAAGCCGCGTTGGTTGGCTGCCACATCTCTTCACACTAAATCCATCAGCTGCCATTCAAATCAGATACTCAGAGGAAAAAGACAGAAAATAGCTCCCCTCATTGTGTCTCTGTCCCCTCGATCCTCCCGCTCCAATTCTCCTACATTGGTTGTAACTGATCCTCTGTGAAAAAATGGAAATTGGAAGACAGCAGATTGGAGTTTGGAGTAAACAAAGCCCAGTTCTCTTCCCTTTTTTAGCTTCGTTTTACAGAACAAGGCGTGACATGCTTTGCATTGACATTCGAATGAATAAGTGGCGGCTTAAGATGGACTTATCCGCACTTCAGTGGGACTATTTATCTGCTTGTGTGAAGGATGTGTCATTCTCCACTCTTCCTGTGTAAATGTTTAAGGATAAAATAGCATTCTCTGTTCAGCCCATCTGACTGTGAGGACTTATTTCTGTTCAGGGCTTTATGAAACTTTATTGATCTCTGCCAGGAAGTTAGGCCATCCCCTCAGCTGAACTGATCTGGCAGATAAGCGGAGGACAATCAATTCACAATCAGAACAGAGAAGAATAGCTCAGATCTGAGCCAACAGTGTTTTTCCCAAAAAGTTCTCTTTTGAGATTAAGGAGAAATTGTTCCAAATATGAAGGCTGCAGAAACACTGACACTGAGAGACAGATCAGGGAAAGCAATAAGAGGATAAGAGGAGAAAGATGAAAACAGTGTGGTGTAAAGGCTTAAAGCTGCAGTATGTAACTTAAAAAAAAAAAGTTTTTTACATATTTGTTAAAATTATCATTATGTTGTGACAGTATAAGACAGATATGTGAAAAAAATAAAGCTCCTCTGCCTTCTCCCAGTGCTTCCAGTACCAACTGCAGAAATACACCACTCAGTCAGAAACGTGCATGCACCGCTCACACACTCCCCCACCCCCCCACTCTCTGCTACGCTCCAGCTGGTTCACCACAACATAGCCTGCCACTAATGCTAAGGCTGGTTAGCATGGCCACTGATGATGGTGGATAAGCAATTTTTCTGGAACGTTAAGTTGTTTCTCCACCATTAGCACATTTAGCTGCGTTTACACAATGGTTATTGAATGCACTAAGACCTTCCTCCTGGCTCTGATTGGTTGTTTTAGGTATGGAGCGGTGCATTTCTTTAGACGGCAATAGTAGCTCAGGGAGGAGGTGGAGGACCTTGATCTTTACATAGGTTACCTGTCTCATACCATACTGTCATGACATGGTGACAGTTTTAACACATACGGAAAAAACATATTTTTGAAAAAGTCAGATACTGCAGCTTTAAGTACAAGCCGGACTAATAACACAAACCACTGCTCAGAATAAATTAAACAAGTAAGGCAAGCAGCTACTTCTTTGGTTCAGCTCTCAGCTCAGAATCTATAGAAAAGATAGGAAGGTGAGTGAGTGACTGGGAACTCAAACTGGAAGTTTTGCCTATTCAGGAAGTCTCACCTTGAGAAACACAAATCCCCCTACAACTGATGATAGTTGGAGTTTGTCCTTTTACCGGGGATAGTTTCACCCACAGGACCATACAGAGAAGTGAACTCTATATGCAGGAAAGTAGAAATGATTCCATCAGGGAGTGTGGAGACTCCAGTAACAGGGTGAGTTGATGTAAACACATAACTCCTCTTCGAGAGGCTTACTGCACCATAATCCAATGCTCTTTAGGTGGTAGGGCAGTCCAGGTCAGTGATGGGGCAGGCAGAGTACAGATCAGAAGCAAAATCCGTGAGGCAACAAATGGTGTCCAGGTACATGAAGCGAGGTTCAGAGCCAGAATCAGAGTAAATCACAAAACAGACGTAGGGCAGGAAAGGTGAAGGTAAGGAAGCAGAAGATCAGTCAATCAGGAGCAGGGAAATTGTGGGACTAGACCATTCAAAAGCTATGACAATGGTTGACAACAGATGATCTTCCACTGAGCGAGTGCAAAGCAGAAGTTTATATAGAAAGGAAAACAGGTGTGAACAATCTTCAGCCTGCAGGATTGGAAGGGGCAAAGCAGAAGAGCATCATTAAACATGGCCGGAACAGGAAAATTATGACATGGTCTTTCCAAAACATCAGATCTTTCCTTTTTCTTTGGTGAAGTCCAGCTGGGACTGACATTTAAATTACTTGATTATTTTCTTAAAATATCTCATCGTCTCTCTGTCATCAGTAATAATGTTTGAAATCATTCATTATGCACAACTCTCTGAAGGTTCTGCCATTACATTTCAGTTAAGCTGAGGTTTAGACGGCATCTTGACGTGCTTCTTTTTGAGTCATTTTGTTTCTTTTCATTTGCGTAATAATTTTCATGTTGCTTGACCCACTTTAAGTCAAATGTCAAATGTCCCCATGTGGCCTTAAACCATCTCTCGAATGATTAATACTGCAAAAAGAAAGGAAATGAGAGGCTGGTTCAATGACTGCAGGCTGCTCAGGTGATGATTAAACCTCACCACCATGCTGGACAATCTATTGGAACATTTGGATTTTTCCAAATGTGGCAAAAAGTAAAAATAAAATAAAAATATATCATAAAGGAAAAATAAATTAAAAACTATAAATGAAGGGTTGTTCTTTATGGCAAAAGCTTTGTCTTTTGTTTGACATGTTTCTGATTCTTTGTTGTTCTCACACTTTCCTTATCTCTAATATCTCTGAGGTGGGGGGATCACATTTTGCGTTGCTTATTTGCTGCTTTCTTTCCTCAGTGGCGTTATAATACCAGAAAAACAGAGCGGTTCAAAGCTTCAAACTGTGTGGCATAGAGCTGCTTGATCAGTTAATTAACTGCAGTTAATTAGCTGCGCCTTGCTGCCCTTGACTCCTTTAATTGTGGGGGAAAGGCTGCAAGTATTTCTTTTACTCTGCATCTTCGTTTTAGTTTTGTGTTTGTTCAATAAATTGTGACACTGTATAATATGTCATTTGCTCCACTCAGGTTGTATTTATTTAACTTTAGGTCTCTTAAGGATGATATTATAAACTTGATGAGTTAAAAACTTGCATATATTAGATTTGGTTTTAATATACCTTGGTGATCTAGTGATTTAGTTTATAATTTCGACCAGAACCTGAAACAACTCATTTTGGCAAAAACTTTACCTCGTTTTTAGGCTGAAAACATTCAGCGATGCTAAAATGTAAAAGATAGAAAAGTGTGAGTAGATTTCATGATTGCAGGGTCTTCTCACCAATAATCGGCTTGTTTACAGAGTTTTTCCTTCTTCTGTTCAGTATTTCTGTTTATGTAAAATCCAATCTTTATTTACTTTAGTCTTCATAGACCTATCTCGTCTGGATTGTGTTTAAGAGATGCGCTGCGGTGAAAAGCATCTCTCCCCCCGCCCCTCTAACCTAAAAACCGTGCTGCAGTTCAGTGCCAGGGAAAAATTAATCTAACCAATGAAAGGAACCTACCCCAAAACACAGGGGATATGAGTTAAAGCAGAGGGATGAAAGAAATCATGGATGAAAAGCTGGGCAGGACAAATTGAATCTCATTTTGAAGAATTTCTTTATGTGTTAGATGGTCCAGAAAATGTAAGAAAACATTCTATGGCTGGCATGGAGAAAGGCGAACGAGAAAGTGAAGAGTAACAGTGGTAACGTAAAAACTCACTTAAGTAGCATCATTTTACATCAAAGATGATTAAGCCATGATTGAAACATCCATTCAGTGTGAAAAATGATGCTACGCTACCCTGGTTCTGCTCTTCCTGAGCCTTCACATGCCTGCATGTGTTCATGACGCTCTGGCTTTAGCAGCTCACATCAGGGATCCTTGCGCTGTTCAAGCTGTGAGGTAAATTTTCTCTGCTGAGAGGGATAAGTGCAAGGATGTGAAAGAGTGCTTCATTTAAGAGAAGCTAAACTCAGATAAGACAGATAGTTGTAACACCTGAAGGCTCAACTCTGCTGTCCCTGTTCACCACAAATAAGTAAATAACTAAAGTAAATAACTAAATTTATATTTGACTCACAGCAAAGTAGGTACATGCATTTCAATCACAAAACTAAGTGAACTCGTTTTAAGGTGATTTTGTGAAGTTTTTAGATAAAGTGATTCATCTTTGGCAGTCCTGTCCTCCTGAAAAACATGTTTTATGTTCGAACTAGAGCAGACATGCTTGCTAAAGTATTTATACACCTTGAACTTTTTCACATTTTGTTTTAGCTGTTCTGGATGATGGATGTAGCGAGCAGTAACTGGATTTAATGTCCTACTTTGAAAAGAATAAAGTATTCATTCCTTCATTCATTTCTTCATCCAACAACTTATTCATTTTACAAACTTTAATATAACATTTTGGGATTTAAGTGTTAGACTGACAATTGTCTGTAACTGTGAAGTGGAAAGATCAGGATACATGGTTTCCAAAATCTTTTTAAAAAAGAAATCCTCCTTTAGAGACTGACAGTTTTTTTTTTGTTTTTTTTTTTTTTTAGTTTTCACTTCTTGTCACAGATCTTCAGTTGGATATAGGTCTGGACTTTGACTAGACCATTCTAGCACACATATAATCTTTGATCTAAACCAGGGGTCTACAACCTGAAGCTCTGGAGACACAAGTGGCCCTTTGAACCTTCCACAATGGCTCTTAATACTTTTGCCTAAAAATGATATAGAATGTTACCAGCTAATGTTTTAATATAGTTCTATTAACAAATGCAAAATTTTGTGGTTTTCCCTCTTTCGTCATGGAATAACTGCATTGAATTTCCACAACAAAAGATGTTTATTAGATCTATATTTTATCTTTAGGTTTGTAGGGTTTTTTTCCACAAACATCAACATCCCACAGAAAAAAGGTATCTATCCTATTTTTACAAAATTTGAAGTTTTTCTTTCTCTTAAAACCTAAAAATAGAAATGAAAAATTGGTTCTAAAAAAAAATCACAACAAATTTCCTATTGATATTTATAATTTTTTCCAAAAGGTCACATAGCATTTGTGTCTCAAAATGAGTTTTATTTCACTAGACTGAGGGCAGAACTGGCTCTTTGGATTGTAAAGGTTGCAGACTCCTGATCTAAACTAAACCTTTGTAATTCTGGCTGGTTAGGGTCTCAAGTCTTTTGCAGCCTCTTGCAGTGTTGGAGCCAGAAAATGTTCATAACGGGTGACCAGGCAGGGACTACTGCTCACTCAGGGGTGGACCTCCATGTCTTGTAGGCTTGCAGGTTTCTCACACTCTCTCCATTTTCAGTTGACGGATTGATCAGAGCTATTAGAGATGTTCAAACCCTGAGATAGTCCTGAAACTTCTACACAACTTTCTCCCTCCAAGAAACCTCAGAGACCCTTCAAATCCAGCTGAATTGATACTGAGATTAAATTATACACAGGTGGACTGCATTTATGAATTATGTGTCTTCTGATGCAAATTGGTTGCACTGGACTGCACTTTTGACTTGATCTGACAGATCAGGAACCCAGAATGCTTCACTGTCGATATATAAGGGCATCATTCTGGAATGGAGGCGTTAAGCGGGCTCTGCATCTGCTGGGAAAAGTCTTCACAAATCATTATTCTGATGTCGGTGACCTTTTATCTGCCTGGAGGTATGAAGGAGGCGTTTTGTCCAGCCGAAGGCTCTGGCTGCTTCCTCCCACTCCATGATGTTTGCTTGTATTTGGTCAGATGGAGGTTTCAAAGTTTGCGCCCTGCCTGATGTGTGTTGTTGACCTCCGGTGCTGCATTTTAATGTGTTAATATTCATCATGATAATGGGACAGATTTTGTTTCCCTTTCATACACGGGCCACATCTCTGCGTATGTTAAACAATGGACAGGAATGGATGTGATTATTCTGGATTTTATGCTTTGACCGAAGAGAAATGATGCATACAGAAAACAAGAGAGTACTGCTTTGCAAAAACCTCTCCCTTATTATCACCCCATCCTCTTCTCCCTCTGCTTTTAAGTTGATTTGTCCCCCTTTATTCGCAACTATTATTTAAATCACTGCTTTAATGTGACCTTCTGCAGCATGTAGCATTATTTTTAGATGGAGATGGCCTTCTTATTTCCATGTGGGAGACTCTGTTTTGGTTTAGGATGTTTTTCATGATGATCAGGGACTTTAAAGAAGATTTACTGTGAGCTGCATCTGATTTTTATTTAATTAACATTGTTTCAGTTTTTTTCTCCTTTATTTGTGTTGCATGTCTTTCACGTTTTTGTCTTTTATCTTTTAAGTTCTATTTCTTCCTTTCATCCCTTATAAGTTGTGTTTCTTTCCCATTATTTCTTCTTCTTTAATTGATTCCTGTCTCAACGGATTGATGTGTCGAGGGACCTTTTCCTCCTCATCTTCTCATCCTCCCTCTCCTGCTCTCAGTTTGTTGACACACCTTCAGAGGTGATATAAAAAAAGACAGAAAAAGACACCGTTGTGTTGGGTTGTCATCTCCTCTCCTCCTCTCCTGTCACCTGCTCATCCTTCCTTTCTTCTCTGGTTCCTCTGAAGTCAAGTTTCTTCTCTTGTCAGGCTGTTGTCTCCTGTGCTGCTGTGAAGCGACACAGGAGTCAAAACAACAGCGAAGCACCGAGGCACCCCCCAAACTGAACAAATCCCCCTTCAGAACCAGGCGACGTGAAATAATAAGAAAAAAGATGGAGAGCAGAACCGTAGACATGACAAGGATGTGTGTTTTTAGTGGGCAGATGGGAGCACCTGCTGTGCTCCTTCCTGTGTTTCACTCTCTAAAGTTTTGTTGTTTTATTTTGGAGGAGCTGCTTCTTTTTCTCCTTTTTCATCCCTTGCTCCTTGGTTCTTGTCTTCTCGTGCAGCATGGTGGAGATGAAACACGGGAAAACATGAGAGATGTTGAAGAGAAATGTCACCTTGTCCCCTTTGGCTGAGAGCTGCTCCCCTTTTAGACCGCTGCCTGAGCGAGTGGAGCGGGTTTAGCTAACGAGCTTCGTTGTTGCAAAGCTGAGACAACAATAGCATCAACGCTCAGCACAGAAGCAGCAACCAAAATACACAAAATAGTTGTTTTTCTTGAGTAATGCAGAGATATATAGATGGAACTTCTCCAATGCCAGATGGATGGGAAATAAAGATAATCAGAATAGAAGACAAAACATTACAGAAATGCACTTATCAATTGAAAAAAAAAAATGGAAAAAAAATCTATTTAATGTTCAGTTGTTCATCTATGAGTTCAAGTTTGCAGACAATAATGTCATATTTCCATAGTATAAATTATTATCTCCTTTTGCCTTTCTTTCCACATCCAGGTGATGAGTGGTACTTGTGCAGGCTGACTCTGAGCATGCCCAGTCAGGCTGACCTGCAGTGGGGGATGTTTCCATCGCCTTACCTGGGCGCCGTGGGTCCAGATGCCACCCCTGGATCTGTCGTCTACCGGCTGTCAGCGAGACAACGAGACGGCGCGCTGGGACAAGCTCAGTTCCTCCTACTAGACGGTACTTTCTCTTGATTTTTCAGCCTAATTTTTTTTTATGTAACTTTGCATATAAAATACAGTTTAGCATTGCTGTTTAAGTTAGGGACATAAAACTGATGAGAGACCTCCGTGGGGAATCATTGGGAATGTCAACCCATCATACCCTTCAGGAACGAGCCAGGTTCTTTGTCAAAGACATACCGAGTTTGGTGTGAAATGTGTGAATCAACCCCAAGAACAAAAGCAAAAGACCTTATAAAGATGTTGGCTAAAGGTGGTAAGAGAAGGTCATCAGCTACAGTGAACATGGGCTGAAAAGCCACTTATAGATGAAGAAGCCAACCAGATTTGCAACTACACTCATGGACAAAGACCTAAATTATGGATTATCTGTCTTTCTCTTCATCGGTCAGTCTGTCCAGTGGTGTGTCCAGTGGTGGGAACCCCTAGATAAAATGTTAGCTGCGCTAACCCTAAAGCACTATCATAAACATTAGTTCCGCTAATGCTAAACTAACATGGTATTTAGTGGAAGCTAAGGCTAAATTGCTAAATTCAGCCATTTAGTTGTAGGTTTACAAACCAACCAAGAAAATTAGCGCCTTAGAAGTTTTCCAGAAACATTTATTTAGGGGATGCTAAGTGTGCTAAACGTTTTCAAAATTAGCAAAAATGCTAAAGTGCTAAGTGAAAAATTAGCTCTGCTGTTAGCGCATTAGTGGCCACCACTCTATCTATCCATCCATCCATCCATCCACCCACTACTTGCACTGTATCTTTTTTCTTTTTTCACCCATCACAGTCAAACCTTGTTTTCTAGTCTATTTTTCTCTAAACCTGTCAAGTCTTTGCTTTTATCTCCTGCCTGTATCTGTAATTAGGTCCGCTTGTACTCTGCCAGGCACTCTGTGACAAACCTGTTTTGCTCAAAGGTGTGATTTATAAATAAAGATTGACTTGTTGGATTTCAATTACTGTCAAGAGGGAAATGGAGAAAAAAAAGTGCATAAAAAGCACAGAGCTGCACTCTTAATCGCTCCCTGGGGCAAAGAAATGCGAATAATAGCAAAGTCTCAGGAGAGGAAGGTAGCGAGTGGGAGAGTTGAAAGGTGGGCGTATGGGTGCCGGTGGCTGTGGATTTTTTTCTTCTTATTATTATTTTTACATTTTATGAGAAAAGAAGAAGCGAAGAGGAGGAAGAAGAAGGACTGATATTTATAGAGCTAATTTTTAATGCTCCCATATTAAAAGCTTCCCTTTGGGATAATGTGAGCACATGTGTACTGACAAATAATCCAATAACTGAAGTTAAAATCTGTGTTTGGCATCATGTCAGTGTGAAAATATGGTTATAGTGTGTATGTGTAGTGAGGAGCTAATCGGCGTCAATAATGGGATTTTACCCATTGTGAATATCTAAAATTCACAGTTAATTATTTAACCATTTTTTTCTATTTTGAAAAAGATTTTGAGTTGAACTCGCCACCAAAACAAAACTAAGTTTTATAGCTTCACACAACAATCAGTTATAATGATTTTAAAAGTTAACTTTGGTATTACCCAGTGAGATTTTTATTTTTACCTCACATCTGCAGAGGGTCATAAGCAGCCAAGGCAACCTATTAATGCTTTAGGTTTGTTTAATGCTAAGTTTATCAACTGGTTTGCAGTTAGTAAAATGCAAACAGGCGATTTTAGCATGTTTTACATTTGGTTCATTTGGTTCACATGTGATCATGTGATTTTGCACGTGAAATTTGTGTTTTTTTCTATAAAGGATCAAACTTTGTGTCTAAATTACGGTCTGATCTGGTGCAATAAGATGATACAGAATAACGGAACAGCCTCATTGCAGGAAACTTTGTTCGAAAATCTGACTGGTTAATTCACCCCCTACTTAAAAAACAACAGAAACAACCATAAAATATGAAAACTGTTTATTAAAACAGGTAAAGTTGCATCCTTGGGAGCTTTTCTGCAGAGTTGTCTTAATGTAAAAACAAAAAGGATGCTCTGTTCCTCTTGCTGTCCCTCTGTTGAGTTGCACCACTGCACAAAACTCTGAAAACACCTTCTATGCTCCAGTTTTCTCATAAGATTTGAGCTTATAGTACACATTTACTGGTATATCAAGTTGGAGAGGGTTCTATGTTAGCCTAATCAAAATGGATAGCAGCTTTTGAAAATAATAAGAGTCGTAGGAGGAGATCAAACAGTTTAAGTATAGTTTTATCCCACTGGAGGTTGCTAATTTGGCTACCTATCGTAATTAGTGACAGCTAATTAGAGACACAGAAAGTGACAATTAAAGAAAGCGTGTTTATAATTGAGACAATCAAGATCCTTGAAGAGCTTTAATGCTGATTTTTTTTTTTCTTGCACACACTCTATTTCATAGAAATTCAAATAAATCTGTCACAGAAAAAATGTTCAAGAAGGAGGAGATGATTGACAGCTCAGCTGCAGCTGCTGCTGCAGAAGCCTCTGGTTAACAGCTGGGGATTCTTCTCCTTTTCTTCCCCTCATCTTCTTTCTCATCTCCTTTTCCATTATTCTTCAGTTCTTCCACATCACTTGCTTCCACTCTGCTGCCAGTTTTTATTTCTTCCCGCTCTTCTTCCATCCATTTCTTCCTCTTCCTCCTTTATTTCTTTCTTCATTCTACTGTCTCATCTCTCCATCACTTATTTCGTCCTGCTTCCCTCTCTCTGTCTCATAAACCCAGGAGGACGCGAGTGAAAATGAGCCCACTCTTTTTTTCTGCGTCTTCAGAGAGCATTAACTAGCTCATAGAACACACACATAAATAAACACACAGCCAGCATGCCTCCAGCATCAATTTGCCTCAATTGGCTTTTCATAATTGGACAGCTGGGACTCTGTCTCTTTATTTATACACAAGTGGACAAGTTGAAAGATGGTTGTTTACGTGAAAAAACCCCACAAATGAATGTACTGTTTGAATAATGGCAACATTTATTACATAGTTAGACAACTATAAAGGCAGGTTATCTATTAAAATGCTTTAAACTGAAAGTATGATCAAAAAGGAATGACTTATGGTTCAAAGTACTGAAGTAAGTATAAAATGAGAAAAGCAAACACATAAATTCAGACTAAATACAAAAGGACAATTCAAATAAAATAGGTACAGTTTACTATATTTCATGGTATATACCATTTTTTTTCTTTTACTTATTTTATTTTATGGCCATAGTTGTTTTTTGACGTCATTCCTGTTTTCTTTTGGCTCTGTTCTATTTTATTCTAAATCATTTTAAGATGCAGTTGTATAAACAGTGGCTCTCGAAAGAGTATCTGGTTAAATTTCAGTTCTTATAATCAAGATAATAGTTGAAAAACGTTTTCCACCTTTAATGTGATGCATATCCTGTTATTCAACTCAAACATAAATAAATCTGAGGGTATCATTTTGAAAATAAAAAGGCCTCTGTAACCTGGTTTTTGAAGTGAGTGTGCATACTCTTAAACTAAAAATGGCTTCAAGTACCTTTTGATTCAGTTTCAGCATTCAATTTTCTCACGTTAACACCTACCATTGATTATAATAAGCCTGAAAGAATTAAAAGATTTTCAGGTTTGAGGATTTTTTTTTATATTATCCTAATTGCATCCCTTACCTAAAGCCATAGTTTGCAGAGATATCTTTGTGAAAAGGTATCAGTCAAAAGAAGGCTATAAAAAAAATACGCCATTTTATGTTCTGTACGTATAAAATGGTACAGTGAGGACATTCATCAGGAACACAGGAAAATATGGGACAACAAACAAGAGGTCCAACAGATATATTTCTTACAGAAACACTGGATGTTACCAATGTAACAGAAATATGCTGGTGGCAGCATCATGATCTGGATTCAGTTTTCTTCAGAGGAAACTTGGGTTTTAGAAAGAGTGGATTAAATTATGAACAGTAATAAAAAATAGTCAGGTTTGATCTAAAAGCTAAAAAGCTGAAGGTTAAAAGGGAATTTTGTTTTCAGCACCACAGTGATTAAATTAAATCAAAATGTTCCTGTGATAAAGAGGGTGTGCAGACTTTTGCAATCACATTATTTTTGTCTTTTCTTTTTGTCAGTAAAATATTTTAGTTTTACTTTTCCGTAGTTTTACATTTTGTTCAGTGAATTAAAGATGGAAACAAACCCTGAAATGATTTATCCAATTCTGCACTCAAAGAGCTTAAGTTTTAACCTCTGTGTTTATTGCATTTTTTTCTCTTTTTATCTGCTGATCCATAATGGGTGGGAAAAAAATGTATCTGTTCAAACATGTTAATATAGTCGTGTTATGTTTTCTGAAAGTATTTCAGCAGGTACAGTTATCAAAAACCTGCTGTATAATTTGAAGGAATTTTAAATTAGGCTTTGGTTTAATACAAATCTACAAGTTAATATGTACAATATTGAAATCTAGATTGTTCTTTGTTATTTACAGCAAATGTACAAATGCTTCATTCTTCCTTCGTGCTCTCTCCCATGTATGTAAAGGTGGTGAGGAGTGCTTTGAAGTGGACCGTCGCTCTGGGTTGATTAGGACCACAGGACGACCTCTGACCCCGAGCAAAGAGTACCATCTGCGGGTCCAGGCGGTGGACGGACAAGGCCGTAAAGGCTCACCAGCCACTGTTTCCATACTTGCCGGATTCCGACCACCACAGTTCACCAACTCCACCTACAGCCTGAACGTGCTGGAAAACACCCCAGTTGGCCATCCGTGAGTCCCACAAACACTCTTATATATTATTGATACCTCTGAAAAAGATGTTCAAACAAGCATACATATTTACCCCCCTTCACTTCAATACCCTAAATAAAATCCAGTTCAACTAACTGGCTTCAGAAGTTACCTAATTAGAAAACAAGACTGCGAACCTATCAAGACATGGACAAGGTAGCTCTGGAGGAGCCGCAGAGATCCACAGCTCAGGTGCTCTATAGATCTGAACTTTATGGAGCAGTGACAAGAAGAAGACCTTTGTTAAGAGAGCAATAAGAACACCTGTTTGCAATTTGAAGTCATGTAGAAAATCCAGCAAATCTGTTGAAGAAGGTGCTCTGGTCAGACGCAGAACGTAAGCCAAAAACCAGTGTGGCTGTCTCCCTGATGGCACCATCTCCATGGTGGTGGCTGCATCATGCTTTGGAGATGGTTTCTTGAGAGTGGGTGAGTTATTAGGAAGGTGGATGCAGCGAGATACAGGGCAAGGACTTTCCAAGGCTCCAAAAGATTTGAGATTCAGGCAGAGGTTCATCTTTAAGCAGGACGACAACCCTTAACATTCAGCCAGAGATACAATTGAAGGATTTAGATCAAATTAAGTGTCAGAATGGCCTAGTCAAAGTCTGTATCTAAATTCAAAGGAGACTTGAATATTGATGTTAACAGATGCTCTTCATCCAATCTCACTGACTTTGAGGTATTTTGTCAAGAACTGACATAATTCTAGAGGCTTGCTGGACATTTTTACCAAGGGTGCCATTAAATATTATAAATAAGTAAGTATTTCTTGGTATGCTATGCAGAACTATTGTTCAGAGTTTATATTGCATTTAGTACTTCAGTTGGTATATTCTGTGTGCAAGTTACTGTGTACAGTGCAACACTGGCATATTAATAAACTCTAAATTATAGTGCCATGAAAAGGTTATTAACCCAAATTTATGTTTTAACTTCCACATCTGCAATACCATAATTCACATTCCAGTGTCATAAAAAATGAATGGATTTTGCAAGTCTGCCTCCGTGAGTTTTTTTGTGCTCGTTGTTGTGCTTTGCATGTCATGTGATGCATGAAAAGATGAGCCCCGAAGAGCGAGACAAAAGAAGAGAGGAAGGGGAAGGAAGAGGTAAAAAGAGGATGGCAGAAGGGAGAAAATAGAGAAGAAGAGGATGGGAGATAGAGGGATGATGAGGAGAACGAAGGGGGTGGGATGGATGAAGAGGACCCAGATGTATGAGTGTGGCCTGAGGCTGAGAATTTGAAAGTGTGGCAAATTCAAATATTTATTAAAAGTGAGGTCTGGATAAACATGAAGGGGAGTGTGTGAGTGTGTTGAATCCCCCAGGGCTGCTGGCGCAAAGCACATTGTATTAATATCCAAGTATCCATGCCACCCTCTGAGCGCTGTGTGGGTGTATCTCAGTATGGGTTTTTTCTGTGTCTCTGCCTTCCATTATAATTCTTTTATATGCCCTTGCATGTGTCTGTGTGCACGTGTTTCTCCTTAATCAAATTGATTAACCAGGTCTAAGCATGGCACCTTAGAGCTGAGAATAATCCGTGAAGACTGCGGCGTGTAAGAGCAGCACCAGCGTGTCATTAAGTCTGTTTGGAAACATACATGTCGAGCAGCTTTCCTCTGACCTGTGGTCATGTTTACACTGTAGGCGAGACAAGTCAAGACTAAAATAAATAAGTAAATACAGCAGCGTTATCATATTCCAACAGCAGTTGTAAAGTCATATGTTTTCATTTTGGATGTTCACATTGTTGTTAAAATGACACCAGACATGTAAAGACAAAATTTTATAAATAAATTTGACTTGACTAATGATGTTCCAGTTATAAATAAAAGACAGCTCTCAACAAATAGATTTTTAGCCTTGATTTCAAAGAACTCAGTGTTTCAGCATTTTTGGAGTTTTCTGGAAGTTTGTTCCAGATTAGAGGAGCATAAAAACTGAAGCGCGTAACGAGTGTGAGTGACAGTACTAAGACCCTCCCCCTGGCTCTGATTGGTTGTTTCTGACAGGGAGCAGTATATTTCTGCAGATGGCAGTAGGACCACTGGGAGGAGCCAGAGGTGCTCGATTCTTTTTCATAGATTATCTTTTAAGCTTTAACAAATATGTAAAAACAATATATTTTTTTTAAAGTTACCTACTTCATCTTTGAGGAGATTAAAGGATTGTGATTTATCTTTGCTATAATGCCTGTCATGACTTTTGTAATTGTCAGTGTTAGTAAAGAGGAGAGCTTCCTTTAAAGGGGCAGAGATATGTTAATTCGACTTTTTTGAGCTTTACATCATGTTATAATTCTCATCAAAAATATACCTCGAATGTTGCTTTAAATCTTTCATGCATGTTTGAGAAATACTGTAATCTCCCGTGGCAACCATTCAGCTGTACAAAACGCCTGGTCTCACCGAATGACGCCTGTTCCACACAGCTCCTCCTTGGAGCTGCAGTCTCCAAGCCGAACTTCCGTCTCACAGAGCACCCCTCCCCCGTGACTCCTTTTAAGTCATATTTGATATCTACAGCATTTTTATAACTGAAGATAACATAGTTACTTGATTGTGCTATAAATTGGCACCATGTGCCTGGAAAATACATAATACTACCCCTTTAAACAGTGGGAGATCTCTAGCAGAAGCTGGGGGTTCAGAGACCTGTAATATAATACATTATGATATAATATGAATTGTCATTGTTTTTGGTTCATCTCTAACCTTTCTATGTGTGTTTGTGGTCAGTGTTGCTGTGGTTCAGGCCGTCTCCTTCCAGAAGAAGAGTCTCTCCTACATGCTACTGATTAACCCTGGAAACCTGTTCAGCATCAACCAGGAAAGCGGCGCACTGAGCCTCACCAGATTGGTCGACTACGAGAGCGGTCACAACCTGCACACCCTGCAGGTCCGAGCCTCTGAAACCGACACCAGCCTCAGCGGCGTTGCAGAGGTACTTAACAATATCATCAGCTTTAGTGAGTCCCGTTTGTATCAGTGTAGTATGAACCATCCCGATAACTGCAACACAGCTCACGTAAAACTGAATAACAGTAATCTTAAACCTGTTAATTAAGCAGAAATTACACACCATAAACACCTTGAGAAGCCAGGGACATGATGAAAATGTTCCCATCTATACATTAAAAAATAAAAGTGCCTCTTTTATCTATAAACTTTCATATTATGCTCATATAAGCCAAGATTTTGCCTAAAAATATCTGATCTCAAAAGGACTTTGGAGCAGAAACTTTCATTGTCACCATATAAATAAATAAGATAAACCCTCCCAAAACATAATAATACGATTGTAAATTTCCTTGTTTATTTTGAATTAAAAGCTTAAAACTGTTGATAGAAATAATGTAAACAACACTTTCAGTCATAACTGTGGAACTTTGTATTATGCAGTTCCTGTTATGACTTTCAGGGAATCGTGTTTTCCATTTCTCACAGGTGGAACTGCACCGATCCAAACTTTAATCTGGCGAAAACGATGAACGGCTGTGCAGCGGCACATCCAGCTGCTTTCATTTTCTCTCTCGTGACCAACCTCTTCATATATAACACAACACGTAATGGTTCACAACCCGACCCCGGCTGCAAGCATCACACATGGGATCAGACTTCACAGGGTGACCCTCCAGGACATCTAACTTCCATTCGCTAAAGTGTCTTGCAAAAGTATTTACACCCTTGAATTAAACAAAAAACTCACATATTTTCACATTAAAACAACAGCCTTCAGTTATTGAGATTTTGTGTGATTGACCAGGGAGGGTACCGCAACATTTCAAAATATCTAAATGCTGTATACATAAAGATCTGAAAAGTGTGGGGTGCACTTGTTTTCAGCCCCCTGTACTCTGATACTCTTAAAAAGAATTCAACCAGTTTAATCAACCTGAATAGTAAATTTCGTTATAAATGTAGCTGTTCTGTTCTGAAGAAGTTTAAAGCAGGATTAGGTTATAAAACAATATCCCAAGCTTTGAAAACCTCAGAGAGCTCTGTTAAATGTATGGAGTGTGAATGGAAAGAGCAAGACACAACTCCAACCTTACTAAGACATGGCTGTCCACCTAAATCCACAAAATGATCCTGGTCCGGTCTAAAATCCTCTTGAGAATTTGTGTCAAGACACGAGAACTCATGTTCACAGATGCTTTCAGATTATTTTGCAAAGAAGAATGTGCAAAACCTTCAGTCTCTAGATAGAAACATAACCCAAAAAGACTTGCAGCTCAGGGGGCTGAATACAAATACACACCACACTCACACTCACACTCACTTGTAAATAGAAATTAAAGCCATGTTTCCTCCTCCTTCCACAAATATGTACAAGTTTCTGGTTTGAAAATAATAAAACATGAATTAGTTTGGCACTGTAAATGTATACGAGTATTTGTAACTGGAATAAAAAGCATTCAAAAGTCCTGCACAACTTTCTAAACATACATTAGGTTCCAAATGGAAACTACTTGTAAACAACCACTTTTAAATGTATTCACTCCCCAACATGGTGAATAACTCCCTTGTTCGGCAGATTTGTCCTTCCAGTAGGTGATTCCTCACTCTAACCTGAAGACCAACGGTGTTCACTCTGTAAGCGATCTGGTCATTTTGCAGCCCAGGACAAAATATAAATGTTATCCAGGGATTCAGATCTCGCTATGACCTCTGTGTGTCGCGCATGCATTCACACCTGTAGCTGAGGCTGTCCACTTGTGATCAAATCACCCCAGAGGCACGACAAAGTCGGGCGTGAACAAGGTCACAGCTTACTGACCTGTGATGACAGTCCCTGGGAACGCAGTGTTCCAGCACACTTTGTCAAAGCTTATTAATTTCAACAGGGAATGGCATAGAAAGCAATGTTTGATGATTAAGCAATATTATCATTAATTAGACATAAAACAGCCATTGATTCAATAAGTTATCAGACAATATTTTAAGGGAATATTGAAGAATATTATTTTGCTTTTTCTACTTGCGAACTTATAGAGTAAACAGTGAATACCAAGCAAATAAAAGAGAGAAATTCACATAAAAACAGCCATCTAGTTGAGAGTTGCTCTGATACTCCTTTGTCTGGTATCAGAGCCTCTCTGTCAATAAAAATTCACCACCATCACAACTTATCAAAACTCACTTTAAAAAAAAGCTTCTGAATGTGCTGACAGCCAACTGTTAAACAAGCTGCTCTCTGATGAAAACACATTCATTTCTGAATCAGATGCTATGATGCAACTGTTGAAATTTACATTTTATCGTGCATACGTGTTCACCACACAGGCTTAATTTAGAAACACACTGCTGAGCAGTAAATTAAGTTTTTTTGATGAAAACTCTCAATTTCAGTGCTGTATATACAAACCTAAACATACTGGCCTGCAAATTCTATAAACCCAGCTGCGAAGAACTTACTTTTAATCTGTTGTGCAAGTGATACGAAGTAAAGAGCTACACCTTCACACTAATACATGTGAACATGCAGCAGTAATCCATTATCACCTGCTGAGTCCAGATGGTTTGGAGAAAGCAGACTGGTGTTCTGAACAACCAGGATTGGCAGAACTTGTCATTATACCTTTCAAATTCAGGATTTTCCAATGCTTTTCACTCCATAAACCCAAACTGAAATCAGTGAAGTGCTTTTGTTCAGTTTGTTCCTTTTAAATGGAACAAGCAGCAGATTCACTGAAAAACGACAGAACTCGTTCATCAAGGACTTTACATGTACATTACAAGTATTACAGGCTGATTCCATATCATTTGCTTGTTTTTACTGAGCCATCTGTAAATGTAAATCCATCCATCCCTCCTCTGTACCTGCTTATTCTTGAAGGGGGGTTCTGGTGCTTGGAGATGGGCACCAGATCGCTAGTCCACCGCAGGGCAACACAGAGACCCACTACCATACATGCACATACTCATATCTAACGACAGTTTAGAGAGATGTTTTTGGACTGTGGGACTAAGTCTGCAAAAGGAGAACATGCAAACTCCATGCAGAAAAACCCCAGGCCAGAATTCAAACCCAGGACCTTCCTTCTGCAAGGCAACAGTTCTACCAACTGCTCCACTGTGCAGCCCAGTAAATATAAATCATAAATCTTTATTATATAAAAATTAAATCATTTAATCCCCTAACTTTTAGAGTTTAATATAAAATAATGCACAAAATGGAAACAAATAGAGAAGATAAATTCTAAATGCCTAGTTCAAGATTGTGCTAAACCAACAAAAACTGAATCAAATATAATGGCTAAACGTTATCCTTCAAGTTGTATGTTTCGTATTTGAAAACAGTTCCTGTCATTATTCATAAGGCCATCTTCACAAAAGTTAAGAGCCCAGGACTGAAATGACCACTGGAACATGTTGTGATTACTGAAAATGTAGAAATGTCAGTATGAAAGCGATCATCATAAAACTGCACTGCTAGAACTAATTAGGCCTAGGTTTCCCTTGCTGCACCATAAGTATTGAAAGGATTTTTTCAATAAATTTGCAGAATTTTCCTTTAGACTTCGGAGGTTTCTGCACATCAATCACCAGTTTCAGTCTTGTTGTAGAAGCTGAAACAGCACCAGTGTTTCTCATCGGCTTTTCAGAGTGAAATGATGAAGAGGAAGTGGATTTCTGTTCAGATTGTGAGCCATGGTTTAGAGTTGGTGCGGCACTTTATGCTCACAGCTTGGCGAGCGCAGTCAGAAGGAACCATGCATTCAGGATCCAAAATCAGTTTTCCACTGATCACTCACTGAACTCGTGATCACACCGAGCATGAGAAACCTAAAGATGCTTTTCATGGATTGTGCCACACTATTTTATGATTGCATGATAAAATCTGTCAGCTGTTCTTGCTTTTTCCTCTTTATTGCGATGATAAGACTTCTCTTTAACAATGTAAGGAGTGCATTTTCCTTTTTATTATTATTATTATTTTTTTTTTTATTGTTATTTATTTATTTAATTTATTTAAAGGAGTACATTTTCCATTTGACTTGGCCTTAAGGAGCTTTTAAAAATCTAGTTCATGTAGGTACATAAATAGTGGTGAGATCTGTGCAATGTCTTTCATTCATATGCATCAGGAAAGTATATAAATATTTTATTCCTCATGGAAAAATGTTTTCTTTATAAAGTTTTAAATTGTCACCATTTTCCTTTTCATTAGAAAGAAATCACAAAACATCTCCTGCAGATAACACAAGGGCTTAATTATACTTTAGGTAATTACTATTGACAGGTGATTACTGTCTGCACCACATCACTCAGGGTGATTTGTGCTTCAGTTTTTACCTCTGAAGTAAACAGAATAAAGCTGTTTGTTTTCTTATCTCTTAAAATTTAATCTTTTAAAGCAGAAATGTTCTTTTTTGGAAAAATCCATAATTACCTGCTGGGTTTAAAAATTAAAAATAACAGATTTGCTTGTTGTTTACACTTGAATCTTCTATATGCTCAGTGCATATTTGCAGAGGCAGCCATGCATCTAAATCCTCTCAGCCTCCCCATTGCTGCCCTGCTGTCCAAACCAAACAGGTGGTGTGTTTGAGGTTCAGGACAGCAGAGGAAATCTGTGCTCAGGTGGTCATAACAACAGCCTCACCAGTTAATTCAGGTTTTATGAGAATGAAAACAAGCGTTTATGTTTGAGTTCCAGCATGTTGA
Organism: Anableps anableps; assembly: GCA_014839685.1. Classification (NCBI taxonomy): domain Eukaryota; kingdom Metazoa; phylum Chordata; class Actinopteri; order Cyprinodontiformes; family Anablepidae; genus Anableps; species Anableps anableps. Next base: position 3,475,064 of record CM026072.1, read on the forward strand.
GTCAGGATGCAGCACACAGGAACAGAGGTGAGACAAAGACACACAGGCTTGAGATTTAAGAGTTTAAAGGAGGGCCAGAGAGAGAAATAGGTCATACATTTGCATGTTTTTAATCAACAGGCATCACCTTTACAGTGGCATGTGTCTCTGCAGCCTTTCACTCCTGAACAGCAGACACACAGTCTGCTATCTGATGATAAATCTGGTGATAATTCATTACTGCTCCAGTCAGGCGTTTGCGTACACTCACCATAGGAATGCAGGTCATATTAAGGCCTATAACATTCAATTAAAACAAATTTTAATATAAGGATTGGGTTTACAAGCTTAAATGTATTTAGGATTTTCTTCCACCAACAACACAACCAATATTTAGGTAATTTTCTGACAACAAGTTGCAGAAGAATCCCATCTTTTTTTAGTTCAAACAACTTCCATTCTAAAAGTTTAAAATTAGCCTGGTTTTTTGTTTCAAAACCAGTTTTATGGGAGTTTGGCATCATTGTCCATTGTCACCATCAGTTGGAAGAACACTGGTTAGAATGCACAAGGGCTCATGCTAACTGAACAGGAAACTGCTGGAACACCAGTGAATCAAGACTAAAATGAAAGTGACTTTCATGATGATGGTGAATCTACCACCATCATGTCCTCTTACACGACTTTATATGACTGAAAACATAAGCGCAGTAGTTTAATGCACTTTAAGTAACTTCAGCATGGGATAAGGCAACTAATGCATGTTTGTAAATAATCTGAATTTGTTTGTTCTCCTGTATTAGATGGTAGTCAAAAAATCTTATTTGTGATTTAGCTACAGCATACCAGATGGACTGAAAAACACAAAGGTTGCAGAATTTTGAATAGAAGTGAATCTTTTGTGGTTCTGTTTGATTTAAAACACTTTCTATTTGATGGCCTGATCACACCACACACAAACCTTTCTCCATATGGATGCTGGGAACCGAGGATGAGTAGTTCAAGCTTCACGTTTGACTGATCTCCAGTCTCTGGTGTTACTGTGAAGCAGCGCACAATTATAGAGGAAGATACATGTGAACCCACATGTGCACCCCTAGTTATTTCTCAGAGAGAAATAACTAGGGGTGCATATTAAGTTTGGAAACCACTGATGTTAGTCATTACTTGACATACTGGTTTTATTCCCATAAGGAAAACTGGGTTGATATTATGTATTATCACAGTGTCAAAAGGAAAGTAAAATATATATCATATTGGTTATCGGTCATAGCAGTTACATTAATATCGAATATCGATATCAGACCAAGTTTTCATATCGGTTTACCCCTAGAAATTACATGAGAGACTTTACCTGAATTTTTCTGATAATTTCATACATTGACAAGCAAGTATTTGCAAAAGAAACACCAAAACTAAGTGAGCTGCTCCCTCCAGGTTGTTGTCCACATAACAGATGAGAATGATTGCACACCAGAGTTTCTTCACTCCATCTACACCAGAGATAACATACCTGAGAGCGTCGCACCTGGAACCTCACTACTGCAAGGTAACAAACAACTGCTGAGAGGAGTATGCTGAAGTCTTAACATCATGCATGATGATGAGATCAGTTCCTTCCCTTAATCCTGTTGTTCCTTTCCTTTTGTCTATCCACATTTACAGTTTTGTGCTCCTGATCTTCTTTTTGTTTATATTCTTCCACTCTCTGCCCATCATCCGTTTTCTCTTGCTGTGTTCTCCTTGTTGTTCGATCTTCTCTCCGTCTTCTTTCTTGGGCTCTTGTTCTCCTTCTTAACATTTCCTTTCCTTATAACTTCAGCTTCTATCTGGGTTTTTTACTTTCTTTCCTTTCTCCCTCCTATTCCTTTTCTTCCCCTCACATATCCAGATCACTTATTCAAAGGTTCTTCTTCTCTTTTGAGTGGTTTTCTACTGGTTTCCTTCTTCCTCTTTCTCCTCTCCTCATCTTTCTTTTTTCCTCCTCATTTGTCTTCCTTCTTTCTCTTCTTTCAGTTTTTCCTGTCTCCTCATATCTTTTCCCTTTTGTTCTCAACCATGTCTTCTTTTAGACATGTTTCATCATATTTCCTTTCCCCTTTCGTCTTCTTATTCCCATCAGTTCTGGCTCGCGACTGTGATTCCGGTGTGAACTCCGAGCTCTCCTACTTCATTCCAAGTGGCGATTTTGACATCACATCCGGGGGCGTGGTCAGCCCCGCCCGTCGCCTAGACTACGAGCGGCCCAATCACATCTACGAGTTTGTAGTTGTTGCAGTGGATGCAGGAACGCCTCCTCGAACTGGAACAGCCTCAGTTCGTGTCCGTGTGGCTAATACCAACGATGAGGTGCCGGTCTTCTCTCAAAGCGTGTAAGAATCTCCCTCTGTTCCATCGTCTGATAGTATCTGTTCATCTTGGTGTGAATTTTACTTTGCTTAATAATAAAGAAGGCAGATGTCAACATCTCTCTAGTTTTCACTCCTTCTGTGTGACTCTGTCACCCACAGAGTCAGTATGCTAATTAAGGTGTTTTTTTTAAATCAGAGTGTATTTTAAATCCCGTTTCCTCCATCTGTTTTCACTTCATTTTCACCTTTTCACTCAACCCAGTCTCTTTCCTTCACACTACCATGTGTTTTTGTATTATTTGTGCACTTCTTACTTTGTTCTTATATTGTTTGTGCAAATGTCAGTTTTTCCTTTCCAATGACTCTCTTGTCCTCCTTCTTGTCAGTACAGTACAGTTAAGGGTTGTGTTTCCCTCTTTTTTTCAGCTATAAGACATTCCTCAGTGAGGATGCTGGTCCCGACACGCTGGTCGCCATTGTTCACGCCAATGACCCAGATGGGGACAGTGTCTCCTACGCCATTACAGGTGGCAATGAGGACAGTAACTTCCAGCTGGACAACCAAAAAGGTGAGCTGAAAGCAACAGACCTTTGATCAAGTTGAACTTAAAAAGACTTTTGTTGAAGAGGAATACACAGATCAAGAGTTTTGTTGCTGATACTGTTTTACATCATTTAAATTTGGAGTGCTAATGCAGAACAACCCAAGGCTTTGGATTTCTTCTTCTTGCTGCAAGGCAACCAAGTCAAATCAAGTTTATTTGTATAGCATAAGTGGTGGGCACCACTAACTAAAAAGTTCACTCTGGTTCAAATTTAAAGGACTGAATGTTACTTATTGTGCAATAACTACTGTTCCAGCTGGATGGAGCTAGCGCTGTAGGTCCTAGCATACTTCATCTACCCAGAGTGCATTGCAGCATATACAACATGGTGTGACAATATTTTATTTAATTTTATAAAAACTAAACAGACAACAGTATTTTTACTGTATTGTTTTTACATTTGAAACAAATGTTTCTCAAATAAATACTACGATTACAACTAATCATAGGTCCCTTTCAAAACTGTCCACTCAAAATGTTGCTGCATGACTCGCTGGCTAACACTATCAATGCCTTGATAAGAAAGAAATCTTGTTTGGGGATTGGATTGGAACAGCCTTGGGGCTAAGCTAAGGAGAACCCTAAACAGATGTAGTTCACAGTTTTTACTCAGACTTGAACTTTTTTAGCTTACATTTGAAGTTTGATTGGAACAAAGTCTGGATGAAGTCGAAAAATAGAAAAATACCTAGATTGTTATAGTCTCTGACACAGATAGTGGTCGTGCTTACAATAAGCCCCTACATCACTGTTTCTAATAGAATCCGGGTATCCTGTTTCTACTTGGGAAAGCCTTCATTTCTCTCACCAAAAACTTAGGTTGGATTTAGATTAGAGGTTTAAGGGCGGCAAAATGTCCGTGTCCATGTTGTCAGAGCCTTAGACAAACTATAAAACCTCCAGAGTGCATCACACCAAACTATCACACCTTTTTGCTGCTGGACATGTTTACTCTGATAACAGAAAGCAACCAAAACACCAAAATAAAATTCAAGTTGAAAATATTCAAGCTTAAATTTGGTCTTAAAGAATGTAAATAGCTCACTCAAATTTAAAATGAATGTGAGCAGTAGATTTATCTAAACAATAGATGTTTTTGTTCTGAAGACATTCCTCCTTTTCCAGCTCTGCCTCTAATGGGACAGTAATGAATGTCAACATGTTGTTTTTTTAGCAAGCAGAGCTCTCTGACACATTCAAACAAGGGGAACAATCACTTTTACACATGTACACATACAACAGCAGCATTCAGATCACTTACATTTACACACACACACATGCACACAGCAAAGTGGTTGTTTCCATAGTAACAAGTATTTGGGGATAAAGCGTGGTAGTATTAACGAGGCCAGCGTACCCCCTGGAAGACACACTCACCACAAACGCATAAATAAAAAAACACAAACACACATAAATAATCATTGCAGCTCGTGTACACACACACACACACACACACAAACAGACTGTTCATCTTCTGCTCGTTGTCCCTAATGTGCCTCACTATTTGTGCTCCTATCTTTGTGAGGACCATTTTATCCTTTTTGAGTGAAAAGTAAAAACTTGTTTACGTGCCAAACAACGCACAGAATATGTGGAATGCACACATTGCTTTTTGATTTTTTTCTCTCCAGTCTTTCAAGAGTGACAGTGACAACAGTTGCTGAAGGCATTTTGTTTTTGGGCTGTGTTTCTTTGCTGTTCATCTCAGCAATGCTTTAAGGGATGCTTTAAAAAAAACATCTCATATGTTCAATTGGACTCAAGTGGCAGAAGCATCTATGTTTTAGCATCTTTGCAGCAGCATTCATGTCTTAAGTGTCCTTCATGGTGACTCTTTGATTGTGTATGATTTCCTGCAGCTTGCATTCTTTTCAACAGTAGTTTTGGACCATTTTTGAAAACTATGAGCTGTCCGAATTGTTTAACAGCGACTCCCAACAAAGCTGAAAGAAGAAGTGTGCAACATTTCATTCTCAGCACTGAACACTAGACAATAATGCTCAATATCTCTGCAAACCTGCTGATAATGATTTACTGTACCTGTTAGTGCGGACACTTTTATGCAAGTGAACAAATTAGTAAGTACAAAAATTGACATAAATATCTTTATGAAATGATCCGAAATATTAAATTTAAACAATTAGACTGATGCTGAGTCTCTCCCTTTCAAGCTGCTCTGATCATTTAGGGCATTCACAAAGAACCTTCGGAGATATCTGGAATTTGGGATCGATTCTCTTCTTCCCTGTGGATTGGAGGAGTGAGATTTTCCCTGATTCCCACAGAGTAACCTGATGTCTATAGACTGGTTCCCGGTGTTTATCGACGTTGTACTTGGAAGTGGACGTCTCCACAATAAGTCAGAAATAAAATAAAATAAGATGAAAAAATTAAAAATAGAGCAACTCCTAAAGCAATATCAGTATAATTTTCAGCTTAATAAAACATAGTGAAACTTATAGGATGAAAAACAGGTTTTTTCTTCTGACAGTTAATGACATTAAACCAGTGTCCTACACACTGCTGTTGAAACAAGGATCTGAATCCCGTTCCAAATGAGAGAGGTGACAGTGCTGCTTTTGATACATGTAAAGGAGACAAATATGTAGTCAACAGTGGATTGCTAATAGTAGTTAGCACCACAAAAGAGACATGCAACCAGAAAGCACTCATTTTGGGTGTGATGTCACTCCCCGATTTGAACTTTGACGTCCAAGACAATTCAAAGTAGCGTGAGAGTGACACATCAAATCCTCTGTTGTTTTTTTCAGTTCATTTCAGTTCAGTTGAGTTTTTTTTCTATAGCACCAATTCACAATGAGTGTCGTCCCGAGGCACTTTGAAAAAGATCATTTGAATTCAATCATACATACGTTCCAATTGGCCCTAGTTATCAGTTAATTATTCAAAGTAGTTTGAAAAGTTTCTATCCAAGGAAACCCAGCACAGCATCAAGTCACTGACTTGCAGCATTTACTTTACATCAGTCCCTCATACCAGCATGCATGCTACAAAAGTGGAGAGGAAAATCTACCCTTTAACTGGAAGAAACCTCCAGCAGAACCAGAACCTGACTCAGTACAAGTGGCCATCTGCCATCACCGGCTGGGGGTTTGAGAAGACAGGGCAGAGACAAAAATAAATAGATTAACGGCTCATGAATATAAACCGTTAATAGCAGGAGAGGGTGAACGATTAGTTGATGGCAGCATTATCTCAGCTGAAGCCCTCCTCCAGGAAGGTATCACAACCAAACTGAATGCCAGACCAGGTGCAGCTTCTATGGAGAGAAAAAAAACTGAGAGAAGACATAAAGTTAACAGCTGAAATAACAGCAAGTGATGCAAATTGGAGAGTAGAAGAAGAAGAAAATGAGAAAAAGCAGGCAGTTTGTCCTCAAGTCGCCTAAGCCTATGGCAGCATAACTACAGAGATAGCTCAGGATAACCTAAGACAGTCTAACTATAAGCCTTACAAGCAAAATATAAGCAAAAAGGAAAGTTTTAAGCCTTGTCCTAAAAGTAGACAGGGTGTCTGCCTCACTGATTTTTTGAGTCATTACTAACCAGGTTTTGTTGGTAAGGGGTTTTGGTATCCGAAAACGATGTTTGCAGGCTTTGTGGGAGAAACAAAAACGTTCATGTAGACAGACAGAGCTGCTCAAGGCAGTATGAGGCAACAACCAGAGTTTAACATGAGAGCTCACCTTGCTACACTAGCACTGCCGACGTGGTGGCTGTTGGCCTCCACACTTTTTTTATTTTTTGCTTTCTGGATTTACTGCAACTTCTTTTGTTTGACAGGATGTGTTTACCTCAGTCCCTTCCACCCACCGTCTCTCTCTTTCGAGGCCGGAAAAATGTTGGTGCTACGTTCTTTCATTACGTCCCAGGGGTCTTTCCAAAGAGGGCCAGCCACAGCATCATTGTGTGAATTTAGAGTGCAGGGTGTTTGAGCTATAGGCTCTGCTTGGCCTGATGAGCAACACAGGAGGATGTTTTGGTGAATTCTCCTTTATATCAGATTAGGAAAAACACGGTCTCTCTTTATGCAGGATGGCAGGGATAAAGCAGACAGAAGAGACAAACACAAAGCGAGTTTTCTCCAGATAATCTTGGGGACCTGGTGATCAGTTTGGGTCCTGCAGATGGCACGTTAACACAAATCTCTGTCTCCCAGATGTTCATATCATGTCAGCAAGAGCAGCAAATCAGCAGTCATCAAGATGTTGGCAAAGTGAGACAGTCGTTCGTGGGTTTTTTGGTCAGCAGTGGTTTTGGTCTTGAAACTCTCCCATGGATGACATTTTTGCCCCCGGTATCTCTTTCTTACTGTTGAATCATGAGCACTGACCTTAACTAAGGCAAGTGAAGTCTGCCGTGTTTGAGATGCCTTCCTATCAAGATTCACCACTCTTCCTTGTTTTCTCCGTTTCTGGATAATGGTTCATGTGGTTCACTGTGGTCTCAAAGCCTTCAAAATCACTTTATAACCCTTTCCTGACTGATAGATTCCAATGACTTTGTTCTTCATCTGAATCATGAATGTCTTTAGATCAGGGCACGATGTGTTGGTTTTTGAGATACTTTAGCCTACTTCTTATTGTCGGACAGGTTCTATTTAAATGTTTTTTGATTCCACAGTCCTAACTTGAATTTGATAGAAAGTCTGTTGAGGGGCCTAAACATTAAGGTGATGACAGGGAGGCTTTCCAACTAAAAAGACTTGGAGCTCATTACCAAAGAAAAATTGTCAGAATACCAGTAGAAACATGGAAAAAGCTGGTCACAAAAACACCTAAAGGTCAGAAGTCTAATGATATATCAAACTTGAATAAAAAGTATCGATATCAGCAATACTGGCGTATTTACTTGGTATCGGATTGATACCAAAATATGCAGTGTTGCACACCTCTATTAAATATCTGCAATATTAAAGTGAAAAGCAAAACAAAAACAAGAAATATCTGCAGGGGTGGAGGGGGGTGAATACTTTTCTTACACCACAGTAATTAGAAATGGTTTCTCCTACTATTTGCATCAATTTTCTCCCTGTTTAGTTTTTCCTGTTTCTTCCTCTTCACTCAGTCTTGTAAGAAAGTTTGCACACAACCATGAAGATTGGAAGAAAAACAATAAATATGCTGCTGTGCTAACCCAGTTCTTTGTCTGTTGGCCAGAGTAAATTAAATGCAGGTTAAATCTGAAGCATTTGGTTCTGTTTTTCGTTCTTTTCTGACTCTTTAAACTTTATTTCGCCTGAGGGTCGATTTGAGCAACTTCTTTGAGGGTCAAAGTTTTGGGGGCCTGTTCTTTGATGTAGCCACATGCACTACTCCACTGTTCTCATGCGTCCATGCACAAAAAGAAATAAATGTGAACATTTGCACATAAATGATATATCAACACTCTTTTTCACACACACTCAGACACACCTACGCGCACACAGGCACACACTCATCGGCACTCAGGCAGCAGATGGCCTTTGGCTTGCTCCGATGTTCTGCTTTGTCACTTCAAAGCGTTGTGAAGTATTTTCATGTAGATGTGATCGCGCCCTCTCAGCCTCCATGTCTATATTCATGCTGCTACCAAAGCTGCTTGTTTGTTTGTTTGCAACGCTTCTCTGTTATGTTAATGCTGCAGCAATTGTTAGCGCAGAAAAATGACATTTGTTTTACACCTGAGTTGGAATAATGTGAGGGTTTTTTCGCATGCTGTTGCTTCAGTTGACAGTCGCTGCTGTTGTTGACCCACAGAGCAGGAAACATCACAGCGCCGCTTTTCATCTCCAGTGTTTTTTAAACTCATCACGTCCGCTGTTATTTATACTCACCAGCAGAATTTTCAGAAACAACCCAGCCACAGCGACTTGAGCAGTAGCTCCTGGGTGCTTTGTTATACTTTCTGTTTTGGTGAAACATTTTTCATTTTCTTTTTCCTACCAGAGGAATTCATGTATTGCTGTCTGGTACGAGAAACAAACCTCTGATGCTGCTGAAACTTAAAAATTTTCAATGCAAAACTGGAAAACAGAAGGAAAACTAGGGAAGTCCCTAATTTAGCTGGATTACTTGTCCTTAATATGACAGCAGTTACCTTTGGAATATCTTTGTCTCCTTTAGTTTCTGAGTTGGAACAACAACAGGCAGGAGTAGGGATGGGAAACAATAAGAAATTATTGATATCAATTCTATTACTGATCTCACTTATCGATTCGAATCCTTACTGATTCTCATTGAGTTAGGAAATAAACTCTTTAATTCAAAATATGCACCATGATGTATTTGATTCAAACAAAATTAAAGCTGGCTTAAAAGATAAGAATCTTTCTGTCAAATTAACATTTTAACATGAAATGTAACTTCAGCAGTTTTTGTACAGACAAATCCGCATTTTCGCCTTTTCAGGATCTTTCAAGACTTAAATGTTGTTTTCCAAAGGTGCTTTTAATCGAAAAAAAAAAAATGAGCCTCATAGGAACTCATATTCTAATTTATTGAACATGATTGTAAATGTTAATATGAGATGGAGATTATCATACAGTATGGCGCTAACATGAAAGCAATAAACAGGACCTGGAGGAGTTTAACGTTACCTGGGACATTCATGGCAGGAGACGCTATCCTGGAAGCTCCGCCCCTCGGGAGTCACCGCTGTTGCCAAGCAATGTATCAAACATTTTACATTGGTCCAGATTAGTTGCCTGCTGTGTGGTCAGCTGTTTGAGGATGTTGGAGGTATTTCATCCTTTTATCGTGATTAAAGCTCTACACATGTTGACATGTTGCAAGCAGCCCTAGTATTGCCTGTATGTGAAATGTAATCATACTTTGGAGTGCTTCAGCCGCAACACCATCTTGGATATTTTCTAAATCAAAATACGGGGCATGTACAATGCATCATCATGCAAATATGTCACACATTACTGGAACTGACAAGTAGAATCGTTAAGCAAGCAGGTCAACGATTCCAAGGAATTGAACTCCAGAGAACTGGTTCTCTACAAGAACTGGTTCTCGATTCCCATCCTTAGGCAGGAGGCAGGCAGAATCATACAGAATTTAAAGTTTATCAAAAAAAAAAAAAAAAAGATTTACAGAAAAACAGCAGGAAACATGAAGGGAAACAAAAATGAATGCAAACCAGTGAGCCCTGGATGATGGCAACTGAAGGATCTGTCAATGACTGAAAGAACCTGGGGATTGTATACAGGAAGGGAGTGATTACTGGTAAAAGCAACAGATGAAACTCCATTAGATTTATGTTCTTTTTTAATATTTCCAACAATCTGTGTCCAGAGCCATATGGATACTTCAACCAAACACTTATGAGCACACCTAACAAGCTTACCTTCACGTTTAATCTGCCTGTCATGAAATATAAATTATTTTAAAATGTATGCATCAGAAGGTTATTTTTTAATTTTCTGGAGTCTGAAGAACTAAGAAGAAAAAAAGATCCAATTAGTGTTTTTAAATTTCTGTGTCCAGGCATCATCAAGCTGCGACGGAGTCCACCGCCCAGGCTCAGGGGTCCGCAGTATGTCCTCAACATCACTGCCACAGACGATAATGCTTCAGGTGGTCCCTATCCGCTCAGCAGTGCCGCGCAGGTCATTGTTGGGATCAACGATATCAACAACAACAAGCCCGTTTTTGATGAGGTGCCATATTTTATCCCATATGATGGATATAAACGCATCAACTGCTTTTTCATCTCCCTGAGCATGACGTTTGTGCTCTCAGTGTCAGAACTACAACGCTGTGGTTCTGGAAAACCAGCCGCCAGGGACGTTTGTGCTGCGCGTGGAGGCCCATGATGCTGACATGGGGGTTAACGGAGACGTCAAATACGGCATCATGCACAGAGACGGTGTGTCGTCTGGGTTTGATATTGATCCTGACACTGGTAAGCTGTACAGAAACATCTGATCTTCCAAAAATAAACTAAAAAGCAACCATTTAGATAAAATGTCTAATATAAGTGACTGTTTTGTGGAAATTGTGTCTTATTAGGTGTGATCACCACGACAGTGAGTTTTGACAGGGAGCGTCAGAGGGAGTTCACGCTTTCTGTGACGGCCACCGATCAGGCCGAAGAGCCACTAATTGGAATCTGTCAGATCACAGTGGTGATCCTAGATCAGAACGACAACGACCCCAAGTTTGAAAACAGCCGCTACCAGTGTAAGTACTGCTGGTAGGAGATTTCATTGCCAGAAGATGAGCTCATTGTCCGTTTCCAGCTTTACACGAAACTTCATCTGTTCCAGAATAAGTTAGTAGGAAACAGGTGAAGTGAAAGCCTTCTGTTTGTTGTCATTGACGTCAACTAATCTGCATCTTTGTAATCCTGGAAAGCTCTTCAGACTGATGAAATATTCGCAGCAAGTCCCCATGGATCTGTGTTTGTTTACTATCTGTGCAAATATGTGTTTTGATAAGCGTCTTGTCAGAAGTTCTCTGCGTCCGATTACAGAAACGCACAGAGTGGCTCATTAACTATTTACGAGGCAGATTTAAATGTTTCTGGGACATGAATTTATTTACCGTTGGTTAGTGGGTGTTTGCATGCTCTCCTGCCAGAAAGCACTTTTATTTAGTCGGCTTATTATTCATATTGTGGTCTTAATACACATACAACGCTGTGCAAAGGTTCTGGGCTTTAGGGGCGGCGTGATAAGCAGCTTGTGTGTGTGTGATCCTTACTTTCTATTCGCACTAACATATCCACCGCTTCCCTTTCCTGCAGAGAAGTCTGTTTACTGTGAAGTTAACAGTGTCCTCTGGCAGCAGAAACAACTTTCAGACATCTGTGAACATGAAAGTAATTTTAAACTTAGTATAGAAGTATAGAAATCCAACGCTTGCATAAAGTTTTGGATTTTGCAGCAAATATCAACAAATAGGAGTAGCTGAAACAACCCCTGCCAAACTTATGTCGAATGTTGGTGGCAACTGGGACTCAGCCACTCCAGAACATGGACCTTATTGTCTTCACACCATTTCTGTTTAGCTTTAGCAAATAAATTCAAATGCAAATAAATTATCCTTAAGGATTTCTCTATATTTTGCTGGATTCATTTTATCTTCTGTCTTTACAAGCCTTCCAGGCCCTGTTACAAAGAAGCATTCCCCCAGCATGATGCTGCCTCCACCATGCTTCACAGTGGGGATGGTGTGTTTGTGCTGATGTGTAGTGTTTGATGTCTGCCAAACATAGCATCTTGGCTTTATTTCCTGAAAACAAGAGAACGTTATTGTTGGGCACCTCTGTGCCGTGTCTGGATCCACCAGATAATTCAGAGGCGTTTGGAGTTTGGTGAGTTTCACCACCTACTTCAGGAGCTGCGCATTGACGAGGGTTGCTTTCAGCACTATTTTTATCTCACTCAGCTTATCTTCCATTGTCATTTTTGTGTGATGTGACTTCCCGGGCTCTTGGTCCTTTCATCCCGTCGGAAAATGCACCGCTACGTCACATAGTGGAGTCTCTCTGATTGGTCGACGTAGCGTCTGCCACTTTGGACATGCGTCAAATGCTCAAAATCTGAAAACATGTATCGCCAGATGTGCAAAATGCTCCAAAAAGCGTAATGCTCGATGCACTAGATGTGTCCACATAGACTTTGCGTGTAAACCAGACGCCCCTGACACTCAAATATTACGTTCAGTTTGAACATATTATATGACACCACATGGCTGGACCTCTGTTGGATTATGTCAGTCACTTCAAAGGGGGTGAACATCAGTGCAATCACTTCGAATTCTGCTGATCGTGATTGATTTGTAAAAGCAGTAAAAAGGGTAAAACATCCAAGAAGGTGAATACGTTTTATAGGCACTTTTACATTTTTGGTGGTACAGGGATCTACGGATTGCTTGGTTATAGCACCTGGTAAGAGAACCACTATTTTATCATGATTTCCTGAAGAAAAGAAAAAAATTACAGCAGATCCTTACAGTCCATTCTGTTCGCTATAGGGAAGATTTGAACATTCCTGTTTACTGTCCCTAGATTTTTTATCCAGATTTCTATGAGATTCATCAGATTTAGTAGGATCTGAGGTGATTTTTCTGTTGAATTGCAGTGACTGAGTGTTCCAAATATGCAAAGGATATTATAATCGACATGATGCTTAAAAAAGCAGTATTTCAGGGAGAAAATGCAGCAGTCGACTTCCTTTCCTCTCGTTGTTTTGGTTGTCTGATCAGCACTGACACATGCCGCAGTCAGCAGGATTTGAGGTTATATTCATAAATATAAAAATGCATGTGTTGACTTTATAGAGTGAGACCTAGAAATTACAAAATGAGGTGACACTCTGCTGAGACATCCCAATGCTGTGTTCCCATTATTATAATGTCTGCTTACAGTCACAATGTGGTGGTACACTTTGTTTAGTCAAATTTAATAAAATGTATTCTTCATGGCTGAATGAGAATGGGTGGAGCAGGGCCATCATGGACTACATCTAGCAGCGCATTTTCCAACGGGATATTATTAGCAAATCTTTTTCTCCTCTTAGACTTCCTCAGAGAGGACACTCCAGTTGGAACTAGTTTTTTACGGGCAGCAGCACATGACGACGACCAGGGGAGCAACGCGGCCATTACCTACTCACTGTCCAACCAGAAGCCAGCTTACCTGCACATCAACCCCAACACTGGCTGGATTTATGTCAACCACCCCATTTCACAGGTCAGAAACACAGCAGGAGTCCTCCAGTTCAGAGTTCATCTGACTTCACACCCAGTGTGCCCAGACAGCCATGACAGAGTAGCATTAATACTGTAGTGTCACAGTGCCAACATCCAGTCCAGTCCAAAAGTATTCATTCCCCTTGAGCTTTTCCACATTTTGCACAAACTTTAATGTATTATGTTGCAATTTTATGTGAGCGAACAGTACATGGTGCATAACTGTTAACAGCAAATGTAGCTACAACTCAGTGAATTAGATCGGAGCATATTTGTGTGTTAGAATGGTCCAGTCAAAGTCCAAACCTAAATCCAATGAGACTCTTGGCAACACTTAAACATTGCTGTTCACAGACAATCTCCACCCAACCTGACTTGAGTTTTAGCTGTTTTGAGGAATGAGCCGAAATTTTAGTGCCCAGATGTGCAAAGTACTATCTCAGGGTGGGCGAAATACAACTTCCTGCCACAGTGTTCAGATTTTTATTTGCAAACTTTTTTTAAATTCATAACATTAATGGTTGTTGTTGTAACAACAAACCAAAATATGAATGATATTGAGGCATATGAATACTTGTGAAAATTCTGAAAATGCATTTATAAATGTTCTAGTATGCAGCTGTCAGAGATTTTGCACATCATTATCTTAAAATCTGTACCTTACACATTAATATGAATGTAATATTCTTATAGTTGCCTCCTTATGTGAGCACGTTTGGTTCTCAACAGACCAAATAAAGATTCTCCTAAAGCTACATAGAAATGGTAACAAATTTTATTTAATTTCATCTCACTACCTTTTTGTTTTATCTCCTTAAAGACGTCTCGGATTAACCAGCAGATCTTGGCCTCAGATGGAGGAAACCGCAGCAGCTCTGTGGAGCTGACCGTCATCATCACCAATGTTCACAACCAGCCGCCCCACTGGGATCAGTCCGAATACTGGGTCACTGTGCCGGAGAACACTGTCCGAGATGCCAAGATAGTGGTGAGTCAGAGATTACCGAATTTTCAGATTATAGATTTCAACAGAATAAATTGTATTACCATAGCTACGACTTTTCATAATGACTGGGTAAGACATGGTTTAGTTACCTTCAGTAAGCAAAACACATGGGCTCTCAGAGATCAAAGCTGCACAGAAAAATGGCTGTATGGTCATTTTTACGCAGTACTCACAATTTATCTCGGCATGCACCAGTTGCAGATACTGAGTACTGATATCAACACTAATCAATACTATTATACCACTTGCAAATAATTTGAAAATTTACTTCTAATCACATTTTACTTATTTTACATATATAGTTACAATTTTGGAGCAAAAAAATTTTGAGCAGTTACTGCATTTTCTTTCTTTTAAAACACATATCCTTAAACAAAGCTCTTAAATTTAAGTTACCCTCAAAGGCTTTGTGTCTGTACGAATCCCTGAAAAAATTAGCATGCAACAAGACTTTTTGCTTTTGAAACAGAAAGATAGCTACAGTGAACCCCCGCCTGTTCATGTTTCAGCATTCGTAAATTCATCTAGTCACGGATTTTTCTGTGGAACGTAACTCAAAGTTATTCGCAGAAAATCACCTATTCGCAGACTTTTCATAGAGCATATTGAAAATGTTTGAAAGAAAGCGGATCTTGGGAAGCTGAAACACCTTGGCACAATTCTAGCTGACAAGCTATTGGCTGGCATTTGCAAAGCAGCCAATCCAGGAGCATCATTCTTTTTTTTTAAGAGCAGAAATGGGGAACAACGTGGATGTTAGGTTCTGCGGTAGTGCTAAGACATTTTCCACTGTGCATATTAAAGCATATTGAGGTATATTTAGTGTTTGAAGTATTAAAATAGGCAGTTATGACCATTTTTATAGGGTGTCTCTGCTATTCTGGGATGGTTGTGGTCTCTAACCGCTGCGAATACACTGTCCACTGTAAACAGCCAATCATTTGCTGCTTTCCAAACATCAGCCAATAGCTTGTAAAGAAGCATAGTGCTAGGTATTTCAGCTTTCCAGGCTCCATTTTCTTTCTGCGAGTTAGCAAATTTTCTGCAAATAATTTGGAGTTGTGTTCCAAAGAAACATCTGCGAATACTAAACCACAAAAAATAGGCGGAGGTTGACAATTAACACACTGGACAATCGGACAGTTTGCATTGTTCTTTGTGATGTAAGCCTTGGATGCAACTGTGTAGACATGGAAACCAGTTCTACAATGATCTCTATGTAATGCTCTTGAGCGAATCTGAAGGCCTCTGCAGAAAGTTCTTGACCTCTATGAACTACTCACCATCGGCTGACCCCACTTTTGTTTGACCACTTCACTTGACCACAGGTGGCCACTTCATGAGTGCAGTGCTGTTATTTCCAATCACGTCCACTTTATTATAACATCACCAAGAGCTGACTGTGGAATATCTAATTGCAAGGAAATTTCTCAACTGAACTTATTGCACAGGCAGCATCCTGTCACGGTACCATGCTGGAGTTTACTGAACTGTTTGTAGATGCAGTCTGCAGCTTAAGTGCTGGATTTTATACACCTGAAGCCATGAAACTGATTGCATCGACTGAATTCAGTCATTTGGAGGGGTGACCCAATACTTTCGGTAATATTGTCAAGGTGGCTTTGTCAGAAAGTTTAGCTTTATGGTAACTGTGTTCATATCTAATGCTTAAAGGTCAAATGTTGATTTTTTTTTTTTTTTTTTTTTTTATGTTGTTTTCCATAGAACTTTAAACAGGGTGGGTAAGAAAAGATGAAAAAAACTGACTCTTGCTGAAACTAAGATGAAATTGTGATGATTGAATGAAAATTCAGATTCATTGCATTGTCTATTGACATTTAGTGTCTTTCCAAGCTTCTGTTTCCTATTAAAAGCAGTTTGCAACGTCCTACCTGTGTCTGCAAAGCTCTCAGACTCAAAAGCACCATCTCAGGTCCTGCTTTCTGTTTATGTTTGAGTGTTATGGGAAGGACTAACACGTTATTTCTTGCTCTTTAAGATAAATGTACATTTTTATTTGGTGGATAAAAAGAAAATAATAAATGTCAGAGGTTTTGATTTTTCATCCCAGATTTTTAGGCTCCTTTGAGAATATTTGCTGCGACTCCTTCAAAAAGATCCAGACTATCCCGGCTGTCCCCAAATGTTGCTGATTGGGAAATTACCACTTGTGCTGATCCGAGTTTTAAAGCGACACGTTTTGTGGGGAAACGTAAAAAGACAGGAATATTTAAACCCAGTTGTTCTCCTGCAGCAGCAGCGAAACAGCTCTCTTTCATTTACATCCCTCTTCGTGTCTTCGCAGAGCACCCCGAGGAGGCTAGAAACACTCTTTCTTCCTCTTCATCCTGCTCTCCTCCCTCTTCCCCTCATCCGTCCCTCCCTTCTTCTCCCTGTCTCTGTGTCAGCACGTTTAGCCGAGCTCCACCAAACATTTTTCTGCCGAGTAAACAACAAACCCGCCCCGAGTCTGTCTCACCTGACTCACAGCAACCAACACACACGCATGTTGCTTGTAGACCTCAAGGGTTTCTCTTTTTTTCCTCTTTTGATCCCTCCATCCTAATTTGTTCTCTTTTCCTAAGCCTCTAGTTTTGGAGGTGGAGGAGTTTTCACCCTCCAGCTGCTCGATTTCATGGAGGTTAGTCAGTTTTCAAACAGTCTTTGGGTGTGTATCGGTGTGTGTTTCCCTGCTCCTTTTAGAGCATTTTTACTGGAAGTCCTGAAAAGTGCTGTCGGTGACTGGAGGTTGTTCCACCCACCCGCTCCATCTGTCAGAGATGATTGAAGAGAAGGGGAAAATTACACCTGCTGTCTGAGCATCACAATGGACTCCCATCACCTTCGAAAAACAGACGTTTAATTATTGTGTTTAAGCTGACAGAGGCAGTGTGAGGGAGGGAGAGAGGGAGGTAGAGGGAGAGGAGGGGGGAGTCGAAGGAATCAGACTAACGCATTGTTGATTTCAGTCTTTTTATGGGGTTTGTTGACAGCATGAAAACTGTAAAGATCAGTCTTTTTCTTTTTGTCAGGTGAACATGAGAGTCAGTTTTTTTTTTTCCTTTGCATGCTCTCAGAGAGGTGAATGTGTTCATATGGTTTAGGAACGATGGAAATGGAGTAGGTAACTGAAAAACTCACAACTTTAAAGCAAAAATGTCACCTGTAAAAGGCTTTTTAAACACTCTTTTGTAGATTTGCTGCTGTGTTTGGAAACATTATTGTGTTTATGATTCAGAGTCAAGCCTCAGCAGGTCCTTTAGATACAAGACAAGCCCAAATCATCACCCCTCCACCACCATGCTTGACAGTTAGCATGAGGTGTTTGCTGTGTTTGGTGTCTTTCGAAGATGGTGCTATGCCTTTTGGCCAGGCATCTCTACTTTGGTTTTCTCTGTCCAAAGGGCAGTGTTCCAGAAATCTGAACCCTGAATCTGTTTGTTTCATTAACTTCGGTGTTTAGCAGAGGCCTGTTGAGTCAAAGAAAGAGCTTTTTTGTGGGTTTTTACTAGGATATCAACTGGAAACTTTACTTTCTTTCTTAAATGTTTTTTTTTTTTTTGCCATGTTTTAATAATATTTCTCTCTTTACAGTGATGGAATTTAAATAGGTTTGAAATGGCATTATCCTGCTAAAAGTGAAGGCAGTTGCCTCTCTAAGGTCACTGTTGATGACTTTTCAGCTTGGTATTGTGTTGACAAACACCTGTATTCTCTAAACCATTAAAATACCATATGTCCTGCTTTTATAGAGGCTTTCACAGTTCCTGATGATTAGCTAAGAGGAATTTTTATGTTAGTTGGGTTGTCGTTGCAGAAAGTTGTGAAAATTCAAATTGCTTTATCGAAATCATTGTGTGCATGAAAACCAAATAACCTTGAAGAGTTGTAAGAATTTTAATGGCCAAGGAAAATTTGAGTAAAGAAATGTTTTCCGTTTTAACATTTGTTTAGTTTGACCATTTATTGCGACTAAACTTGAAAGTGGGAGAAAATCACCTTGAAGGACCTGTATCACCTAAAATTTAACTGCATTTTTAAGCTTTCAGAACTTAGAAAAATAATGTTTAAAAAGGAACATTAATTTGAGGTATGGGTTATGTACTCTGTACTTTAAAATCTTCAATGTAAAATAAAAAAGAAAGCTCTGGTTAAAATAATAACAGCTGTATAGTAGCAGCAGGAGGATAAACAGTAGTTGTGTAGAAATTAATGGCGAAGTCAAACTAATATGCAAAGTTGAACAACTGTCTGCCAATTTAAAAGAGAATCTATCAAACATAACCACAAAACTTGTACTCAAGTTAAGGTAGCAATAACCCTTATGCAGGAAATCAATTTAGCTAATTAAAATGTATAATATACCATATCTGACAACTTACACAAATCACTCAGAGTGCTGAAATATGTCCTCCCCCTCTTCCTCTTCCTTCCTCCTTCATCTCCACTGCAGTGGGTAATTGCACTGAGGAGAAACTGTTGTTTTAAATTTAGCAGTCTTAATAAGGTCTGTTAATCACATTGTTAACGAGGCAGAGGGAGAAACACGCTGCAGCGGTGGAAGGTGTTGTGTGTTAAATCTCCATATCAATAAGCTGTTGTCATCTCCCACTCAGGTTTATAATGGTCTCCTCATCAGCTGACTTCCTCCTCCTGCTTTCTTCTCCATCCTGTTTGTGTATTCTCTTTGAACAGATACTTTTAACTATAGATTAACCTTATATTGTTTCCTTTTTGTGCTCTTTCTAGTATCTTTTTTTATTTTAAATAATGCAAGACACCCATTAAAGCTGACTACTGAAGGGATCTATGGCTCAGTGCTTAATGATTTGAATGGAAGAAAAGAAACAACCTTTCTTGCCCCCCACTAGGGAAATTCAGGTGTACCAGCAGTAGGTATGCTACTAACAATTATCTTAGTAATGAATTATTCTATCAATTATTTGGATGATTAATCGATTAGTTGGATAAAAAAAATTACCACATTCTGCAGATTCTTCATGTACCCATTTAAGGCTTTTTTTATACAATGTTAGAAATACATTATTAGATGCAAATAAACAAATCAATTCCTTTTTTAAGTAGGAAAATAAACATTTTATTGCCTAAAATGCATTCCTTTAGTGTACACATGATCATTTGTAGATTCATTGATTAGTTTTTGCATTACTGATTAATAATTAGATGGCATATGATGCTTGATAAGAAATGTTGTTTTTTACAGAATGTGAACCAGGTGAAGCTAAAACTGCTTTTTGAGGAGTTCTGGGTTCAACAGATTTACAGACAAAAAAGATTTTTCGGATCTTAATTGCAAATGTATATATTTTTGTGCAGTTTTGTCTAAATTACTGCTCTGAGTTTGTTGTTCTTTTAGCAAATGGCCTTTTTTGAGTCTGTATACTCCAGTTAATGATTAATCAGTTTTTAAATTAGTTCATGATTATTTAAATAATCAATTCATCACAATAAATCTGATTAATCATTTCAGCCCTAACCAGCAGCAAAGTGACAGGCAAACCACAGCATGCAGATTTTTACTAACAAAGTAAAAATACAAAAACAGAAAGTAAGAATAGCAGACTGTACAGTAAGGTGAAAATATATACATATACTGTGCAGATACTAAAAATAGCATACTAGTGATGGTTATAGAGTCTAACAGCTGCTAGGAGGAAGGATCTGCAATAACACCCTTTTGTGTACCGAGGATGCAGCAGTCTGTCACTGAAGGAGCTCTCCAGTTCAGCAACAGCTTCATGCATGGGGTGGGAGACATCATTGATGTTATTCTAACCAGAATCCTTCTGGCGATAAATGCTGAAGTATTTTCACTGTAGATTATGGTTTCCATATTGTCATGTTTCATGACCCACAGAGAGGTTTTGACCTCAGTCATCTCAATAAGAGTTGACAAAACAGCTACATCATACAGCCGTAACCCCCCCCTCGCTGTGGGTTATGAAACACAACAACATGGAAAATATAAACTACGGCAACAATATTTCACCATTTTTACTTTTTTTGTGTACAGTTACTATGGAGCTCCCCAGGGGACATGGGGGAAGTTTTTTTCTTTTGCATTCACATGCAATACTTTTGCATTACTCAGCAATAGGTTTTACGTTCTTTCGCAATAATGTACTAGTCAGTTCATGCGGCATCTTAACTACTGAAAGTCTTTCTGGTACAATATAGGTTTTTGTAAGGCTTTTACATTTATGTTGATATCTTGTTTGTGAGATTTCTAAAGATTTATATATTTTTCTTTAGGAAATGAATGCACCACAAACTTATGTGCAAAATACAAAAGCAAAACAGGTCAAACATGATCTTTCCATCTCTTCTCAGACATAAACAGAAACTTTCCATAAGAAGGAAGGAAAGAAAGAGTTTTGAGTTATTTTCACCGGGTAATAAAGTCATCTGGCAGTTTTGATTGTGTCTTTTTCATGTTGGTAATCTAAATATTTTAATAAAGTGCCGTTTTCATGTGCAGTCCTATCTCCACTTTACATAAACAAACATGAACATGCAGTTAATAGATCGATTTCCAACCAGGTTTCTGCACCAAAGAGTTAAAGATGTATAATGTTTTCGCTGAGGCTCTTTAAAGATGTACATATGTACAATTTTAAATTGACATTTTTTATCACTGCGACTGTACACAAAATAGACCATAGTGTATTTGCTAATTTATTGCATGGGAATACAATACTTTTGCGAGGTAACACAAAAGAAAAAATGTCCCCTATGTCCCTAAGGGGACTCCGTACCATTACAGCCCCATTAAAGCAGAAATACAAAACATTTCCAAGACTCAACAAGAAAAACATGATACTTATCTGCAATGACACTAAATGAAAGGGAAAAAAGGGAAGAGTTTTGTTAGATCTTACTTACCTTGCTTCAGAAATAACTGTTAACTTCTAGCATTGAAGCTGAAAGGATGGAATGCATTCCAGCTGCCATCTCAGTCCCAGCACCAGCCGCACCAGCTGCCAGTGATCTCTTGCCATTTTTCCACAGGCATTAAACTGTGTGGGAGAAGATGGCAGACACTGATCGGTTTAGCTTCGGCACACTGCAGTGATGTCTAATGAGATGATTCCTCATTAACACTGATTCCGTACGCTCCGCTGCCTTGGCCTACTGCAGGGCTGAGCCACGCTGCAGCAACATGTCAGGACATGACTTCTCACCTGGAAACCCAGACGCACCTTGAACTGAAATGGTTTTAAAAGAGTCCAACAAAAGAGGAAACCTGTTTAAGAATATAAATGAGATGTAAATAGCATGTCAGGGAAAGAAAATTAAAGCAAATATGACTTATATGTTATGTTATCTAAAACAGAAAGACACAAAAAAGCTTTCATTGTGAAACTAATTTATTATTCCACTCTGAACTGTCATAATAACCAAAAATGTTTGTGTTTTCTTACGCCGTATGTTTTCCCAAAATGTTAAATTGGCAACAAAGACACAGGAGTCACTGTCGCTTGAAAGGAGAGGGCTGAGAGGGTTTTTGTGTTTAAAGTTGTTGACAGCATTTCTCACTCAGGGAAGGCATGTTAACTCCACGAAAGGACAGCAGTATGTGGAGTTCTTTGGAGGTCATGTTTTCTTTTTCAGTTGAGCAAGCCGGTTTCTCTATATGCATCAATTATTTCTGCTAAAATAGATTAAGCATGCCATCCACCAACAGGAAATGATTTTATATTGGCTGCACATTGGAGCACCTTCAACAAATGATCTACAGATGAACAAGGTGAAGTGTTTATGACTGACTTTTTATTTCAGAGCTGACTTTAACTATCCCATTAATCATAAACACTTGCTGTTTTTCTTTATTGTCTAACTTTGATATAACTCATGTTACATGGTGCTGGTAAAGATTTGTAAAAACCCATTAAAAGTCACATTTTAATGCAGCAGCATCATCTTTCATCATAAATTTTCAAACATTTTTTTAGGAAATTCTAACGTAAGATTTGAGTCAATCTATTAGAATGAACAAAATCCAGATTAAAAAATAACTGCTTTTAAGAAAAGGGCTCTGTGCCAGACGTAATGGTGCTGCTGCTGCTGCTGCTGCCATAACATCCCTCTCTTGCTTATAGGTCAGAGCTTCTCCTCCAGCTTTTCTCAAGGCTGGCGCACACACAGACAGGGCTCTTTGACCCATCTCTTTAGTTCATCCCCACTCCTGGAACCTCTCTTTTTCTTCCCTCTCTTAAGCTCGGCCTACAGATGTTCTAGAGGGTTTATGTCTGTTAAATTAGATGGTTTCTGTGTTGATTTGCTCCAGAAGAGATATTCAGTTCCTCCCACATGTTCTGGGTCTCCTCTGGGGTCTCCTCCCAGCCAAGAAACCTCTAGCAGTCCTATTCAAATGTCCATGCCACCAGTATACTCTTCTAATGGACATTTAATGATAAAATATGTTTCCAAAACTCTCAGCGTGTGTGTTTGTGCTGTTTAGGTCATAACCCTGACCTGTAAAGTGAGCTGACATCACTCAACCATGGAAAATACAGCCGTTCCACAGCATGGATGGGGATATTGGTCCTAAAGGACAAAATTCTTAAAAGCTTTCCCTCACAAATACAAACATGCACACTGACACAATAATCTGTGACTTCAGGGGGCACTGCCTAGTATGGAAGCCCATTTCCACCATGAAAAAAATAAATAAAAGCCCAACAAGAAAAATTTCGACTTTTAAAAATCATAGTTATGTTTCTCTAAGGAGGTTTGCTCCATCTAATAATTATGTCTTTGAATGTCTTTGATTCTCAAAATTATGACTTTGAATCTTATAATTATGACTTCATCTCATAATTTGGACTTTTTATCTCAAAATTATGACTTACATCTCATGATTATGACTTTGCATCTCAAAATGATAAATTTGTATCTCATAAGTATGATTTTATATCTCAAAATTACAACATTGTATCTCATAATTATGACTGTACCTCAAAATGATGACTTTGTATCTCATAATTATGACTTTCTCTCAAAATTATGACTTTGAATCTCATAAATATGACTGTAACACATAATTATGACATTAAATTGCATAATTATGGCTTTGGAAGTCAAAATTATTACTTTTTATCTCAAAATTATTACTTTGTATCTCATAATTATGACTTCATCTCATAATTATGACTTTCTCTCAAAATTATGACTTTGAATCTCATAGTTATGACTTTGTATCACAAAATTATGACTTTGTATCTCATAACTATGTCTTTAAAACTTGAAATTATGACTTTGTAGTACATAATCAAGACTTTGAAAGTCAAAATTATGACTTTGTATCTTATAATTATTACTTTGAAACTTGAAATTATGACTTCCTTTTGGGGTTTTATTTTTTTCTTTCATGGTGGAAATAGGCTTCCATAACCTTGATACGTTAGTTTCCTCTAGACTTTTGGGCAGCTGGTAATTGCATCAGTCTAACCTTAAAGCAAGTCCAATTTAACTCTGGTTCGGCTCTGCTGCTGGTTGATGACCAGCCGAAGACAACTTGAACTCAGAGTTGATTCAAATGCTCAATACATAAAAAAGAAATAAAACATAAATCACACAAACACCTTTTTAATCATGTTAGTAAAATACTGGAGGTTTCTCTCTAACTGCTTTTTCCATAGAAGGACTAAAGTGCTGTTCTGGCCATCAAAATGCTGCATTCTTTGAAATGTGTACTTTAGTGAAATGATTTTTCTGTTGAATGTTATGATAACAGATCTGGAAGCTTTTGGATCTGTTTAATAATGAAGGCTTATAAAGATGATACCAGCTGCTTTGCATCATCATGAACCTGCACAATCCTCTTTGGCTTGAGTTTCTTTATGAACTATGTTGAGGTTCATACTTAAGAAATGGAACTGGTCTCTATTTCTGGACTTCAGTATAAACTCGAAGCTTAAGATGAACACACAGAAGAGAAGCTCAGTCATTCAGTGGCTGTATAAAGAGATTTTATATTTTTCCTGCACTCTATTGTATACATTCAGTCTAAGTCAAGGCCGCTCTCTTTCTCTAGCCGCCACACACCAAATAATAAACTTTAAAAAGATGATTTAAACAAGAGTAGATTAAATATATTACTGCAAAAGAACAGAACTAGCTGATCCAAGCTGCAACATCAAATGTGAGCAACATAAAACTGAACTTTAACACTTTAACCCCATTCTGCTGTGCTTCAGCTCAGCCTCCAAAATACCGTCTAAAAAGAAGTGATCACATGTTTGTTGCTACTAGCACTATAATAAATGAAAATCTAAAATAACCCTCTTACATTTTTCATATCAGACCGTCAAGGCAACGTCTCCGCTTGGCGATCCCAGGGTGACCTACAATCTGGAGGAAGGCCTGGTGCCAGAGACCAACATGCCGGTGCGGTTCTACATCAAACCCAACCGGGTGGACAGCTCGGCATCGATCCTGGTGGCCGAGAACCTCGACTATGAGATGACACGCTTCTTCACGCTAAGGGTGCGTGTGCAAAACGTTGCTGCCGTGCCTCTTGCATCCTTCTCCACTGTTTACATCAATGTGACAGGTAAGACTGCGTAAGGTGAGGGTTTTTATGGCTAACATGGACTGTTTTGTAAACCAATGGTTTTCAGCTGTGCTTCCACCTCTCATCTTAATGCAAACTCAGTTTTTGATTTTAAAAAAAAGGTATCTTTCAAAGAGGAGATTCTTAAAAACTTCACTTGTGGTGTGTCACTACGGACTACATTCAGACATGATAAAACATCTTCATCTTCTACATCTATCTCATTTTGCGCCATTTCCTTTAAAGTTTAAATGAAACGTTGTTGGCAGAACACAAATGTAGTAAACGAAGTCACAGAAAACACAAGCTACAAAGTTTTTTTCTAAAAATCTTTAAGACCTTTGGCCTCACACCATTTAGCCTTGCTCAGAATCTTTTTTTATAAATTCTGAAGCTGGTAATGTTGACATTCTTGCCACCTATTGATGTTAAAATAGGTATTACAGGATTTTTTTATGGAATCAAAATAGAGGAGAGAATATCCAGGGTATTGTAGCAGGGACTAATTATATTGTTATTGAACTGAAGACATTTGCAATCAGAACAGTTTATGAAATGGCTCTGAGAGTGGGCAAAAATTAGAGATGATTCAGTCTGATCCCAAGAGTCCTGATCAACAGATCAATGTTAGACTTCCTAAATAAATTTAACTCTCAATACCCGTAATTGATGTCTGATTTTATGTCAGCGACACCCGAAGTGTTAAACAGGGAGCCAAACAGCTGGTATTTCAAAATCACACCCTGCTTTTAGCTTAAAAGACTGTATGTCCATGCATGTTACTGTACTGACCTAAGCAATTTGTGTTTTCCCCAAAAATATGTGGTTTTGCCCTTTACAATGACATCAACAGTAAAAGAGAGACTGTATTGGTTGGTGCAGCTCGCTGTTTGTCTGTAGGATGTTAGCTGGTCTGTTAATTTCACATTGTTCGCAGCAAAGTTTATTACGCAGGAGAACAATGTTCTTCTTTAAACCTTGTCCACACGTGATTAACTTGAACTACACTGAAATATGTTACAAGCTGAATTATAAAGTCATGTCAAACCACAGAGTAACCATGTTAGTGTTAGCATAGCATTTTAACAAACTGCCTTTCGTAAAAACATGGTCTACAAGCACAAGACCTGAGTTTATCGAAGACCATGGAGCTGTATGTTGAGTCAGATATATATCTGGAAACAAATGATAAAGCTATGAGTGTGTTATGTCAGTGTTTTTCAAAGTGGGGGCCGCCAGGGGGCGCTAAAAGGCCTCAGAAAGTTGGAGGGAATATGAGAAAAGATGTAAAAATAAAAAAATTAAATCCCATTAAAAAAAATTATTAAATTTTTAAATATACATTTTTTTATAAAATCTCATCTGCTTTTCAATCATTATTATAAAATATAAGTTAAAATAACTTATAGAATGTTATTTGCCATGCTCATCTTTCTGATTGGCTGGCAGTCAAATTTATCAAGCTGCTTTGCTCCTGAAGCTAGCATAGCAATTGGGAAATGGAAAAGTTTCTGACAAGAAAAACATCGAAGGAACTGTGCAGGAGCCCTTCTGTGGAGGACTCTGCTGCAAAAACCCTAACAAATGTGGGGCTGAAGTAAAATTTGATGTGTAAATAATATGAAATATTACACATTTTTTTATAATCAGAATCGGGGATTCTGGTTAAACATTTTATTATCAGGTAATATATTATGACATGAACATCGGATTAATAAAATCATAATATATTACCTGTTAAAATTTTCCACCACAGAACTCATAGCCAACTAAAATCAGAGGGTATTAACATTTATGCTAATGAAAGTAATAATTATTGAATAGAGCATAAAAGTGAGAAAAAACATTCTAAAAGTTGATGTTTACATATTTTTGAAGCAAATGGTTTGTAAAGGGGGTCCCCTTCCAGAAGCTAATGCTCTTTGGGCGACCATGGCATGGAAAAGTTTGGGAACCCCTGCCAGAGTATTATAGTCGCTTTCTTAACCCATGCTGGAGCAGCATATTAAGACTGTCCATTTTAACTTATAATATGGGGAAAATGTGTTGTTCCACAGCAGATTATTTCACTTTTAACTAGAACTTTTTCATCAATATTAAGGAATTATTGACTTAAAACAAGCTCCTATATCTGCTGAAAAGTTACTTGTAAGTTAGTTTTTGTCTTAACAAGTGTATTCAAGATATTTGCACTAGAAACCAGACCAGAAATATTTGGAAAGATTTGTGTTTATGCAGTGAGGGACAAAAACTTCTTGATCAGGGTATGCAATGCTTAGTTTCAGTTAACCACCAAGTTGAACATCTTCCAAACCACAGCTATTAGGCTTCAATATATAGATAAAATTGTACCTCATAAGTTACAAACAGCTAGCATGAAAAGATGTGATGGCAGAAACTAAATCTTTCTCATGTCAATATAGTATAGTTAATAAAATCTATTTTGGTTCATTTTCAGTTTTAAATCCAGAAATCCAGTTTTCTTGTTAACTGCAGTTTGAACCATATAAAAGTAACTGCATATTTGCTTGCATGTAAAAAGTCACAGTTTAGCTGTGGAGAGCAGAAGCCATCAGTTAGAGCAGCTCAGACGTAATGAGCGACAGCCCTGGAAAACGACGAGGACCGAGAGTAATGAGGTTCCGTGGTCGTCTCTGGCAGAGAAAGAAAAGAGGAAAAACATCAACAACTGACTGTGTGAGCTCCATGCTGCTTCATTTCAAAAGCGACTCATTTCTCAATCAGCATCTGTGGGTGGATGGAGGGAAGAAAGGAGGAGAAAACTTCCTGACTTTGACTGGCTTTTAACAAACCCACTCTGGATGCTCTAATTGGTTTAGCGGAACTTGAAAGTGAGCTGACAAGCTTCTTTGTGGACACTTCAGGGTGTTAGGAGGATAATTCCTCGCTAATAACTCAATTTTCATTTGCAAAGAGAGACCCAGTGCAACGTCCTTTTCTGATGGACTTCAGAGCAAATGCTTCTCTGTTTCCCTTGTGTCTTTGTTCTTTATCTCACCTGTTTGATCTGCTTTGGTCGAGTATAATGTTGCAAAACCCAAAAAGTTTTTTTTTAATCCCTGTTTGTGGTCTGGTTTAAATTGAGTTTAATCAGCTTTTGTAGACACAACAAAAATAGTGATATTCAAGAAAATTAAGGATGATAAATTGCTCTTTTTTCATTTTTTTCCTATTATAGACGTCAACGACAATGTCCCTTTCTTCCTGTCATCCACCTACGAGGCCACGGTTCCTGAAGGAGCACAGATTGGCACATCGGTCGCTCAGGTGTCAGCGACAGACCTTGACTCTGGTCTGCATGGGATGGTAACAAGCAGCTACTCTGATACTTTGGCTAAATTTTCATATCTTCTTCTTATTTTCTTCATTTATTCTCTGCATCTTCTCTTCAGATCCGCTACACAATCCTGAAGGATGAGAGCGGAGACTCTCAGTACTTCAGCATCGACTCGCGCAGCGGCGTCGTGGAAACTCGTGCTTCTTTTGACCGTGAGCAGAAAGCTTCGTACCTGATCGAGGTGCAGTCGCAGGATGGCTCTGAGTCAGCCCGACCAGGCCAGCAAGGCCAGCCAAACACAGGTACCCCCCCCGCAGAGACACAAACCAGTCAGCGCTCCAGTCATCATCTCATTCACTTACAGCATGCGCCTAATAAAAGCACAAAGAATTTGGCATTAGAGCCATCAAAGGGATCACTATGATGCCGTTAATGTTTTCTCTTTAACAGAGCCAGTCAGGGGGTTTCATACGCTCTTCATGTGCATTAATGCAATAATAATTTAGGCCTTTTATTGATTACTTTACACACTAAATTTAGTAGGGTATGCTTTCATTATTGTAAAATCAAGAATTGGATTGGCATGGGTTTTCTTTAATCAACAGAGGGTCAAAAGAATACATACAGGCTAAGATATTTACACACACCCGAACTAATATTCAGTTTTTGTCCCTTAGCAAATTTCAAAGACTCCACACACTTTTTTGATTTCATCCTCAAACTTCTGGCATAATTCTGTCTGGATTTTTGACATTTCAGTAGAAAGGTCAGCAGAGCTCATTTCAGCTGGTTAGTTTCCTGGCATGGACCCAACTTTTAATCACATTTCATAAATTTTCAGGAGGGTTCATGCTGGAAATGTTACTAAAGGTTAATGTTAGCCAAAACCAGGTTTGATCTGTGTCACATTTAGATGAAGTTGAAGAACTTCAATGTCTTCTTTTGTCACTATTCCATGCACTTTGTGCTGTAGCTCGGTGCCTCATTGCAGCATTACTGAAGACTCTCTGGACCAGTACTTGACTGGTTCGAGTCTTACCTAAAGAACAGGGACTTCTATCAATAGGTAACTTTTCATCAAAGCTGACAAAATTCACATACGTGGTACCTCAAGGATCCATCTTGGGGCCTGTCTTATTTAGTATCTACATACTCCTCCTAACTCAGATTATAACAAGTAATAAGATTAGTTACCATACCTATGCAGATGATACACAGCTCTACATCATGATGTCACCAGGTGACTATGAACCAGTTCGATTAATCTCTGCTGTTCCTTCATTCAGACACCGCCTACGTCAGGATCTTTGTCACTGATGTCAACGACAACGCTCCGGCGTTTGCCCAGCCGGTGTACGAAGTGAGTGTGGAGGAAGACAAGGAGGTGGGCTTCGTCCTCATCACCGTCACAGCCAACGACGAGGATGAAGGTCAGTCTGAAGCTGACTTTGTTTTTAGATTTCTCTCTGGTTGGTTGTGGCAAAGCGACACGAATTCAGCAACTCTGTTTTTATTCCCTCTGTTTGCTGCTTTGTTTTCTATCTTCTTCTTCCCTTCATTTTTCACCTTAATCTCATCTGGTCTCATCTACTCTTCTTTTATGTTTTC
Source organism: Anableps anableps (assembly GCA_014839685.1). Taxonomy (NCBI): domain Eukaryota; kingdom Metazoa; phylum Chordata; class Actinopteri; order Cyprinodontiformes; family Anablepidae; genus Anableps; species Anableps anableps. The sequence goes on from CM026072.1 coordinate 3,505,189, forward strand.
ATTTTGTTGATCTCTTTCTCCTTTTGTTTTTTTATTCCATTGTTTTTGTTGTATTATCAGACTTTTAACAAGACATTTTTGCATTTCTGGGTTATTTCAAGGGGTTCATTTTTATTTTCAGGCCTTCTTAGTGAGTGAATCTTTTCTTCGATTTACAACCTTGTGTCAGAATGAAAGTTGTAGGTGTTTTTGCTTCCTGTAACCATTCTGAGCAAAAGGAGTGATTTCTGGTTTCACTGATCTAGTCATCTTGTCCTGCAGGAGTAACACCAAACCGCTTTGGTCTGGTTTTATAAATCCTCTTTCTCTTCTCTCCCATTAAGGCCTTAAACTGACTCACTGCAGAAAATAAACTCGCTGGAGGACTGCCAGAGCTCTTGGCTCAGTTCAGAAATCTAAACACAGACACATAGTTGTAAAAGAAACTGACATGTGCTTATACAGCATAACTTATGATTGTAATAAGATGTTACTTGCATGTACGCTATGTTTTTGAATAATGTGTTGCAATGTGAGGCAGCAGTAAAACGCAAACAGCTCAATGTGATAACTCAGTCATTTTTCTACTGTATTCTAACAGAGCTTATTTAGTGAATTATTGAGCCTAATGTGTTGCCAAAAATGACAGACATGCAGCTGATGAACTCATCTGTTCTCTCTAATGAACTGGGAGGTGAAAGGTTGAGTTACATGTGTCTGGCTATAAATATTGTAAATTGGCTTTGGGACTATTGTTGTGTACAGCTGGTTTCCTTCTGGTCAATAACAGGAAGATGCATGAGCTGTTTTTGTCCTTGTTTTTGGTGGAGATGCAATTTTTGAGTTAAATTTATGTGCATAAAACCGAGCTAAAAGTGCTAACTTTATCTCAGTGCTTTAAATTAGCTGGAAAAAATTCATTTCCCTGCTTCTTGTGGTCTTACCACTCTTTTCTCCTCCTCTACATCCTCGCTTCCTTTCCTTGTTTTCCTCTCCTTACCTCCTCCACGTGTTTCCTCCCTCTTCTTCTCTAGCTGTCGCAGCTTGTTAGCGAGTGCTGCTGCTCCCTTGAGGTCGACAGTTTTGATGTTTGTCTCTTTGTTTATGTTTGTCCCTCATTCCTCTTCCTCCTCCGCTCTAAACCAATAAGCAGCAAGAGGAAAAAAGGACAAAAATATCAGAAAACAAAAGCCCAGCCTCTCTTTCTCTCTTTTTTCTGCTGCCTTTTGGTGTTGGTTTCAGCCTCTGAGATTTACTTTACCAAGATCATGAGTGGAGTAAAGTTGAGGAGCGTCTCATAACTTATTTTCTTTTTTTGATATTTTGCATTTCTGTTTTTCTCATCGAATGCTATCTACATACACATACAGTAATCCCTTTCTGGAGTTTCATTACTCATCTCCAAATTTCAGCCTCTTTAATTTAATAATAGCACATTTTTAACTAACTGATTAGATTTAAAAGGTAAATCGGGTACAGCATTAACACTACTCAGTTGGTTTTTGTTGATCTGATTGAGTTGTAAAAGCAATAAAATAGGGTAAACGTCCAAAGGATACTTTTTATTGTACACCTTTTTCGGGTTAGAAACAGATCACAGTTGTGGTTAACATACATTGTATGTTTTTTTTTTTTTTATTATTATTATTATTTTTATCACCAACCATTTAGTTCAGTGTTGTTCAGCTTTTATTGTAAATTACATATTCAAAGAAGTTCAAGTGATGAACAAAGCCAAACTAAAGCATAAAAACATTGTAAGAAAAGAAGTTAAATGAGAGTAATTTAGGATTAAAATGCTCGTATTCTGTCAGATTTATTTGCAAACTGAGTTTAAAAAAAATTTATGGAATAATTAAAACTGAAGTCAAAATAAGACAGCAGGGTTAAAACACCAAGTAACAAACTAAGGATTTAAAAAAAACAGGCAGGTCAATAAAACATACATTAAGAATAAATAAATATCTGAGTTGTTTAAAAACAAACGGCATCTAATGAGTCTTTAACACGGACGATGTGAATGGCGATGCAGTTGTTTTCTTTTTTTTCTTTGTTTTATCCTCCTTACTCCACCGAGTGAGACAAAGAACAGGCACAAGGGGAGGAGCACAGCAGAGTACACATGTTGTGCTGATTAAATATGTAAATACTGCAGGATGTCATTTGAGTTTTCCACACTGCCTTTGTGTGAGTGCCTACGAAGTGGTCGAAAGGGGACCGTGGGGCCCACTTCATTGGATGTGAGTGGCTCGCGAGTCAAAAAGGCAAAAATAACTGGTAAGAACCAGGCAGAACACATCAGTAGCATTTGGTTGCACTTTTCTTATGACAAAAACAATAAAGCATGGTGTAATATTTACCATAAAAACACATCGTTCAGCTTCAGGTCTACAAATCTAAGAAAAAAAGAACTAAAAATTCTGACTTTAAAATCTAGTCCACACACGTCAGATGAAATTATCAGTCAATATTTGATAATGATTTAACCTCAGATATCCCACCAGTTGAGTATATACTGGGAGAATATTTATTGAAGGATTTTGATTCTGATACAGATCTTAATCAGTCCTCCTTCTTATTATTTCATGGATGAATTGAGTTACTCCCAACTGGGTTCTTAAAGATAAAAAATATAAAAACAAGCCAGTCTTTTAAGAGAAACAGATCCACGAGATATGGCTCCCTGCAAAGAGTCATAAATCCCATCTCTAATAAATACTAAACAAAAACTCAGTTTTGTGTTCTCCTGCACCCAAACAGGAAGTGATGCCCAAGCAGGGGGGCCTGGAAGCTAACAGTGATGCATCAAACTCTTTTCTAATTCTGGAACTGATTAGTAAACCTGCATTTTGAGAGCTGAGTTGTTTTTATTGGGTGGTAACGAAAACGATGACGCGACGGCAGCCAGTGAGGGCTTTAAATGTTACATGGAGGACTTTGCAGTAAATTCTGAATCATGCAGGGAGCCAGTCTAACAAGGCATGGAAAGCAGAAATATGATCGTTTTTGCAGCATTCTGGATCTAGTGAAGGACTTTAAGGGAGCCATTAGGATTGATCCATAATAGTTGAATCTACAGTTTTCAAATTCATGCACTACTTTTCTGTAAGATGCACCTGATTTTTAAAATGGGATGTAGGTGAAAGACTGACGACTTTAACATGAGTTAAAAATATAGGTCAGTGGTAAATCCACTGCCAGTGTGAAACTGTCAGTTGTGATTGTTGCTTGGTTATATTTCCTCTTGGAAGGACAGTTTTACAAAAGTCCATAATTTACTCTGCTGATAGATGGTAATTTTTTATTCAACATTCATAATTAGAGTTTTGGAACAGATTACTGACCTTTTAGGTTTAATTTAGCATCAAGACAGTGAAGCTGTTTCATTTACTGCTAAAATGATGAGAAAAGCATACTATTTCTAATGGATAAGTGGGAGAGATTTGAAAACAAGTTAAATCCCAAACAGATACTTCTGTCTGACACTCCCAGTGCTGACTCAGCAGGGATCAGATTTAAGGTTTGAGTTAATCCCAGTAAGACCACCATGTAGCCACCAGTTAGGAAGGTTTAAGGGGATGTTTGAGCTAAGATGGCTGTTTCTGCTGATCTTGGTCTCTGTGCTTCTAAGTGGTCTGGAGCCGCTGGCCGTTTAGTTACTTCATGCAATCACTGGTGTGACAAAAATGATGGGGATAAAGGATCAGGGATTGTGAGAGAATCAGATGGAGTTTTGGTCCCATATTCATGATGCTTCTGAGGGATAATTAGATAAGAAAAACAAATAATGTTTAATAAAATGCTAATTTGTCACAGAAATTAAAAGCTGGAGTCTCAAATCCTTGGCTTTGACAGAAATAAGTCAAGTCATACAGTTGGAAGAAATTTCTGGTGTTTTTGAGTCTTTTACAGAATAATCCCTTTTTAGCTTTAAAGGTAACATCCTGTACATGTTTATTAAGCAATCATTCCACATGTTGAATGTTTTGATGGGAAACTGACATAAAATTATCAAAACTGTGCAGTCAGAATACCTCCTTTATTTATATGTTGTGCAGTTTGCTTGGTTTTATGCTAAAGAAGAGGGTAAGGAAAAAGAGAGGGATATTAAATAAATCAATCTATTTTTAAATTGATAATTTGAGATGTGCACTATCTTAGCCAAGTAGGTCAGGGCTGGCCCAAGGTTGAATGGGGTCTTCAGCATTATTTGATTTGTCGTCTCTCTTCCTGTTAAGATCACCATCACCACGAACGAGACAGCTTTGCTGGAGTCTGGGAGAGGCAGCCAAGTTAATCACTGACAACTTGATTATTTGCTGAAATGTATTTGTGAACAAACTGAGCTCCAACACAAAGAAAAAATTAAACACACAACATCAGATTATAACCATGGTAACAACAAAGAAACAATGAAAATTATTCTTTGCACTTTCTACAAAGCAAACTTACAAATTCCTTTAAATCTTACATTTAAAATTGAAACAGTTTCAAATCTTTTAATTAATCTATGCTAAAACCATTAAATCAAATTTAATAGTGTTCTTCTTCTCAATAAACAAATGTTAACATTTTTGATCCATGGTCTGTGTTAAGCTTCAAGCATTTATTGGAGGCCCCTGATGGTTTGGGGACCCTAAGCAGCAGCTTGGTTCGCTTCTGCCTTGGTCCGGCTCTGAAGAGGGTAATCAAAGGAACACAGGCGATCAGATAAGAGTTGTAAAATCAACAACAACAAAAACCACTCAGTATAGAGCTTTATCAACTCTAAAGCACATCTCATGAGACTTTTATGCTTCAAGATAACCAATTTTAATGTTATTTAGATTATAAATATAGTAGTATCAGTGCCATTAACTGATAATCAGCCTAAATGATAATTAATTCCATGCTTTGCTGCATTGTGATTTTGCTTTCCTTTGTTTCCTTGATTTAATGATGAAACACAAGACTGTTTTATTATCTAATGTGTATGTGCTTTATTTGTTGCATGAAAGATTTGTGTTGCATGGTGACTCTTTCTGTTGTCAAAAATCATAACCTACACCCCACTTTGTAAAATGCATTTCTTACAACAAAAAAACCCCAACAAAAACCAAAAACCCCTTCATGTATACCTGAGCAGCTGTGTGGCCCAGATAATTTTCAGTTTGATATTGACCACCTGAATTCTTCTTCCATACTACTGGACACCCACATGTGCACTGATGTCCACAGTCACTGCTTTGTGTTTCCTAGGCTGTACTTTAGATGTAAGATATAATTGGAAGAAGAGGACTTTCTGGATAAGCCTTGGAAAAGTATTCACACCCTTTGCACTTTTTCACATTCAGTTAACGTGGTACAACAAACTTCAGTTGATTTTATGGAGATTTTTAAACTAAATTAATCATCATTTTTACAAAAAAACAAAACAAAAAAAAAACAAAAACTGTGGTTTGCAGTTGTATTCAGCCTTTGTTTACTTTGATACCCCTGAATGAAACATAGTGCAAAAACTGCCTTAAGAAGTCACCTAAATTGTAAAAATAGTCTAACAATTTATTCAGGACATTATTATGGGATAAGTGCAACAACATATAACAACATTCAGTGAATAGTTTGACAGAGCACAGTTGGTGGGTCTTAAACTACAGGAAGAAATGTGTTATCTTGTGCCTTTTGTGATTATATTCAAGGTTGCCTTACCAGTGAGCCAGTTTGTTTCTTGGCTTGAGGCGTTTCCCGTACACACACCTGCTGATTCTGATGTAAATGCTGGATGCATGTTTTCCTGAAGGTCACACAGGATGAAGAATCAAACTCCTGAAAGAGTTAAAGCTGCACACTGAGACTTGATGAGCTATAAAACGTTCTGAAGGTTTTATCCTCCAGCTGTACTGTCACCTTGGCTTCTTCAGTGTGTGTGTGTCGTACATTATGAGCACAGTTTGTTGTTAAAACTGACAGGTGTTGAAGGACCAGTGACCTTTCAGCCCTGGTATAAACTAGGTACAACAAACACATTTACACTGGAAATACACACACTGACACTTTAGATCAAGCTCCTGCATTCATTTCAGCTTGATTCAGTGTTTGTTGGAATTAGCAGAGGTGAGGTGAAGGGGATGCAAAGGGTGGGCTTAGATTACCCCTCTTCACCTACCCCCCCCTCCATAAAGCTGATTAGATGCAGCAGCTTTCGTCGCCCGTCGTGTTTTCTGGCTTCATTTGGTCCTCCTAGTGGAAAATGTGCCAAACTAAGAGTGTCGGGTAATGAGATCAAGAGGCTTTTTATCAGTTCTGCTGAGTTCAGTGTTTCAGTTAAGTGTCGCCTCGGGGTTTAGTAAACACGAACAAGCATCTACCGCAGCAGTGAGGTGGAGTGATAATAAGGGATGTGTGAGTGGAAGTAGCTGGTCATGTCAAGCTGACCAGAAGTCATGTCACTGTGCAAACATCTGCCGCGCAAAAATCCATCTGTTTTCATTCCTAACACAAAGCAGTTGAAATGAATAAAACTTTAATAAATAACAAAAATGTCTGCTATCCAATCTGACTTCACTACAGCATCTACTACATCTACTTTGAAATAGTCTAACACACCTTTTCACTCACAGTTTAGAAATGTTGCTTTCACATTGCTCTCCAATATTCATGTTGATCTTAGATGGAAATTCAGCACAATTCCTGCTAAAGGGAAGCTCTACAGGGAGCTTAAGCAGCACTTAGTAAATGTTTCAACAAGTAAATGTTTTATTCTTAGAGATTAAGTTATAAAACAATAACAGAGTCACTTAAGTTCTCAGTGTCATCTTTACTGTATATCCCCATCAGATTATTGTCTGTTTGCTATCTTTTTCAATGATGTAGGAAGACATGAACTCTAGACTTGTGTTGCTCATGGTGGCAGCATGTTAGAGTAGGTCTGTTATGTTTATTCTGACCGATTATTTTTCTGGACTTTTCTACATAATTTATTTGGTAGAGGTTTGCGATACTGCATATTTTGGTATCGGTCCGATACCAAGTGAATACAGGGCCAGTATCACCAATACTGATACTGATACTTTTTATTTAAGTTTGATATATCATCAAACTTCTGACCTTTAGGTGTTTTTGTGGTTTTTCCTTTCAGTTATTTTGTTCAAACCTGGGACAGAATTGGACAAAGTTTATAGATATCTACTAAATACTTTAATAACATATTAACATGATTTGTGTGCATTTTTCCTAAATAAACAAAGTGGGAAAAAAATCATAATTTGAGAGCAAATAAAAAAAATCTTTTTTGAGATAGAGTTGAGAAAAAATATGACACAAAAACAAAATTGAAGAGGGAATCTGAAACAAAAATATCAATTTTACCACACTCGTATCGAGCCGATACTGACACAGACTTTGTATCGATATTATCGATATTTTGGATGGATCTGCCCACCTCTATTTTTTGAACAATCATTTCCTTCTGGTTTTGGATGTTGTGCAACTAGAAGGACTTTTGCTCTTCTTCTTATACTTTCAGAAAGCTGTTATGATGTGTAACTGTGGCAACAGCTGGGGGCTGCTAGCATCTCAAAAGCTCAAATAATACCTGAATTATGACCCCAAATCCAAGAGGAGTTGAGAAAGAGAAGGAGGAAGTTCAATTAATCTTTTCCATTTATCACAATGGGCAAGAATCATATTCCTGACTCCAAAGTCTCTCTTTCTAACCATACGGCCAGATAGAGTTTTACAGGAGCGGCAAAAGCAAATGAGAAGGATTAGCCGTGCATCCGGGACATGTTACTCTGGGATGTCTTCTCTGCTGTCGCAAACTGAGCTGTTAGCATGTCATGATGGTCATGTTTGACAGTCATAAGACTCATATAGCAACAGTGTCTTCAGTCAGAGGCTTCTTAAGATTATTTTCAAGACTGACTGCTACTGGAAATCCTTCCTGCCCACAGCATTACCATCCACAATGACTCTTTGAAGATACATTTCATTTCCCTTCGGGATGAATAAAGTATTTTTTAATAGAATGGAATAATGCCATAGGAAAATAATGCCCCTGCATCACCTTACAATGCATTTTACACTGTAACACACATTTTGATCTGCAGCTAAGCTAGGCTGCTACCGATTTGTTCTGGACATGCTGAGCCTTTTAACAGCATGTAAGCTGCATGTATGTATCGATCTCTGATAGATTTAATGCTACAACAACTTAAATAATGCAGCAATGACCCAACAAAAACATCACCTAATCTAATGTTGGATGCTTTAACCTGAAAGTGTCATGATTGCGGATGGTTGACGGGGGTCCAAATGGAAACAGGACAGTGGCAGACGTACAGTGGAGTGTGGAATGATGGATTTAATAATCAGAAAGTTACAGACACACAAAGAAAATCAACTCGGGGATCAAGACCAGATCAAATCCAGAGACAGAGAGAAAACCAAGGAGCTCGAATGCCAAGTGGGATTATGTTGAAGTCTTGTTGGGTTTGCAGTTGAGTCCTGCTTTTTTCATGTTCAGATGATGGATTGAAGAGAACTCACTGAAATGGTCTAAATTTAGAACGCTGCTTCATAGCCTAACCCTGCTTTCCTAAAGGTAATGTGTTGTGCTGGATTCTATTTACAGGTGTCAGAGTAAAGGGCGTTGGTTACTAATGCATGGAAAGACTGGTAATTACAGTAACTCAATTCACAAAAGTACTGTGATTTCATAATCTTTCAGTTTCAACTGGGAAAACTAGTTTTTAGTCTCACCAGTAATGGCTTCAGAGCTCTGATCTGTGATTCACACCTGTCTTTTCTTCATTTCTGTTTTTAACTTTAGTTTTTCTTTGCATTATTAGATGCCTGCAAAAGTGCAAAATAAGCAATTTAAAGGGATATTGTTGTGTGCAATTCTAGGGCACTTTGTGAGTTGGTGAAATTTCTCCCTTGTTCCCTGCCATACTGGGCTCAGTGATTCTTTTCAAAAAAGAAAATTCAAAATTCAAAAATGAATGAGGTAATATACAATACATTACTGCGCTTTATTCAAACACCGAAAGTATCTCTTGCAGCCATTTGATGTAGCATCCTGTGCGGCATTTTCTTACACAGTTTTAAAGTGAAGAGTTTAGTTTGTCAGAGTGTTGACCTGCAGTCGGTGCTCAGGGACGAATTTTCCCTCCGGTCCACCTCATGAGAAGCAGAGATCTGACCTTAATCTCAATTTTGGGTCCTCTGCTAGGCTGTGAATTAAATCAACCCTGTCCCCTAGTGTGCATGTGTGTCCGTGCACTTGTGTGGCTGTGTATGTATTAGGAGGGCAACACCATATGGTCAGGATGATCATTAGGGAGGCTGCCAGAGGCGAAAAACCGCTGTAGCTACTCCCCTTGCACACATTTACATGCACTCCCATTTACACACACGCACCGAGCCGCTCACTCAAATGTCACCACAGATCGTGCTTCGAGGCTGTGACGGACCGGTGCACTTAAACTTTTTCTCACAGATACAGAAGCACACGCGCTCTCCGATGTTGTAATGAAGCTCTTCCACATCTCCACAGATGGTGTTTGTCTCCTAAAGTCTCCTTGGTGCCGGTAAACAGAGAGCAAGCTGGACCCAGACAGACCTGCCTCTGGGCTATGAACATGCTTCTGTGTGTGTGTTTACCTCATCCATGTGTGTGTGTTGCATTTCACTTCATCAGGAGGGAAGACAAGAGGCCAACAGAGGAAATGAAAGAAGGGATGGGGAGGAGAATAAATGGGAAAAGAGGGTAAAATACGAGAAAGCTGGAAATGGAAGAGAGATAAAAGGAAAGACAAGATGTCAGGGGAGACACAGAGGAGGGAAGAAAGTGGGGAGAAAGAGAAGCAATAGAGAAAAAGCTGAAGAAGAGAGGAGATGAGCTATTAAGACAAGGACAGAAGAAACAGTAATATGAGAAATGTAAACGTTGAGTAGACAGAGAAGAGTTAAGGAAAAGAAGGAAATATGCATCAAGAAAAAGAGTAAAAGACCTGGAGGGCAGGCTTGGACGATAGCATGGACGCCAAGGTAACAAGACCAGAAACTGAGGACAAGTGGGATGGAATGGAGGGTGGGGGGGTACAGGTGGGTTTATTCATCACTCAATAATGCATCCATCTTTAAAAATAGCAATATTTAAAAAAAATATCACATCATTTTCAATTTTTTTTCAATGAAGGGGTTATAGTAGGTGAACTGGTGTAGAAAAAAAATGTAATCCATCTCAAGCTTTTTTATGTGTGATGTTAAACTTTGATGATGTTTGACATCAGTTTCATGTCATTGACCAACTTTAGTGTTGGTGCAGATTTTCATGCAACTATGTTGTTTGAAATGAGACATTTAGGATATTTGACTCATGTTATATTATATAAAGAAAGGGTGGCTCAAAGCCTGGTGTTACTGAGAACAGACAATTTTTGGTCCCGTTTTTTTCAAACGGCAACAAAATTGTTTGCAAACTGTATATTTTTCTTTTAATATGGCAAAGATGTGAAATCCTTTTTAGGTTTGGGATCTGTACCACGTGGTAGCTGTTTTGTCATGTGACAGTGATAGTGATGCAGCAAAGGATTGTCGGGTATTTAACTGAAGAAGAGAAGCATTGCTCAATTTTGATGGTACGAAAAGGATAGGAAAATATATATACTATAGATAAAATCTTGACAAATATCGGTCATCGGCCATAGCAGAATATTAAAGTCGATATCGGGCCTAACTTTCATATGTGTGCATCGTTTTGTAGCGACCATCCCAAACTTTTGGTTTCAATCTCATAGAAAATTTGGGGCCAAAGCGACTAACCTGATGCTAATCTGCAAGACTGCATTTTCATGGTTTCTCATTATCTGTAAGTGATTGACTGATTTATCTTTCTCTTTTAATTCTTCATTATCTTAACATAAATATTATTATTTGTTGTTTTGTCTGTCCGTTTACTTAGTTTGATTTTTTTTTAATGTGTGTCTCTAATGATTTTATGTCTGTACTTCTGTTTTTACCCTATTAAAGCATTTTGTGTTTCACTTGGCTGTATAAAGGTGAGTGAGTGAATGTTATTTAACAAACAGAAGCAGTTCTGATACACCAGCTGAACTAAAACAGGGAATGTTTGGTCTGAAACTGTAATGAGCGTTCACAAAACGAACTAAAATGAACTGAATTAATAGAAAGAATGTGCTTGGCTTTTATTTGTGAGTCTCATACATCAGTATGAAGTTCAGTTTCCAGTTGTTGCTCTTTTTTTCTTGCTGTACCGCATTGTACCAGCAGATGGCAGGTACATAAGTCAAATCATCTTTGTTGATGCCAGTCGCTCCACACTTATCGTCACGTCTGCAAAAGTGGTGAGAAAGCGCCAGAGTCCAGTTTGGGATTTCTTTGAATATAACTGCGTTTTAGATTGAAACAAGTGTCTCGCAGTGGAACAAGATAAAATATGTGGGACGCTGTTAAAGGGGGAAAATCCCAAGAACCTTAAAGTCCACTTGAAAATCTTACACAAGAGTTGCTTTGCAGGTGCTGTTATTTTGTTTACTGAATTTTTGAAAATTACTCTGCCATCTTTTATACTTGCCTGGCATGTATGGTTGTTCATTTTCCCTAAATTAACACATATTCTAAAACCTGTGATGGTTTTCTGAGTTTTTGTTGCACACAACAATTTTTTTTTTCAGTTTTGCCCCTGGTATGTAACTCATATTAGAAAAAAGACTAAAATGAGAACTGAAACTAATGAAAACTTAACTGAAGCTAAACATTGTCAAAAAATAAAAACTAAACTACGAAATAAAATGTTAAAACCAATGAAAAGTAAAACAGAATTGGAAATCTGAAGTTAAAACAAAATAAAATTAAAACTAATCAAAAACTCCAAAACTATTAGACCGTGATCTCACCCTGGGAAAGAGATCCAGAAATTCAGGAAAAGGGAAAGGTAAGTTTTAAACTCCCTCCACTGTGTAGATTTGTACAGCCCCTAAACTCTTTAAATTGTCACATTATAGGGAGTCAACGCTTGTATTAAGAAAAATGCCTTTTTAAGATTAGGTTAAAGTAAGCTTGAGCTTTTATTTCAGGTTTATTCTCCAGGAAAATAATTTCAGCCAAGGAAACGTCCTCTGAAGTACTGGTTCACAACTCGATGAGCAGGCCTGATGCAGACGAGATGTGAAGCCGTGAGCATCTAATGAGCCCTGCTGTGAGGGGGATGCTTGTTTTCTTCTGAGATGTGATATCGGTTGCTACTGTCCACATGGGTCATCAATGTGTGTGTGTTTCCTCTGCCAATCAAAGATACTCTTCTTCTGCCAGCAATTTCTATTCAATACTGTTCAAAAAGTACAGTTTCATAAGAAGAGCTACAGTGGCTATCAGATGTGCAAAGTTGGTAGAGACAGATCCTAAAAGACTTGCAGCTGTAATTGCAACAAAAGGTGGTTCCACAAAGTCTTGACTCAGGAGGGGCTGAATACTTTTGGACACCGCACTTTTCAGTTTTTTATGTGTAAAAAATGTTTTGAAACATATAATTTTCTTTCTACTTCACAATTGTATACCACTTTGTGTTGGTCTTTCACATAAAATTCCAATGAAATATATTTATGTTTGTGGTTGTGATGTGACAAAATATGGAAAAGTTGAAGGAGTATGAATACTTTTGTAAGCCACTGTATATACAGCTCAGATTGTTGTGTTAAAGGTTATTGTTTTTGTTCTGATCATGTCTCAGATTCTGAACAAACATCTCACAAAATCAAAATGGGTTTCAACTTGTGTCTGGCTTTATGGTGTCAATCTTAGAAACTTTCATGAGAATATACATATATATTTCAAAATCATATTAGTAACTTTTTTATCAAATGACATTTGAATACACAGACAGTAATAATAAAATAACAGTATGAATAGTTTCTGAAAGCAGAAAACAAACTGAAACCAACTCAAACTGACCAGGACGTCTTTCTTCCATCCAGGGGCCAATGCGAAGCTGCGCTACCAGATCACTTCAGGAAACACCATGGGGACCTTCGACGTGGAGCCCGAGGTGGGCACCATCTTCGTGGCTCAGCCCCTTGACTACGAGATGGAGCAGCGCTACGAGCTGCGGCTGGTCGCTTCTGACGGGAAATGGGAGAATGAGACCCTGGTGGTGGTTCAAGTGGTCAACCGCAACGACGAGGCCCCGGTGTTCAGCCAGACCGAGTATCACGCCTCTGTGATGGAGGAGCTCACGCAGCTTCCTGTCTTCATTCTAGAGGTCAGTGAGTGTGAAGGCTTATCTGCTTTGGGCGTATCTCCTGGACAATACAGAGGAATTTTACTCCAGTTCTCCCTATTTTAGGGCCTCTCTACATATTTTTGGGAAAATAAAACAAAGTTTCATGCTGGATTTGCAACTCTCCGTCAAATGCAGCCATGGTTTTGCTGAAAATGAATAAAATGGAAGAAAATATTATAATAACTTGCAATAAAAACTATTCAAATAATTAATTAAAAGAAATGCTACATATTGGGGCAGAAATTGGCAATAGGTCTAAAAACTTTCTATGTGTATTTGGCATAATATTATAAAAACTATATCTGGAGAAGCGGAGCCGGAGCCTTTGATGTGTTTCTACCAAATCATGTCAACAATCGATTGGGGTTGGATAATTTTGAATGATCAAATTATATAAATAAAACCCCAGTGGCATGTTTTCCTTTCAGCCTGAATGTGCTGCTCCCACTGTGTTAAAGTGGTTGAGGAAGACATGTAGGGGGTTAGGGTTATTCCAGCACTTTGCTTAAAGCATCATAAAATCACTGTTGCCAATGCTTCAATAAGCAAGTTACACAACTGGCCATGTGCAACCCTCCGCCTTTATCTGGGTTTAGGAGAGGTGAAATTAATGCAACAGAGACTTTAGTCGTGTTTCTTTTTTATTGCTTTTTATTGCGGCAGTCTCCACTGCTCATTTAACAGAGAATCAATGAAAGATGGCTTCACATCAGTGTCTTACAAGCTCACTTTCCATCCAATTGTCATGCGAATTTTGAGCAAACTTTTAAAATGTCGCAACAAAGACAAGAAAGAAAAAAAACGCAAATTAGGCGTGTTTCCATCTACTGGTTTGGAGCGAATCAACCAGGCCACATAAGGAAAGCGTAATTTGGTCAAATGCTAACACTATGCATGGCTGTAATAAACAAGATGCAGAGGTTGCAGATTAGTATGGACTACACATCTGAGAAAAAATGGAGAGTCCTCCCCGTCGATGGAGAATCCTTCCCGTCAAGCTGAATTGTTGAAATTTTCCGAGTTTCATGCCTCTGGTAAGGCACAGACCCACCAGCGGATGGGAAAGTTTGCTACGTCAGAACTTCTGTGTTTCCATCTCCCCCTTAGCTATTACTGCTTTTTGGAAAAGCCAAAAACCACCTTAAGCGAGCATAAACTTTTTGCAAAATTGAGGAAGTTATTTTGAATTTTGCCATTTCCATCAACCTTTTCGAATGTGATACTTCAAAATGTGCATTAAAAAAATGTTGATGGAAACATGGCTACAGTCTCCAATAGCACTAGAAGAAGTCACTAGATTTGTCGCTAAAAAATGATTCACTAGAGGAGTCTTAAAACTCGCAAAATATGTGGTGACAAAGTCGATAAGTTGGCAAAACTTAGTAAAATATAGTAAATGGTGTTTCAGCTTTGCTCTGCACAACTCTCCTGGGATAACTGGGAACATCTGAGCACAGTGTAGAGTAGGTGACATGACACAGGCAAGCTGTGAGCTGCAGTAGTCAAAACGCTTTCTTTCTCACTGTTGTTTCACTGTTCACTGTAACTGTAAAGGTGAAAAACATTTAAATTGTTCATTAAGGGTGCATTCACACCAGCCCTGTTTAGTCCACTTTAATCAAACTTGAGTTTGTTTGCCTGAAACATCTGGTTTGTTTGGGGGGGAGTGGATGCATAATAGACCTCTGATCTGAACCAAAAATAGCAAACTCTGGTCCGCCTAAAAACCTAGGTAGGTCTCGGTTCAGTTGAAGTGAACTCTGGTGCAGTTCGAATGCATATGTTAATGCCAAGCAGACCGGACACCCCTCCAAAAGTAGGAAGTGGATTACAGTGGGGGGCATTCTAGGTAAATACAACCAAGGCAAACGCACAAGTCTCGCGCTAGAGGGAGAAATGGCTCTTGGTCTTTTGCCAAAGACTAAAGAGAAACCCTACAACCTCTAAAATCTGACACCACTCCATTTTTTTTTATTTTTTTTTTTACATTTTGTGCGCTCCGTTTTTTCTTCAGAGGTTTTCGTGTTGTTTCCTTGAGTGATTCTTGGTGCAGCGCCCCCACAGACGAAGAGGGCTTTAGGTTTGGTTCGTTTGGCACAGGGTAGCGTGAAAGCAAAACACACCAGCTGAAAATGTTCCAACTCTGGTCCCCAATCGAACCGAGTCTATTGGAGGTGTGAAAACACCCTAGGATCCTAATTCGTTAGATCAGCAAAATAATGTATATGGCCTGTAATACAGTTTTGCAAGCAATCAACTCAGTGACCTTGTAACATGTACAGAAAGTGAGGAAATGAATGGGTTGATGGCGTTGAATATGTTTTTTTTTTGTCATGCTAAATTGTTTAAATATAACTGTAGATCAGATGTTCATTTTTTCCTAATGAAATTATTTAAAATGTATACCTGAGAATGTTTGGACTGTCAACATAATGTACATTATTGTTAAAATGTTAGTGTTTATATGAACAATATGTGAAAATGTATCAAGTTTTATGCAGGAAAATCCAATAGCATTCGCTACGCTTAAAGCTGAGGGGTAGATTAGCCTGGAGCAACACCTCAGCAGAGATTCAGTGTCATTCCACTAACACATTGCACATGTTTGACAACATTTAACACAAAAAGTGCTAAAAGAAGCGCCAAGGTGAAACATTAGGCTAAAAAAGTGTAATGGGAAGTAACCATCGTCTTCAAAGTTACCTCCAAAATGTTCGTGTTGACCTCCTTCTTCTGTTGATCTCATCCACCTTTCGTCACACCTACCTCCGGTAATTCGCAATAATTTGCATGTGCTGCCAAGCCAAATAAGATTAAAAAGGTGGAAGCTGGGAGGGGAGGGAAATAATCTCTGTCAGAGGCACATGTGTCACCCAGTCCTCAGCTCAGCCTGGGCCCGCTTCCCCTCGCCTGCTGGAATTGATTTGATGTGCTTTTGGTTCCTCTCTGACGCTTTCAATAGTCTTTCTGCCACACGATGGACGGGTCCTCCCTCATCACGCAGCACTCTCAGCCCTGTGCACTAATGCAATTCAGTAGATAGTGAACGGAAAAGAAAATCCAATTTGAAATGAATATTTTTTTACTTCACCTGCCTCCTCTGTGGTGCCACCGCTGCTCATCTTCAGTGTTGTGTACCTGCATCACGTTGTCAGAGGATGCAGAGAGGCGACATGGGGGAGGGAGGGGAGGGAGGACTTCAAAGGGTTCAGTAAACAAACTCTCTGGTGACAAAAGAGGAGAAGAAAGGGTAAAAGTGTACTTTTTCTTGCCTTTGTCTGCGTCTATTAACTTTTAATTGCATTGTGTGTCTCGGTGACAGATGTGAAGGCTCGTCTCATTGCTGCTGCTCTTGTCTCCTCGCTCAGAAAGATAGCAGGAAGGCAGGTTAATTAAGCAAACAGGACAAAGCAGCAGAGGAATGTTTATTCCTGTGTTGTGAAGTCCCAGTGCGCAGGGGCCAGCTGCTGCAATCACTTCCCCGCTGCATGTCCTAGTTGCTGGGCTTGACATTTCTACATGGTGAAAAAGCAATTTACCTGTTTTGATAAGAAATACGTGATGAGGATGTAACTGAATAAGATGAAATATTCTCTTATTAAGGAAGGTGTTATTGAATTGTAATGAAACGTCAGTGCGCCGCTGTTGTTCAGCTTGTCAGCATAAATAAAAGGTTTGCCTTTTGGTTTTAATCTATAAAGCAGTTAATTTTCAAGAGAAACAAACATTGGAGTTTTGTGATTATTCAATACTCATTTGAAAAGCTATATGTCATTAAAAAAAAACATGGAATAACTCAAAGAGCAAAATGCTTATAAGAGGTTTATTTTTACACATGCAGCTGAGGCCATCCCTGGTTAAAACTATGATGGACATCTTTTTTCTAAAAGCTGTGATTCAGTAAATAAGCCCTCTGATCCACTCGTATGATATGTAATATGAAAACATTTACAGCTCTACCAAGTTAAGAATGAGAAAAATTGACAGTTTGTGATAAATCAATGATTTTATCTAACCCACATTAAAAAACAATAACTAAACACACATAGACCTGTCGCAATAAGCAGTTAATCAATTAATTGCACAATAAATTAAAAAAATGAATTCAATAATTTCCATTTGGATTATTTAAATTTTTTGCAGGGCAATTTTGTTTTCAGAAACATCATAATCCATTTTATTTATGGTTTCAGTTGTGTGTGGTTTTTAATTATGTTTTATTTATTGTTTTTGGTTGTCATTTTATTTTGGATATTTAGAACATCTTATAAAATTAATAAATAAATACAGAATATGGAAAAAAAAAAAAATACATAATGAAAAAAGTGATGGTAAATAAAATTAATTACTAAATAAATACAAAAATGAGAAAAATAAATAATGAAATAAAGTCAACTAATAAAACAATAAGACTGGAAATAAAATGGAAAATTAAATAATAGTGATAAAGTTAAGTGTTCTTCACAAAGTTACAGTTTATTAGTCTATGAGAGGGTAAACTTGCATTATTATACCATTATCGATACATTACTTGAAAATGGCCTCAAAAGAACAACATTATCGTTTATCAGAATAATTTCTGGAATAATTTATCATCCAGCAAAATTTGTTATCGTTACAGGCCTAGACACACAAAACCAAATAGACAGAAAGTGGAGAAGCAAACCAGGTCCCTTGGGGGTCCTTACACTTAAATTTGTATTTAAGTTCAAAATATACATACGCTGTTTCCTCACAGACCTTACATCATAATCTCTCTGCAAGCACCCAAAAACCAATCTTTCAACTTCCCAGAACTCCTCTGATTATAATTCAGTTTATTCATATAGTGCTTACAAACATCGTCTCAAGGCGCTAAACAAAAAAGTCAGTTGAATCCAGACCGACTGATTCAAAGTCAATTACATTCTTTCCTTTTTTATCCTAAACATCAAACAATGCAGTCAACTTCAATTTATTATTCAAAAAAGTTTTCTATCTAAGAAAACTCAGCTGTTTGCTTTGAGTCACTCACAGTGGAAAGGAAAACTCTCCATGAACAGTAAGAATCCTCCAACAGAACCAGAACCTGACTCAGTGTGAGCAGCCATCCGACATGATCGACTTTGAGAAGACAGAGCAGACATGCTGAAATAAAAACAAACACAGAAGTACTGATCCAGCAGTACTTTCTATGTTAAAGAAAAAGTGAAAACCTAATGGGAGTAGTAGCTCCTTCACTGGGAGCCTGACATCACAAAACTAAAGCTATCCCTATACTGTGTTCCTTCTGCTGATATAATCCAACTTTGCCGTAATAATAACTCTCCTAAGAAAACTCAGCTGACTCTATGATGAAAAGCAGAGAGGCACTGCTGTGATTGGAGGAACTTTTCATCGACAAATTACAAAGCCTACTGACTTTATCTAATTATATGATTGGCTGATTTCTCGTAGAATTAGGACTGCGATGGCCCTGCATGATTTCAGAGATACCAATACTAAGGTAACAGAGATTCCTTGATTGATTTCAAAATGGATGAAAACTGCTTACTTTCAATCACCCAAGAGACCCCTAACACTCTTCCTTTGTCGTATTTTTCCTTTGCATCATGAATAAGTTAGTATTTTACTCAAAAAAGGACAGAAAAGATAGTTTACTTTGTTCTTTTTTCACCTACTCCCTGTTGGGTTTTTTGTTGGGGTTTTTTTGTAGGTGTCAGCAACAGATCCCGATCAGGAAGCGGACCAGACTGCCCTCCGTTACTCCCTCCATGGCCAGGGTGCCGGTGGTGAGTTCACTATCGACGAACACACCGGAAGGATCTATGCCCAGCGCCGCCTGGACAGGGAGGAGCGCCCTGCCTGGAGATTCCTTGTCCTTGCCACAGACGAGGGAGGCATGGGGCTTACAGGATTTGCTGACGTGCTATTAGAAGTCCGAGACATTAACGATAACTCCCCGTTCTTTCCGTGCCCAGCTCTAGAGGTAGATGGATGTTTCATTGGCCATGTGCCTGAAAACTCACCTGCCGACACCTCCATTATGGAGATGCGTGCCATGGACCTTGACGATCCTAATGAAGGCAGGAATGCCATGCTCACCTACAGCATCATCAAGAACATTCGCAATGAGATCAACCTCAACCTGTTCTCCATAAACGCCACTACAGGAACTATCTACACAGTTCTGCGTTCACTGGACCGGGAGACAGAAGACAAGTATCTGGTTGTGGTGGAGGCCCGGGACGGAGGTGGTTTGTCTGGGACAGGAACAGCCAGCATTATGGTTTCAGATGTAAATGACCACCCACCTATCTTTACTCAGAGGGCCTACACCACTCAGGTGAGTCAACCTGTTTGAAGACATCTGTCATTCTCTTTTAATATTTACATTAGCAGTCATAAAACAAGTGCATTTATGTGTCTTTCAGATGAATGAGGACCTGGAGGTAAACAGTGAGGTTCTTGTCGTTTCTGCCACTGATGGAGACAAGGGTGAGAATGCTGTCGTTACCTTCAGCATCGTTGGTGGAGACGAGGAAAGGAAGTTCTTTGTAGAGACGGACAAAGTAAACCGACGTGGCATGATAAAACTTAAGAAGAAGGTTGACTTTGAGAAGCTCCATGAGAGGACCTTTAATCTGACCCTGAAGGCTGAAGATGCAGATTTTTTCAGCCTGGCCTACTGTCTTGTTCAAGTAGAAGACTCCAATGATCATGCTCCCGTCTTTTTTCCACAGTTCTATGAGTCGGCTCCCATGTCCGAAGACGTCCCAGTGGGAACTATTGTCACTCAGGTTACAGCGTCTGATCTGGACTCTGGCCTAAACGGCCGCTTCTCCTACAGTATTTCGAAAGAGTCCGACCCTTACAGCCAGTTCCTGGTGGATCAGTCAGGCTGGGTGGTAGTGGCTCATTCTCTGGACAGAGAAAAAATCTCCCAGCACAGGATCATGGTTGTTGCAACAGATGCTGGTATCCCACCCCTAACTGGCACTGCTATTGTTATGGTAACTGTACTTGATATTAACGACAATGGCCCAGAGTTTGAGGCTCCGTATAAGCCTGTTGTTTGGGAGAACACTGCAGCACCACAGCCGGTGCGAATGAATGAAACGTCCATGCTTCTTCACGCCATCGACCGCGACACCTCCACTAACGGCGGCCCATTCTCCATCCGACTCCTCCTGCTTACCTCCGATGCCACAAACTTTAACTTGACAGACTTTAGGAACAGCAGCGCAGCCATCACAGCTCTTCGCAGCTTTGATCGCGAGCGTCAAAAGGAGTACCGCCTTCCTATTCTCATGATTGACAGCGGGTCTCCTCCAATGAGCTCAACCAGCACATTGACAGTCGTCATCGGTGATAGAAATGACCATCCACACTTACCCGGACACACTCACATTGTTGTCTACAGCTATGAAGGTATATCTTGCTTTTTGTAGGTATCTGATTTGTTATAGAGCAAAAAATATAGGGGTTTTTTTTTACGATTCATGGTTAACTTTAACAGTTGAGTCAAGTTTATTAAGATTTTTGGCATGGTATTCTCTTATGTTTGCTTAGGAGCTTAACACTAGTGCAGGGATTAGTACTACATGCCCTTTCAGTGTGGTGTTTGCGTGTTCTCCCCGTGGATTTGTGGAGGGTTTTCTCCGGCCTCTCCACTTTCCTCCCACCGTTAAGAGGTTAATTGAAGACTGCAAATTGGTGGGAATGTTTAACTGAATGGCTGGTTGTCCTGTGTCTCTGTGGTGGACTGGCATTCTGGGCTGGGTGTATTCTAGTCCCCCACTACAACTATGGAAAGTATGACTTAGTATTCCTTCTAAGTCTCACAAAAGTATCTTTGTGTTTCCTTGTTAAACAGTTAAAGATCTCAGAGGATTAATTTTTCAGATTAAACTTTTTACAAGGTCTTTTATTGAATGAGTGTAATTTTTAAAGATTTTTGGCAGACAATCTACCAAAACTCAGTGCGATATCCCGAATGAATATGACTTCTTAGCAGGGTTTTACCATCTTTAGTTCCTTTCAGATTGTAGATCTGAGATAAACATGTAATGACAAACACCTTCCCATTGATTATTTTGTCATTCACATCATTCACGTCGAGGTTGTGTGTCCGTTTAGAGCATGCAGCTGGGATCAAAGGGTCTTGGTGTAGTTCTGATTGATCTGAGCAATATATTTAAGTTATTTGTCAGAGATTTCCCCTATATTTGGCAAAACTCTATGTTGCAATCCCCATTTGGGCTGTTTGAATGCATATAGTGCTGTAGATACAACCAAAGGTGTGGGCCAGCCACAAAATGGCATTATCGTCATCTAATTCTGTTGGATGACATATGAGATGTAATATCTGTAGGTCGAATTCAACCTTCCATTCTATGTCAAGAACTAATAGCTGGTTATGTAGATCCCAGATTGAAATTATGATCTGAAAGGGGTTTAAGTTTTAGCACTGCTCCAAAGCTCGATAACTGGAAAGTGGAGACATATCCACAATAAGACGTTTCGATTTTCCATTTTTCTATTTTTTATGGCACAATTAGTGAATGAATGCAGTAGTGGCCACACTAATCTGTTAAAAGCTAATAGTGTTAATTTTTTGCGCTCTAGCACATTTGCTAACTTTGAAAACGTTTAGCGCACTTAGCTTCTCCTAAATTCTAAAGAAGTAATTTACTTGGCTGTTTTGTAAACTTGAGTTAAATAAACTGAAGTTTTGGTTATTGGCTGTTAAGAATTCTTCAAGTAATTTGATGTTTATATTCATGCTCTTATTTTGTGAAGACTAACATTTTCAGTTCTCAATCAGCAACAGTTAGAAATACTTAACAACTGTAAAATTGAACCGCTGACTGAAAGTCTGTTTCAAAGAATAACTGAGCTGGAACCATACAGAAAGATGTGCAATAACAAATTTGACTCTGTTGAGGGTAATATACTTCATTGTAAAATCATGTGTCATTGACTCATTGTGGGTATCAACATGGTTAAATTTAGTGCTTTAGCATTAGCTTCCACTAAAATTTTAGTGTTAGTGAATGTTTCTGATTAGTGATTTAGGGTTAGTGCATCTAACTTATTTGTTGCCAACCAGTGGATGGATGGATGTTTCATCACATTAAACAAATCTCAGTAAGAATGCATTAACCAAAGTTAATAAACAGGCCAATTGATATTATATTGATATTGTCAAAAACAGCATAAAAATGTTGATATTATCTGCAGAATCAGAAAATGCATAAAACTGTTAGAAAGGGATCACAGTATAACTAGCATGTCTAATAATGCAGCCACACACTCGTGATGCATTCATTCTTAGAGACACCAACAAAATAGGAACTGTTTTGTAATCGAGGATTTATTTTTGAGATTCTTATTCATAGACTGTCCTTACTGCATTATTTTGTGCCTCACAGACACTACCAATAGAAAGAGAACATTTGACCTTCACTCATAACTGAATGTCAGAGTCGGTAATCAAATTGGCATCTTCTGATCACAGACCACCTCCTGATGTTCCTTTCAAAACCTTCTGAGCCCTTTGTGCTCACATTGCTAGAACTGTTCATGACACAGTCGACTACTTGTAGCCTCCCACTGCAGCCCCATCACTTATTTAGTATTTCATAACATCTGTCAGCCTGCTGTAATTTACTGGAAAACTATAGTTCTCTGTAATGTATTTTGGTAAATTTCATCTCCGGGGCTTTTCCACATGAATAGGCATTAACCTCCTAATAGGAATCCAACCTGCACCTCGAAAACAGGTCATGAAGCAAACATTAACTCTAGCTTAAGTCCCAGGTTTGATAGGAACATGAACAGGAAGTGAGTTTAAAAGGCAACTTATTTCAAGGATAAACTGATTACAATACTGCTGCTGGGGAAAAACAGTGCAAGTTGTTGTAATGAGAGCCCCTCTTTCTGATGTGCTATTAAACCATGACCATGTGTGCCAATAAGGTGTCACCTGTGCCTGGATCTTCTAGTGAAGCTTTCACTGTTCAGCCTTTACTCCTAATATTTGGGCTGCACCACAGGGATGCATAATGCATTTGTAAACTTTTTCTTCCTGTTTCACTTTCTGCCTCCTGACAGGTATCCTCCCCACAACAGTTCTTGGACAAATTCAGTCCCCTGACCTCGATGACTGGAGTGAGAAGATGTACCGCTTCGATGGCAAGCCAACCAGGTAATTTGATCACATTTGATGAAACGGTGAAAACAACTGGAGAAAGAGGAATTTTGTAAAACTACCTGCATACATCATCATTTTTTCAAGTTAGTAAGGGAAAGTCGAAGAGGCTTTAGGAAGAATGAGGTCTGGACGTGAGATAAATGGACAGAAAAATGTCAAGAAACAGGTGACAAGCATTCAGTGAATGGCTTTGATTCTTGGTGAAGAAATGTTCACTACTGGTTCAAAGGTTTTGGGTGCTTGAAGGCATATTAAATGTTAAAACTTCAACATGAATCAGCAGGATTATAGTACGTATGTAAAGTTTAATTATTTCATAGACACCCACACTCTGATTGAATTCAAAAGGCAAATCATGAGTTTATTTTTATTTGATTAAAAAAATTTATATATATATATATATATATATATATATATATATATATATATATATATATATATATATATATATATATATATATATATATATATATAAAATACATCATTTTAAAATTAAATTTAAATTGAAAACAATTAAAAAACACAATTTGAAAAAAAACTTTTTCTATCTTTATTTTTAGGAGTTTTGTGGCCTGTCGATTATTGTAGTGCTCAATCTATGTACTCAAATTGAATTGCTGGTTGGTGTTTAGGTGGGTATAAGGTGAAGCATATAAAGGAGATAAGAAAGAAAAAAAAGAAACAAAGAAACAAAGAAATTAAATCTACAAAGGACTTTAGAAGTTATAGATTCAGTTTTGTGTCATCTGAAAACAACAGGTTAAAGAAGATCAAGATGATAACTCTGGCACTTAGACCATCTTTAGTTCAAGGATCCAGCTTGTTGGATGTGTTGGATGAAAGAAGCTAGAGGATGGAAGATGTAAAGTGGTTTTATCATGGGAGGAAGTAACATAAAACAGATTCTTGGGTAAAGTTTCCCTTCTTATGTGACACAAAGCAGGAAGAGCAAAAAGAAAAGGAAAATATAAAGTGCACAGCGAGTGACAGTTTTGAAATACAGAGGGTAAGAGAGTACAAAGGTGCTATGGAAAAAAGAGAAACAAAATTGAACCTTATAATACAGGCAGTTTGAAGGAGGAAACAAAAAGTGGAAGAGACTGAAAAGGGAGGAGAGAGATAGAAAAAGAGATCTGACTTGTCAGGAACAGTGCTATTAATACTTCATAACCAGCGGTATTGAAAATTCCCAGTGAAGCACAGCGAGGGCGAGCTCATTTTGTTTGATGAGGCACGGCTTCACGCGGACGCATTGAAAGGAGAGTCTGATTGCACTTCCCGCCACCTTTTCTTCTAACGAGATACCTAGAAGGAGGGACGACAGGAGACGGCCGAGAACAAAGGAACCACCGGGGACAGCATTACCATAGTTACTTGTGAATCACATCCTATCATCTGTGCATCCAGCAGATAGCAATTTGTTTCACAGAATGGATCGGGTTTAGGCTGATGGTTATTTACATATAGAAAAGATAGAACTTGGAGGAAAATAAGGCGCACAAAGAGTTCATATGAAGAAGCAATGGTTGGCCATTATTAATGTCACCTTACATGTACTCAGTAGAAACAACACACTATATGTAAGATATGAGGATATTAGCTTCAAGTATCTTCAAACCAAACTATTAAAAAAGCAAATAAGCTGTATTTTACAAAAATTTATGTTCAGTCATTTTCAGCATTGATTGCTGGACTATTAATGATTTATTTGGGCCGCTGTTTTTTCAGGATGGAACGATGACACATCATGCAGCTTCAATGATTTTTTTGAAAATAAAGAGTCAGTGGTGGGCACCACTAGCTAAAAAGTTAGTTGCGCTAACCCTGAAGCACAATTCATAAACATTAGTTCAACTAATGATAAAGCACAACACAAACATGATGTTCAGCGGAAGCTAATGCTAAAGCACTAGCTTAAATTCAAATTGTATCTGCCCTTGGAAGACTACAACCCTCAAGCACCAATGTAATTCTGACATAATTTAATATGTATAAATGTTCTCGGCTGTCCGTGTTTCATTTTGTTCCTGTATGTTTCTTGTTTGAAATAAAGTTATTGGGGAAAAAAAGTGAGACAAGGTGAGGAGAGGAAACAGAACTGCTGCGTAAACAATCTTCATCCATTTCAAAATAAGAGCATGAATATAAACATCTAACTACTTGAAAGATTCTTAACAGTCGATAACCAAAACTTCAACACAGATGTCGAAGTTTATTCAACTTAAAGTTTACAAAACAGCCAAGTAAATTAATTTAGGAGAAGCTAAATGTTCTAAACGTTTTCAAAGTTAGCAAAAGCGCTAAACAAAACATTGGCTCCATTATTGATGCATTAGCAGATTAGCAGAAGTGTGCCCACCAGTGACAGGAGTTATATGCTGGAGTTTGAGTTTCTTGCAAATATTCTCCAGCCCATATAGGTTAGAAATTATACTTGCAAGCACAAATATTTACATACAGCGTTACTGATGTCTGAAGTCACAGAGAAAACACTTTATTTTGCTTTCATCTGACTTAGTTTGGTGGTATATTTAACCACTCTTCTTATTAGGAATAGAAGAGTTCATTCAAGCCAGTTAGTTTCCTGATCTTTTAAAAGCTTAATATCAACCTGATTTATTCTTATCTGGCTTTGATTTGTGTTTGGGATCATTGTCCTGTTGGAAAATCCCATTGTGTCCAAGTTTCAGCCATCTGGCTGTTTTGAGGTCAGGTTGAGGGATTGTATCCACTTCTACACAATACTGCAGTAACACTGGCAGCAAAGCAGGCCCTCAGCATTATGCCGCCACCACCACCATGCTTGCAAACCTGTGGAGATGACAGAAATAACTCAAATTTCTAACAATTCATACTTGTGCACCCTATTGCAGCTTTTTTTTTTTTTTTTTTTTTTTTTTTAAATCATTCAAGTTGTATGTTGCATTTAAGTCTACTATAGAGAAGTAGTCATTAAAATGATACTGAAAGCACAACATTACTATGACATTCTTTCTAATGATGAGAGTATGTGAACTTCGGATTAATTTCTGCAAATTATTACATTTTAAAATCTGCTATTTCCAAAAAAGGCACTTTATTTTCTATGCAATAGCACAAAGTTTAATCCTGGATAGTTTTTGGCCTCAACTTACTCTTGATTAGTCTGTCTGGTCTTAATTTCTCATTTTACTGTTTAGTTTAAAAGGTTAAACGGTAAAATGACCTTAGGCCATAGGTTTCAGGTTTGACTTGACAGTGAGCAGAGCTGGAATACTTCCCACAAAAACAACTGCACCACATGACGCATGTTTGACAGCTGACATCCATCTGATCAAAGCCGGCTCTCAGTATTATCTACATATAAAATGTCAACATCTTTGAGACAGCTTAGACTTCATTTCATTTAATTTGATTTTAAGAACAAGAGGAGGTGCTGTTCATCAAATATTGACACTTTAGTGGGCTGGTCATTTCATACCTTTTGTAGTTTTAGTTGTTTTAAATTTTAACTTTTTGGAAATTTGAAACATGTCAATTCATATCCATCTAGGTGACGTTTTGTACCTGCTTTTACAACCAATTTTCTGTATTTTATTTACAATCTACTGTGAGGAAATGAGGTTATATCCACCAGCAGGAGGTTGCTCCTTGTTATTTTTGGTTTGATCATGGGTCAAAATCTGTGATATTTCCTTGAGTCAACTGGTTTAGATCTTGTTCATAAACAAAATAAATGCAAATAGAGTTTAATATGAAGTGTTCTGAAAAAATGACACAATTAAACTTAATTTTACATGAGATTTTGGTGGTTTCTTTTAGCTCTAAACTCTGGGAAGGTTCTTAGCTGTGAAGAAAAATAAACTGATACACAATGGTTTCAATACATTGATAGGAAATGGAAGAAAGAAGGGATGAAATGACAGCGTAAAGCTATAAAACAAGTGTCAAAGTGGTGAAGTTTTGGTTTATGGCGAATTCAAGCCAATATTTTTCACAAAACCTATGTGAGTTGGCATTTTTTATTTATGGGAACATTTTTCTATGGGTTGATTGTTTTTTCTACATTTTTATGTTTGATACAGAAACCAAAAGCAGCTATGTATGATATTCAACAGATCTGATGAAAATAAGTGACCGAATCTTACAATAGGACAATAATTAAGCTTCACAGCATAAAACCTTGAAGTTTTATTATAAAGTGTAAAAGAAATATGCATGTCTGTCTGTTGTTGTCTGGACTCATCTGTTTTCTGGTGAAAACTCCTAAAGAAATGTTCTGTAACCACAACAGATGACTTGGCCTCAACTGATATGTTTCTCATGTGTCTCCTCCAAACCTAGACATCCTGTTTACGGCTGTTTTGCAAAGGTTACATCCTATAATAGGTCAAAAAGCTGTGAATGGGACCCCTTTGCACTGGTGTCCATACAGGCATTCAGTCACTTTGTCTCTTAAAGGCTCATGAGAATATCTAATCTGCTTTACTTTCTTTAGAGGATTATTTTCATGATGTTTGATGAATAAACTTCAACGAATAACAAAGCGTTTTGATTTTTTTCTGTTAGGTTGTTCAGTCTGAACCAGAGCTCAGGTCAGCTCAGCGTCAGGGAGGGAACTCCTCCCGGCACATACCGCCTGCAGGTGCGTGTGTCAGACAGTGCGTGGCCTGACGTCATCTCCACCGCTCAGGTGGACGTCACAGAGCTGCATCAGGAGGCCTTGCAGCAAGCTGGCTCCATTCGCCTCAACAGTGAGTTCCCACCAGCTCATGATGCGTTCAAACCAGAGCCATTTTACCAATAAATGCCTTTGAGAGATGCACACTTGTATGTCCCTTTTGGTTGCAATATAAACTGTAGTGAAGAGGTAGAGTTTTATTTTTCTAAGAATAATTATCCAACTTTTAGGGCTTTTAGGTCACCAATCACCAAAAAGAAAAGCAGCAGATTTAAACTAAGGCCCCCGTCTTCTGCTCTGTCACCTTTATTTTCATGGGACCTTTAAAATACACACAGAAACATCTGCTCTTCTTCCAGATCTTACAGTGGAGAGTTTTTTCCAGAGTAGCAGCAGAGGTCAAGGAAGTCGGTTTTCCCGTCTGGGTCGAATGTTGGCTGACATCCTGCAGACCTTGCCAGAGAACGTCCAGATATTCTCTGTAAGCAAAGCCAACCAGCAGAGTTATAGAGCTCTGGATGTGTGGTTTGCTGCACACGGCTCACCATACTACAAGGCGGAGAAGCTGCACGGCTATGTGGCAGCAAATAAGGCCAAGGTAAGCCTCAAAAATCACCCGAAAACTACATCTTTAAATATCTTCCTTGACTCCTGATATAAAATTAAGACACAGTTTCTCAGAAATATAAGCATAAATCATTATTTTATATGCTTCAATCAGCAGAAACACTTGGACAAAACTTATTCATGCTCAGGGTTGCTTTTCAATTCTTCTCAAACCGTATTAAAAACAATTTTTTAAACTTATATTTGGTAAGAGAAATTATTTAGACTCTTGGCAACATTTAAATGCACATTAAACTGTTCACACTTGGACATGTTGGTGGTTATGAAAAATAAACTGTGAAAATGTTGCATAAGCAATAACTTAGTTTTATAATAGACTCTAATGTTCCACAGAATCACATGCAAACTACATGAAAATGAATATTTAGCATGTATTAAAAGCTGCCTCCATGAGAGGCAGCTCATCATGCCAGTTAGTGAACCATGCAAAAAAAAACATAGAACATGTGTGCACACATGTTGACTGAGCAAGGTCATATGCAAATATCTCACTCTTGGCTGCCTCACAGCTCATGTTTTCTTAATGGAACCATTAAGGGGTTATAAAACAGCAAAATAAAAAACTATGTTTGCATCTGTAACAGAACATAAGGTTTTAGTTTAAAGACAAGCACATTGAAATGATATCACTGTGTTTTATTTTAATTCAAAAGAAAACCCACATATGAACAGTTTTCAAAATGATTCATAAATTCATTTTTAAAGCAAACAGATTTATTTAAAAACAAGTTAGCAAGAAATTATCATGATGCCTCCCTGACAAGAGATATTTTTAGAAAAAGGGGTTGCAGTTTAGGACATTACTGTGCAAAATAGGCTTTTCAAATTTTGAGATTATAAATTTAAAATCTACATATATTTTAATAAACACTTATTCAAATCAGATGTATAATATAATATGTACAGTATCTCCTGCATATGTTTGGTATGCATAACCTAAAAATTTAATTATTCTTCCTGAATATATTGTTTTCCATGCATAGTCACCAATATAGGAAATTAGCAAATCCAAACACATTATTACAATAGCAACCACTTCGATGGGAGCTGTCTTGGGTCTTTTGCCTAAATAAGCTGATGCTACCTGGTTCAAAAGATTATTCAGCAACAAGACAGGGTCACCATAAAATACATAAACATCAGTTCAAAGAACACAAAATGACTAAAACAAGTTCAACATCAAATATTGAAGAAGAAATTGTGTTTTTAATTGTCAAAGAATATTAGAAAAATAAACCAAAGTAAAAGATTAGACATTTTGGAACCATAAGTTGAAGCTCCACATGAGGAGCATCAAGCACTTTGAATAAAAGTCACAGCTGGATCTTTAAAACCTCAAAAAACATAAATAAATGCAGAGACAGGAAACCCCGAGGGATTCTTATTGAGGGTAAAAATAAGATCTTCAAGACAAAATAAGAGAAACGAGTCTGAATGACAAGCAAAGAAAAAGAGTGAATTTGGCAACAGAGAGAGGGACTAAAACAAAACAAGAAATGACAAGAAAAGCACCAAAGTGCATAAATAATATTACGAGAAATGAAGCAAATTCAGAAACTTGATGCAGTTAGATATGAGATCAAAGTCAGTTGCTCTCATTCTTTGAAACTCTCTAATACGTTCAAACAATGTTCATGACACTTTATGTTATTCTAGTGTTACATTAAAATCCAATTTGTCTTCACTTTAGATTTATTCTTCATTTCCATGTTGTTTACATAAAAGGATATTTTGTTTCCATTTCTCTTCAGTGAAATTTTGGGAAATGTTTTATTCATTCATTGAAAGTTTCTAACAAAATTGTTCACACGACTGAATGTTTTTCTACATTATGTCTTTTGAAGTAGTGGATATTTGTGATGTGGAAGAATGCTGCATGCTACTTTTTCTTTTAAAATCTGTCATTATTTTCCTTTTGGCTTCACATTTATGTGCTACTTTGTGCTGCCATAGCTCCTGAAATCCCAGCAAAATACATGAAAGATTGTGGTTGTGATGTGAATAAATTTAGGAAAAGTCAAAGAATATAAATACTTCTTCAAGCCACTGCGATAAAATTCAATAACTTACCTTTTTTTTGTCCACTTATTGTCCTGTTGAAGCCAAATCAACTGCTATAAATCAAATAAGATTCTATTTTTTACTTTCTTCTTTATTATCTTTCCATCCCACGCAGCTGGAGGCCATGTTGGGCGTGTCCATCGCCCAGGTGGGCGTGGATGACTGCCCGTACACGGACTGCAGTCAGTATGGAGGCTGCAGCAGTGAGGTTTCGTTCAGCCAGGTCCCCGTGGCTCTGAGCTCCGGTAACGTCTCTCTGGTGTCGCTGGCGGCCTCTCTGGCTGCACGTTGCGGCTGCAGAGGGCGCGAGGCGACCCACCTGACATGCTCCACTTACCCCATCAACCCCTGCCTCAACGGAGGCACCTGCCAGGATGGACCACTGGGATACCGGTAGGTGCTAGCAGGATTAAATCACATATGGAAAGTATTTTAAATAAAATTTTAGACAAAAATCCACCTTTTCTGGATACATTTCTTGTCTGAATTTTAATGAGAACTGAAATGTATTGTATTGGATAATAAAACACAACCATACCATGAAAATGTAGGCTGAATGTTGCATCTCCTGCACCTTGGCATTGTTTGTTTTCTCTGTAGTTCTCCTGGTTTTAACTATGCCTGTCCTCGGCAGCTAACAGGCTTCTCAAACTGTTATTGTCACTGTTTGAAGCTGGTAAAAATTTCGCATTTGTTAACTGAATAACTCAGGCGAAATCTGTCAAACACACTGAAAGATTTAAGAAGAGAGTCCGCGGTTTCCATCTTCAGTAATAACACTCCGAGGCCTCGTTTACAGCTGCTTGGACTCCAACTGACTTTGAATTGTCACATAACTTTATTAGTTTAGATTGTAGATGCAATATTTCAGCTGCTGAATCCCGACAGCTGGTTTCTCTTTCAAAGCCTTACAACTCTGGAAAAGAAACTTTCAAGTTGATTTCAGTTAAAGTCCTGAAAATTCCTTTTTAAGGATTCAATGGTTTCTTTTTCTGTTTACGTTTTCGGCTGTTTTTCTCTTTAACATGACAGGCCAGGAAAGAAATGTGCACTGGGGCCGCAGAAATTTACATTTTTCATTACTTTCTTTTTAAAGCTTCAGTTTTCACTTATTTGTTTGGGGTATTGAAAGTGAGAACGAACACTGACCAAGAATTTACTGTCATATCTAATGTAAAAAGGTCGATAATATTGTTGTTGGTGTTGTTTATTTATTTCAAAAGGGACAATGCAGATCACATAATATGCCAGAGTTAGCCATAAAGGCGAGTTTTCATCTGTTGTCCCTCCAGGTACAATCAATATAAATACAATGTATTACGGTGCAGTACAGACAAGTTATCAAGCTTCTTCCAAATGAAGAGAATAATAATAATGATGATGAATACAACACATTTTTTTATCTAACAAGAACATATCAAGTTACAAATGTAAAAAATAAAAAGCCATGTAGTACAAATGTTCATCACAATACAAACAATACATAAAAAAAAGAATAGAAATAAGAATCACATGATCAGATAGATAGAAAATGTTACTTTTGGGAAACTATTTTTATGCTTTTATGCTTTAAAGGCAGATAAACTTAGAAAGTAGTGAAAAAGTTCTCCATTAACTGCTTTTATATATCTAATATTCACTCATCTCTGCCAGGGAGTAGAGAATTACTGTTCTAACTTAGAAACAGAACGATGTTGGTTGATTATTTTCTTAAGCTGTCAGCTTCTCCTTTCCTTCAGATGCAAGTGTCCCCCCATGTTTGACGGGCCGGAGTGCCAGCAGACCAAACACAGCTTTGGTGGTCAGGGTTACGCCTGGTTTCCTCCCATCAAACCGTGCTTCCAGAGCCGCATATCCCTGGAGTTCCTGCCCGAGTCGGCCAGCGGGCTGCTGCTCTACAACGGGCCGCTTGGCCTCGTCCACCCTGGGGAGCAGGAGGACTTCATCGCTCTCGGTGAGTTTACCGCTGAGGTTGATGTGTTTATGCAGCCAAAGCAATCCTGGCTTAAGAAAGAAAGGAGAGACGTACAAGACTGCCAGGACTGGCCGTTTCAAACAGTAGAAAGTAAGTAAATAAATTAATGTTTAATGTGTCGTAGAAATGACTGAAGCTGCCACTACATTTAATGGCACTCCTGCTAATGATGTGTAAAAACCCTTTAAATAAATTCATATAAATTCATATGAACAAAAATAAACTCAGAGCATCTTAAAATCTTTCTTCGACAGTTCGGGTTGTTTTAAAGTTTGAGTATTTTATAGGTTTTTTTTTAATGTTCCACAGAAAAATCCATGAATAAGGATACAGTATTTATCTCACATTACTTTTTACATCAGTGTGTTATCTTTAAGTTATGTGATGTTTTCTAGTAATTTAGAGTCAGACAGAACAAAAGCAAGAAACCTAAAAGCTTAACAAGCCAATGAAAGGTGAGGAAGAGCAGCACTACTTATGTTTTTCTGTTTGATGCTTCTAGGAGGTTCTAGGTATGCCCCCTCCAACTCCCCCTGCTTTCTGCTTTGAGACTTTAGTTTGAAATGTTGCACTCGTTTGATTAAAGTCAAAACATTATTTTAACTTCTAAGCTCTCTAAGACGCAGTGTGATCTAACACTCCCAGTGGGGAAGCTTCATCAGCACGTCCTTTTCAACAAACACAAAGCGCTCATCAATCTGCTGCTGTAGAACAGCATCTCAGCGGAGGAAACGCTTCATAAACTCTAATGTCAGCTCCCGGTGGTTCTTATGTGGTGTTAATGGATTAGCCCACCGATGGCCTTTCAAACGCTCCTTGCATAATCTCGTGGCATTAACGTTATGTAATTATCGAACCCGGGTTTCTGCTGAACGGATCTGGGGAAATAAAAATCAAAGATGACAGCAACATTGATGTTTCTGAGCCGTTTTTCACTTAGATGTTCAATATTGCGACTGATCCGGTCACGTACGCACAGGCACACACACAGTGACACGAGTACACACATCTGATTGGGACAGCAGGTCAAAGAATGTTGACTCCTATTGACTGAGGGGATTTCTGCTGCTTACAGCACCTTGCAGTGCAATAGTCGTGATGTTTCAGGTCCAACAAACAAACTCATTGTCCACCTTTTGTGGTTGATTTGATGTGACGATAGATTAATACAAACTCACTCTGCAGGATGCTTTCATGCATATGTTTAGTGATGCATCGATCAGAATTTTCTGGCCAGTTTCTGATCTCTAGTTTTGTAAAGCTTGGATCTACCAATACTAGATTTCCCTTTAAGAACTAGAACATGAAAGTATAAGAAGAGCAATAAAAATAGTTTTTTCTCAACTTCCTGCTGTGAATAGTTGTCAGTTATTTATATTATGAGCAGAAGTGACGTTATTATGTGTCTGAGAGAGAGGTTTTTACTATTGTTTTAAACCAAACACAAAAATGAACATTTTAGGCTGCCTTTAGCATCTTATACTGGCGATTAACATGTTTAGCATGGATGGCATTGATATTACAGCAGTCTCTATGTTTATGTTTATAGATTGTAGTTCCTAAAGTAATTGGGTGGATCAAAGATGGTGAATCATGAGAGAAGTAGCGGAGGTGGTGAAGGAATATAAATACCTCGGCATTGATCTGGAAAATAGACCAGACTGGAGATGCAACAGTGAAGCGTCTACAAGAAGCAGACTGTATTTCTTTAGGAAGCTTAGGTTTGTTAGTGTTTGCAGCAAGACCCTTCAGATCTTCTAAAAGTTGTTGAGAGTCCAACCTATTCTGCCATCATCTGTTGGGGCAGCAGCATCAGAACCAGAGACCTAAAAAGGTTCAATAACCTGATAAACAAACTGGTTCTGTTCTGGGGACGACTGTGGAACCTGTGGAGATGTTTATGCAAAGAAGGATTTTTCATAAAATAACATTATTCTTAAAATAACAGACAACCCTGAGCATCCTCTTCATCACACAGTCAGAGGCTTCTTAAGAAAGACTGCTACAGGAGATCCTTCCTGCCCACAGTCTTCGAAGAAAATATGAGTCACAACAACATTTAATTTACCTCCGGGATTATCAAAGCATTTTTAAACTGAACTGACTTGCATTAGCTTAACTTTTAGATTCCAAAAGGCTCCCAAATCCAGCATATTCCATGACAGACAAGCAGAAAGCTTAAAAAGATATGTTCAGCCTTCCTGTTATCTGCTGAAAGTCTTACATCTCTATGCTTTCTCTAACCGTTCGGATACTCAGCTCTATGAACTCTGAGATTTTCATAGGTTACTCTTGTGTTGTTTGACCGAAAGTAAAAGTTCACAGCCTGAACCCGTTTTTTTCCCCCATTTCATCCAGAGTTAAGGAACGGTGTTCCAGTTCTGAGCATAAACTACGGATCAGGAACACTGACCCTTCAGCTCCCACCTAAAGCTACAATTAGTGACCGACGCTGGCATCGCCTTGACATAATCAGTGATGGAAAGGTAAGACAGAGAGACAGACTGATGGTGGTGGATATGATAACAGATATGTGAATGAAGGTCAATAATTATGAAAAGCAACATATGAATTTATCTGTTTTCTAGGTGAATGGTTTGAGCATCAACAAGACTGCTTCTGGCCTCTTAAAGGCCAGATAGAAAAGTCCCATGTTGAACAGACATTGTCAGTTTAGTCTGTGCATCAAGTAAATAACAAACTCTAAGAGAGTTTGTCAAAATGATCAATCAGAGGAAGTCTCTACACCTGCTTCCAGTTTGATTTAGTCCACAAAATGATTTTGGTCTTTTACACTATTGTTGAAATATTTCAGCTCACTCTTATTACAATGTTGCTTCAGTTCACTGAGGTTAAGGATTTTTCAGCCAAGCTTCAGTTGTCAGACAGATTTCCTCACATTTGAACCCAGAAGAGCCCCCACGCTTACCTCCCCACCACCATGTTTGATATGAGGTATTTAATTTTCCCCAACTTGGTGTTCATTATAGCCAAACATCTCCTATTTGGTCTCATCAGTTCCAATAACACTGTTCCAGACCTTTTGTGCATTAAATAAACCGAATCGTGGTTCCTTCAAGCTGAGATCATTTATCTGAGCATTGGGGTGAATTTGCCGGTACGTCCACCCCTGAGAAGATGGCTGATGGGCTTTGAATTGTTGGAGATGGTCTCAGTATCTTTTCAAAGATTGAAGCACAGCGATGTTTGATTCTCTAAGGTCATTGTTGATGTCCCAGTACACCTGTAGGCTGCAGAAAGTGTTGCCATTTGTAAAGTTACATAGTCAAAAATTAACAGCAATAATTAGTTGTTTCGCCTGTCATAAGAGAAAAAGGGGTTATTTTTTTCAGTCATATTTTCACCATGTTATATATTCATTTATAAACCACAATGTCAAACAAAATATTTAGTTTACAAATAAAACAAATAATTTGTATATAGTTTTTAAATTAAATATTTATCTCCAAACTAAATATTTAGCTAGCGACCTAAATGAAGTGAAACAGTCACGCCAGCAGGACTTTATGAAAAGATTCGCAAGACCCAGCTTTTGGGAAGTGAATTTACATATAATCTAAATATTTAGCTCAAAGCTAAATATTTATCTTCAAAGTAAGTATTTAGCTTGCTAACTAAATATTTTGTTTGTAGCTAAATACTTAAATACTTGGAGCTAAATAATTAGCTTGGAGCTAAATAATAGCTATAATAATAATCCTAAATTGTTTAGTTAGCAAGCTAAATATTTAGCTTCAAACTAAATATTTAGTTCAGAGCTAAATAATAATAATAATAAATTGTTTAGTTAGCAGGTGAACTATGTAGTTTGCTAACTACATATTTAGCTTACTAACTAAACATTTAGTTTACTAAGCGTTTAGTTTGAATCTAAATATTTAGCTATCTAATTAAATGATTAGTCTGAAACTGTGACATTTATAAATGAATTAATAACATGGTGAAATTATGGCTTTCAAAAACGAACCCCCATTTTTTTGTCTCTTGTTTCAGGTTAAGAAACCCAAATTATTGTGGTTAATTTCTGACATCGAAGCTTTACAAACAGCACCCCATATTGCAGACGAAAACCTTTAAAAATGTCATTTGACTTGCTGATGATCAATCAGTTAATCAACTGCATTTGATTAGTAGCACTAGGCTTCTAATCAAGCATGTTCATTTTATGAGTGACTGTTTATGTCCCTTTCTCTCACTGTTCAGCTTGTCCAGCTGATCCTAGACCAGTGTGGTGGGGTTCCTGTGAAGGAGATGGAAGGTGTTGGAGGGGAGGCCCGAGAGATTGATGAGTCCGACTGCAGAGCTGCAGGAGAAACACCCGGGAACCAGCGGTATTAAATAACCTACAGACGATCAAGAGAAATCTCATTTTAGTTCACAAAGACTTTAAATTCTGAACCTTTTCCAGCTTCTTTAGTCTCTCTTCCTTTTTTCTTTAGTCTCTCTTCCTTTGTTGCTCCTACTCATCCACCTTTCTTTTTGTCTTCAATTTGTGCTCACTCTCCCTCTTAGGTATTTAAATGTGTACCAGCCTCTACAGTTGGGAGGAGTAAAGGAAATGTCTCCATACCGCCGTTACCGAAGTTTTACCGGATGCATTCGAAACCTCGTAGTTGACAGCCAGGTAACTCAGCACTGCATGTTGGAGTGTATACCTTAAATGCCCATGTTGTGAGGACACAGATCTGTTTACGCTCCCACACTGAAGAAGCCTTCTTCTCATTTGAGAGTAAAGAGTTTAAATTTGAATAACCTCAGGTTAAATTTAAAGTTCAAAGACTAATGAATAGGATTACCAATCAGTTTCTTCCAAATGGAAGTAAATTATTAAAAGAAGTGAAGGAAACACAATGTGTTTGTGTGTTTTCATCCTAGGAATCATTAGCTTTTCCTGGGTGTGTTTCTTGCCTTAAAATGCAGCTGCATCCATCTTATGTGCATGCATGAGTTCACTCCTACCAGCTCCTGTGTGTTTGCACTCGTGCGCCGTAGGGTTGGTGGTCGGACAGATGGTGGTCTGAGTTTGGCTCATCAGCCAAGGCCAATATAACAACATCGCAGTCCAAAATATGAATGAAAAGAGGCTCTTGCTTCCTCTTCATTTTCCTGAACATCAGCAAGCTGCTGCAGTTCCTCTCTGCTGCTGAAGGAAAAACCTCAACAAGCTCCCAGAGATCCAAAAATATTCCCCAGGAAGGAGTTCGGGCAGCTTTAAAATGAGAAAGTGTGTAAGTTCAAGATGTTAGCATCAGCACTGTTATTTTACCCACAATCCCCTGTGTTTTGGAGTTGTGTCTTGAATTTGTTGAGAGATTATGATAGTTGTATTGTTTTTTTATGAAAATTTTCCTTATTATGCTTGTTTTCTGAATGTAATAGACAGCAGCTGACTATCATGACAACGAATTGTGAATTTCGTGAGACATAGAACACAAAACAACCTGTGTGTGTGTGTGTGTGTGTGTGTGTGTGTGTGTGTGTGTGTGTGTGTGTGTGTGTGTGTGTGTGTAGAATCCTGTGCTCCGTCAGCATTTCAAACTTAAGAAGTTTTGTTTTTTTTCCAAGAAGCCAGGGAACATGCTCATTCATATCTATAATAACTAATTTATTATACTGCAAAGATGAAGAGGGAGAGATTTAGATTTAAGTTGCACTTCAGTCACAAAAACCTTCAGGTGATAGAAGGCTGACTTTGTAACTGTCTTTATGTGTCCTTGAAGGTTCAGGTCTGAGTCCATCACGACACCCAGATTTCAGGCCTGATCACTAGTTTCTAGCTGGAATAACTGAAGCTGTGTGCTGACTCTTGATTGTTCCTCTTTAAGTCCAAAGATAATAACTTCAGTTTTGTTTCTGTTCAGCTGGAGAAAGTTTTGGCACATCCATACCTTGATTTTTTTCTAAGCATCTGTCCAGTCCTTGGATGGGCTTAGAGTCACCTGGTGACATTGTAATGTAGAGCTTCTTAACAAAGTATAAGCAGGGTTTTTTCCCAAAATAAAAGCACTTACTGTTCTAATTTACTCAGTGTATTACACTGGCTCTTTAACATGTCAGCCATTTTGATTTCACAACAAATGTTTTAAATGCAGGTTTCATGGTGCTCATTTCACCGTTTGCCATTTTATACTTTGGCAGTTTTGTTTGTTTTATACCCAACTTTTTCCATGTTTGAAAAGCAGCTGTCTTCCACGGGACAAACCCTACCAGTAATCTGTCAGTTCACACCCACTAGGAGAGGGCTGTCATATTGCTTTGACAACTAATAATTTAAAATAATGATTGTATGTGTGCGGATTTATGACTCTGATAAATACTATCTAAAAGCAGGAGGTCGGCGAGACATATTTTGATTTGATTTGGGGTTATAATTTGTTGTGTTTCGTAATAGTCAACTGGCCCAAACAAGGGATCTGAACCACAATCAATGGAAATAGGATGTGATATAAAATTTTAAAAAATAAAAATAATAATAATTTAGTCAAGTTAATTTAGTCAAAATATGTAAGTACCAAGAGGAATGAACTTCTGTATAATGGCTTACTGCATGGGCCTGAGATTATTTGTTTACAGGTACAAAATTACTAGTTTTTCAAATAAAATCTTCAAACATAAACTGTGTAACCAGACATGTAAATTAAACTAAGATGAAGGGATGATGCCACTGAGTGTAAAGTGACTTCAGAGATGCCTTTGATATAACTACTGTGGGTTCATCTGTTACAAATCAGTCATCTGCATCCTTTTTAAGTCAATACAGTACATTTTATAAACTCGTCTAAAAATGGCCCCAGCCATATTTGCAATGCAAATACATTAGAATGGTTCCAGCCTTGAAAAAGATGTCAAAATGGGACTAAAGCTACCAGCATTGTGTTTACATAATTACTGCTTATGCACCTAAAGCTCTGCAGACATAGATAAAGTAGAAACAATAGATAATGCCTTTTTGCAGTTCTGGCAAATTAGGACATTATATGGATATAAATGCCAAAGACTAAATAATCCACAGTGTGTATTAACTGTATTAAATCCTTACATGTATTATATGTAGAGATGAAGGCTTTCTAAATGTACCAAGATAAAAAGCTAAATGTGAAAAGATTTATGGTGTCCAGAGGATGCTCCCAACCAGAAAAATGAGCTGTCTCTAATTAAAGGTCACGCATGATGAATGTCCTTTAATAGTCTCATAAACATGATTCAAATCAGCACTTTAACTACATTAAAATTCTGATTATAATTTTATTAGATATACGAGTTGATAAAACTGGTCCAGGGCCCATCT
Source organism: Anableps anableps (assembly GCA_014839685.1). NCBI lineage: Eukaryota > Metazoa > Chordata > Actinopteri > Cyprinodontiformes > Anablepidae > Anableps > Anableps anableps. The sequence goes on from CM026072.1 coordinate 3,545,277, forward strand.
GTGCTTTTAGAACGATGACCCACATTGTCATAAGCAGCAAGCATATGAATGGTGCCCTGGGTGAGAACCCCAACTCCGTTTTATATGATTAAAAAATTAACTTCAACTGAAATTCACTTTTTAAAAACTGATGTCAACAACCTATGATTGTTTTTCTATTTTTGTGTAGAATTATCCAGTTCAGGTCTGAGAATTAGAGTTTATTGAATAAAGATAATAAAATGCAATCAAGATTACTACCCTTTCAATTTAACAGGAAGCTGTTAATGTACTATGCACAACACAGGGGTGAACCCACTACTGACTGAATGGACATGCAAATTAGTTGTTTTTTTTTTTAATTCAGTGCTTGTGGCGCTCCCAAGTCCTTGCCACCCTGGATGGTGAGCCATATTTTCCATATCAAAAACCACACATCTGTGAAACAGGAACTTATATCTGTCGAATTTGCATGTTTTAGACTGGTTCAGTTTAAAATGAGCACCTTTACAGAAACCTAAATCTAAAAAATTGAATCCTTCTGCTACAATAAAAATGAATAATTTGAGTACAAATCTGCAGGGATTTGTGTTAGAATGAAAAAGTGCCAAATGTAACACTTGTTTGTTGTAAGGCAGAGAAAAATGTGATGACCAATCAGTTTCAATTTGTTAGCAAAAGACCTGATTTCAATGTTTAAAGGGGATGTAAAATCAACTTTTTTGAGCTTTACATCTTGTTATAATGATATTCCCTCATCAGAAACATACCTGAAGTGTTTTTCATGCATGTTTGAGAAATCCTTTAATCTCCCGTGGCAGCCATTCAGCTGTGCGAAACGCCTGAGTGGACCTAGCTCCTCCTTGGAGCTGCCGTTTCCCAGCTTCTGCCTCACAGAGCACCCCTCCCCCGCGACTTCCCCGCTCAGTTCCTTCAGACTAGCCAGCAGCAATTAGCAAACACCAGGTGGAACTGCCCATCTGCTGAGCTCATTATATGAGCTACTGCTCAGTGAAATGCTGATAAAAACGTTGTTAAAGGGTTAACAGAGGAGCGCTGTTGTCATGACTTCCTGAAGGTGGAGTTTCAGAAAGAGCAGCAGTTTTTAAAGAGACAGATGCTCAATTTCAGGGAGTTAAATTATGAAATCAAATTTGTTTTTAGTCATATTTGATATACAGTATACAGCATTTTTATGACAATTGAAGGTAACATAGTTAGTTGATTGTGCCATAAAATGACTCTATGTGCCTGGAAAACACATAATACTGCCCCTTTAAGTTAAAGTTAATATTAAAGTTTGTTGCCAGGATTTACACCCATATATGTTGCCTCGGTTTAGATCAAACTGCCTGGTCCAAAAGTGGTCTAAGCTTACACATAAAATTCAGAAGGTCCAAAATAATCTGTAAATAATGCAAAAAAGCACACAGAAGATTGAATTTCAAAGAGGTCTTCATTAGATTTAGGATTAAAAACTATTTCATAAATTTTTCAGTTGTGACACTGCGATAATATCAGTGTTCAGAAAAAAATCTTTATGGTAAATATGCTGAGATATTTACATATTCACACTGTACCGATGGATGGACGTACAAATTTTGATTGAAAGTGCTGGTAAACAATCGGGCTTTACAGGCTGTGCACCAACAGCACTTTCTGGATAGCACAGAGGCAAAGATCACTGTGTGCAATTAGAAAAGTATCAGTTGTGCAGCAAGAACCAAAACTACTACATACAGCCACAGAGTTGTAATGCAGGGAGGATGCAGCTGACAGAATGTCGACAAGGCAGAAGAGGAACAATGCATATATTTTAAAAAATAATAACATATTTTCACATGGATATGTCCTGGACTTATATGTTATTTGAACTTGAAGCTCAGTTGAGTAAGCATTAGGTTAATAATCTGATGATCCTGAGTTGCAAATTCAATGATTTTGCTGTTTTTGTGAGCTAGCATGCCTCAGCTAAAGCACATCTACGCTTAGAAGTCTAATAAAAGTCTGAAATCAATTCTAGACGTCAAAAAAGCGTTGACGTTGAAACCAAATATTTACCTAATTTAGCCCACATGACTGTGGACCATTTAGGCTAATTTTAGGTGGTTTTTCAACAAATAAAGGTGTTTTTCTCTCTGGCACGAAGATTTAAAGGTTCCTCAGAAGGTTATGATGGGGATGTTGTGACATCCTGGCTCCCAGAAACCGGAAACCTTTTGAATTTTGGAAACTTCACATCCCTGCCTTCACCTTCATTTTCTAAGACCTTGTGGCAATACAAAGCTGCTTTCTAAACTCCCAAAAAGAGAGAAATAGAGCACAGAAAAAAACACGCTTGTCATTGCTGTGTAATCAAAGCCGATTTCCCAGATTCCTTTAGAGGAATTCAGCTCACATTTATGTGTTAACACAGACTGACACACCACAAAATGCTGCCGCAGTGCGCCTGCCAACTGAAACAATGGGCCTGTGTGAAAATTTAGTGCATGTCGAATTAAGTCTTATTGCATTCTAAACTCAAGGGATCAAAACAGCAGAATTAAAACAAAATCCAATCTAATGTTGGCCGTGAATACAGCCTGGAAGTCTTCAGACGTCACGTTTTGTATTTCAGATCACTGTTTTTGATGAAACATTGAGGAATATCATCTTTCTTGCTTCGTCTCTTTGTCCCTCAGGTGTATGACCTGGCGAGCCCAGGTGAGAGCGTTGACAGCGCGCCAGGATGCAGGCTAACAGACGGTGTGTGCGTGACGGCGGCCAGCCCTTCGTGTGGCGTTCACGCCTCCTGCCTGGCCGACTGGGGCTCCTTCAGCTGCGAGTGCCGTCCAGGATACACCGGACACAAGTGTGAGAGAGGTGAGGGATGTTTTGTTGTAAAACCTCTTGTGGATAAAAAGCTGCAAAGTGTAGTTTTAACATACACCCCCCTGTTCACCCTTCAGCTCTCCAGGAGTTCTCCTTTGACTCGGACAGCGTGGTGCGTTTTCAGCTCAGAGGGGGCGGCAGCTCCCGACTCACCAACATCCAGATGCTCGTCCGAACCAGAGCCACCTCGGGGACCCTGCTCTCCGTGGCCTCCCGGGACGCCAACGAGTACATCATTCTGGAGGTCAGTGTGACTTTCAGCTTCAGCGGCTAAATGACCTGTCCATGCCCACATAAACAACAGCTACTACTTACTGAAATCCCATTCTGGCTTTGACATGTTTGACTTTAGCGTTTACTTGTTAGAAAGCATTCATAAATCACAGATTGGACCTTTTAGCTACAAGAAGTCTCATTTTCCAGATAATTTGAAATCAGATTTAGTCAAAACTAATTATTAAAAATTTTTTGTATGTGATCTCCTGTGTGAACTGCAAACAACCTGAAAGTGTCCTGCATGCGCAGTAGAGGACTCAATAACGTCGCAGTGTTTGTGGAAGTAAACATGGATGGTAATGGCGGAGCATATCTTCCAATTTTAAAGTGGTTGTCCAACCGGAGCCAGCACATTAACAACTCTCTCCACTGACTGCGCTCCGCATTATCGTCCGCTATGGTTGTTTTTCTTCCTGTTTCCGCGTATCAGGGCGCAGAATAGTGACGGTTGTCGAGTATAAATGACGTGCAGGTCGGAAGAATGCGACCTGGCAGTACAGACACAGGTCACGGTTGGAAAGATCAGATACGTACCGGATTTAGGAGCACATATACAAGTGGCCGGGGACGCATTTGTAAAAATCGGATCGATTTTGTGCAGACTGTCATGAAAAGATCAGATACAGGTCGCATGAAGGCGAAAAAAATCTAGTTTGTATCACTTCAGGCTGCAGTGTGAACGTAGCCTTTGTTAAGCCCCTCATTGACTATCTGGCTGACATCAGAAATTGGTTGGCACAAAATTTTTTGAATTTTAATTAAAACAAGACAGAGGTCATCCTGTTCGGGCCAAATGGCATCAACAGGATCCCAAATATTAACTTTCATCTTTGGCATCATATGGAAAAAGACCAATAACAAATCTGAGAGTAAAAATGGAGCCTGTCCAGAACTTTGGTCAACCTTGTTGTTTTTGAGGTGATTTATAAATACTTTTATTAGACTGATTGAAAGTTGCTTCTAATATAAGGGTTTTTTCAAGGCTTTAATATTTTGTTTGTGAGATATCTGAAGTTTTATATCTTTCTTTAGGCTACAACTGCACCTCAAACTTATGTGCAAAATGCAAAAGCAAAACAGGTCAAACATGATCTTTCCATCTCTTCTAAGACATAAACAGAAACTTTCCATAAGAAGGAAGGAAAGAAAGAGTTTTGAGTTATTTTCACGGGCTAACAACGTCATCTGGCAGTTTTGATTCAGTCTTTTTCCTGTTGGTAATTTGAAGGGTTAATAAAGGGCCGTTTTCACGTGCAGTCCCATCTCCACCTTACACAAACAAACACGCAGTTAATAGATCGATTTTCAACCAGTTTCTGCACCAAAGAGTTAAAAATATATACACACCTTTTCAGTGAGGCTCTTTAAAGGCGTAGATATGTGCCATTTTAAACTGACATTTGTTATCACTGTGACTGTATACCAGAGTGTTTTTGCTAATTTATTGCGAGGTAACTCAAAAGATAAAAGAAATCCCCCATGTCCCCTCGGGAGCTCTGTAGTAAATAAATTAAAGGCTGGTTTTATAAATTATTCAGTGTGAGATTGTGCAACTGCAATAAAATATTAATCTATTTTTTGGTGGGTTTTTTACACATCTTTATTTTGTCAAGTCAATAAATAATAATGGGCAAAATATTGTTGTGCAGTGCTCCACCAGGACGACCACAGGGTAAAACAACAGATGTTTGTAAGCTGGACATTTCCTCCGTTAACGTTCCTGCCCCTTCTCTTCCAACTCAGATCAGTGACGGTCACATCTCGGTGCGTGCCAACCTGGGAGACGGCGCTCACTCACTCCAACTCCCGGGCCACAGAGTCGACGTCGGACAGTGGGTTCTGGTCAGCCTCGGTCGCCATGACAACAAGTTTACCCTGCGACTGGAGCAGGGAGGGGGCTCACGGGAGGTTCAGGCTCAGCTGGGGAGCCGCAGGGAGATTGTGGTTCATCCGGCCAGCCTGATGGTTGGCAGCAGACCAAACGCTGGAGACAAGGCTGACTTTCAGGGTGAGCTCTTGCTCTCATCAGTATTCCTCTGTCAAAAGGATTTAAAAATCCATTTGGGTTAAGTAATTGACTTTGGATCTCTTTGCATTTGGTTTTTCCTTAACAGTATGTAGGCATAAAAATAGATTGTTTTTGAAGCATTGAATAATTCAGTGCTTTGCAAAAGCATCTTTGAACTTTTTCACATATTGTCACGTCACAACTCATCACCGACCAGTCCAAAGATGCAGGACAAGCTCCTGAACGATATCTGAGTTGCAAATAGTATTTACTTATATTATGATGTCTGTTTAGTTTAAAATCATTGATAGACCTACAAGAAGTGCCAAATTGGAAAATGCAAGAAAAATTATGCCTGGCTTTCAAACTCTTTTGCAAAACAAAATCAGAAGATTGTAGCATGCTTTTGTATTTAGCCTCCCACAGTCAGTACTTTGCACGTTCCTGTAGGGGATGTTTTGAACTGAAATTCCTTTCTACTCTTATTCTTTGCAGGTATCTTTTTAAAATGAGTAGCAGTACTGTAAATTCAGTTCCATGTTTCTAAACCAGTCAACCAGTTGCCTTTTTCTGGTGCAGGCTGTCTTCGGGACGTCCGTTTTAATGGCCACATCCTCCCTCTGGATGGGCAGAGTCGAGACTTGGTGACGCTGCTGGAAAGGCAGGGGGTCACCTTAGGTTGCTCCAGCGATGCCTGCAGAAGCCAACCGTGTCGCAGCCCACTGCGTTGCATTGACCTGTGGAGAAAGCACCAGTGCAAGTAAATAATGCATGAACGAAAATATATTTAGGTTTGATGAAACCTCTTTAGGGATTTTTTTTTTTTAACAGTTGGTGCTAATCCAGCCATCTCTGCTGGTGTCTGTGCTCTCCCAGGTGCCCGGGCCCTCAGGTGACGGTAACAGATGAGTCCGGTCTCCAGCGTTGCGTCCCTTCCCCCTGTGGCCCGTCCTCCTGTCGTAACGGCGGCGTATGCCATCCGCTGTCACCTGACAGTTACCAGTGCCGGTGTCAGGAGGGCTTCAGGGGTCAACGCTGCGAGCTCGGACAGGTCAAAGGTCAGAGGATGGCTGCTCTCAGTCCCAGCTCCATCCTCGCCATCAGCATGTGCCTGCTTGTCTTTATTGGTAAGAGCCAAAATTTATTGTTAAAGTGAATTTTCGGTGAAGTTTTATGTGACACTCAGATAAATGGAAGGAATTTACGAAAGTCATGTTCGCATCCCAGCATGAAGTGAATGAGAGGACAGAACTACGTGAAAGTTCCCGATTGGTCAGCAGTTCGGTTTAACCTCGGATGGTTGCTTCCAACAGCCTCAAAGCAACTGTTAGGTTTTCCACTCTGGGCCTTCCTGTTTGGTTAAACTGTAAGGCTCTTCAGGCGCTTTCAAATATGTTTCATTTTGACACGAATAATGCTATGGTGTAAATTATTGTATGATCAGCTGGTTTCGAAGCTGTTTCATGAAAAGATGTACTGTTAATCTCCTCTTCCTCCTACCTGTGTGTGTCTGTGTGTAGTTGTTTTGGTGGCGGTGACAGTCTGGAATCAGAAAGGCAGCCGAAACAAGTTCAGGAAGCGAGGAGTTTATCACATCCCTGCAGAACACCAGAGCTGGGAAGACATCCGTGAAAACATCCTCAACTATAACGAGGAAGGAGGAGGAGAGCAGGACCAGGTAGCCGATCACACACGCCGCTAAACATGTTCAGCCTTCTGCTTTTAAAGCTGCAGTGTGTAACTTTGCACCGCTCCCGACCTAAAACAACCAATCAGAGCCTGGAGGCGGGTCTTAGCGCTGTCAGCGGTGATTGACAGCACTAAGTCCCGCCTCCTGGCTCTGATTAATTGCTTCCATACAGCACTGGGAGCACTGGGAGAAGGCAGAGGAGCTTGATTTTTTTCACAGATTATCTGTCTCATACCATTCTGTCATGACATGGTGACAGTTTCAACAAATATGTAGAAAAATATTTTTTTATAAAAGCTTCATACTACAGCTTTAAAGGGTTAGTTTATATTTGCCAGCAACCAGTCAGAACATTTCAGAGAACGAAGCTGATGCATTAATCAGCAGTTCTGAATCTCTTAGTTTGATGCTTTCTCTTGCAAAACACACAGCTGAAAAAGTGAAATAAGAGTACTCTGGTTGAGGGTTTTCCACTTGGAAGTTAAACTACCAGTTGGATTTGCTGGGGTCAACAACAAAATGAGTAACTTTTACCTGTAACAATGTATTTCTCTCCCTCTCATTGAAAAGCGATAGGCACATGTTCACTAATAGGGATTTCTGCATTTGTTTCTGTGCCAATGAATCAATCAAATCAGGTCAAAGTTGGTTTTTGTAGCACATTTAAAACAGCAAGAGTAGAACAAAGTGCTGCACAAAGTATGGAATCAACAGTAACTTAATTAGCAAATATAACTACAGTTAAAATTGGGGCTGTCAACGTGTTAACACATGCGATTAATCTGAAAAGTTTAACACGTTAATATTACATAACGCAGATTAATCAAATGACCTATTTTGCCTTAAAAGCCACCAAAGCACAAGTTTAAACCTTCCTGAATATGAAAACCTGGAAAACTGAGAATCTTCAGACATGTTTGGTTTGAGACAATAAAACTTTTTTTGAAAACGTGCATTTTTATATTTCAAGCTTACAAAGTTAAAGCATAGTGATTAATCGTGATTATCGCAAGTGTGATTAATCTGATTATATTTTTTAATAAATTAACAGCACAAGTTACGCTGCAAAAACAGAAAATCTTACCAAGTATTTTTGGTCCAGTTTCCAGTGCAAATGTCTTGAAGACACTTGAAAAAAAGACAAAACTAATTTACAAGTAACTTTTCAGCAGATATAGGAGCTTGTTTTAAGTCAATAATTCCTTAAGATTGATGAAAAAGTTCTAGTTATAAGTGAAATAATCTGCCAGTGGAACAAGACATTTTAACTTATAATATGGGAAATATTTCTTACCTCACTTATAGCTAGAACTTTTTCATCAACATTAAGGAATTATTGACTTAAAACAAGCTCCTATATCTGCTGAAAAATTACATGAAAGTTTCTTTTGTCTTTTTTTTCCAAGTGTCTTCAAGATATTTGCACTAAAAACTGGACCAAAAATACTTGGTAAGATTTTGTGTTTTGCAGAGTAAAATATAAAAATAGTGACAAGTTACCAGATAAAATAACTCTTAAAAATCAATCTAATAAACAGAGCAACAGGGCAATAAAAACCCAGCTAGAACCAAAAGCTGATGAATAAAAGTGGGATTTTAAAAGGAGAATTAGGGATCAACATCTTTGCGGCTCTGACTTGTGAAAACAGCGAGAATAAATGCCATCAAGCAGAAATACTTTGAAGTCTTGGTTGCTCAGAAACAAGCTGTCTGTGCTCATGTCTTCAACAAAGCCTTGATTATAATGAGATATTTAATTTATGCAGGGTGTCTGCGCAACCTTAAAAAAGTCTCAAATTCATGTATCTAAAATTAAGGTCTTAAATTCATTTTTTAAAAATGAAAGTTGGCCTTAAATATGTTAATCACAATTACAATTTGTCATGGCAAAACTATTTAATCTTGTATATTCTACGTAGTTGTTTTTTTTTTGTTTTTTTTTTTGCCTCGGGGCTTTTCTGTCAGGCTAAAGTTTGAGTCACTCTCACACATCATTGCATTCTGTGACTCGAGGCCATTAACTAGCAGCTAATATACCCTTGATAGCTAGCTAGCTAGCTTTTTTACGTCCATGAGTAAGTGTAAATTTACTGCCAATTTATCATCTTTTGTAGATTTCTGTCACGATACAGGTCTTAAATTTTCTTCATAATGGTCTTTAAAAGTCTTAAATTTGAGGTGGCGAAACCTGCTATGAAGTTCACATCTTTGGTTTCTTCCCTTTCAGAATGCGTATGACATCACAGAGCTGAAGCGTCCTCTGTGCTCCAGTCTGTCCCAGTCGTCCTCCTGCACCACCGCCCCGCTCATCAAGTCCTCTCCAGGCTCCCAGGAGGAGGTCCACCCGTCCGGCTCCTCCTGTAGCTCAGGCGCCCCCTACCTCAGCATCCCTCATCATCACCACCATCACCACCACCATCATCATCAGCACGCGGCCAGCGACGCCACCTACGCCAACTACTCCTCTCACGCAGGCAGGGATGCAGAGACGAGCGACGCAGGAAGTTGTGTCGATGCCCCGCTTGCGGCCCGCTCCCATGTGGACTTTAAAAGCTACGTGGAGCGAATCATCTGGGAGGCGGACAACGACAGCGGCGCTTTTCCTGCCGACGCCTACCATGTCTGGTGCGTGGAGGGCTCTGGGTCCTCGGCAGGAAGCCTCAGCTCTCTGGGGTCGGCGGTGTCCTGCAGAAGAATGGCTGCCGGGGACAAGGAGAAGGAAGAGGAGGAGGAGGAGGATGAAGGAGGTTATGTGTATGACAGGCTGTCACGGTGGGGCCCAAAGTTTCAGGCTCTGAGTGAGATGTACGACCGGCCGCAGCTGGGCCTCACATACAGGGATGCCATAGCCTACATACAGAGGAGCCACAGCCATGACCCCCTCCCTCAGCACCACTAGGGGGAGACACACAACCCCAACTACACAGTCATGTTATGTTTATAGAGTCAGGAAGAGCTGCATTCACACAATATCAGAAAACAATGAAGAAAGTTATTATGGTCCTGTCAGGGATATTTATTCAGAGGAGTAAAGGTGCGTTCACACCAGCCCTGTTCAGTCCGCTTTAATCCAACTCCAGTCCGTCTGCCTAGAAAGTCCAGTCCGTTTGGGGAGGTGTGAATGCGTAATCGCACTCTGATGCAAACTCTGGTCCGTCTACAAACCTTGGTCTCGGTTCAGTTGAAGTGAACTCTGGTGCGGTTCGAATGCATGTGTGAACGTCAAGCAGACCGGAAAACGTTCCAAATACAGGAAGTAGACTAAAGCGCAGGGCATTCTGGGTAAATACAACCAAAACAAACATACGAGTCAACGCTAGCAGGAGAAAGGGCTCGTGGTCTTTTGCCAAAGACAAAAGAGAAATCCTCCAACTGCTAAAATCTGATGCCGCTCCATTTTTGTTTACGTTTCTTTAAGAAGGAAGTTGCGCTCAGTGTCGTCTTCAGAAGTTTTCATGACATTTCCTTCAGGGGTTCTTGGTGCAGCGCCCCCACAGGCCAGGAAGGGAACAGGTTTCTCAGAAGGATTTTGATTCATTTGACACAGTGCAATGAGAAAACGAACCGCAGCAGATGAAAATATGATAAATGTTGCAGTTTTGGTCTCCAATCGAACCGAGTCAACCGGACTATCAGCTGTGAAAACACCCTGAAATTCTAACATGTTTAGCTAAAAATTAGTCCAAGCGTCCAGAAGTAAAACAAGGCAGCAGTGCTTCTCTGTGCTTCTAAGCTGGCCATTTTATGGAATGGAGGAATAAAACCAAAGAAACTGTAGTTTTGCATATGAGTAGCCAAACAGATACGACAGGGCTAACTTTAGAAGGTATAAAAGATTATAAATGCCAAATATTAATGCAGATACAACTAAAAAGGTTTATAAATACCAGAGTTTCTCCATGTGTTCGCTGTCAGAGTGGTGGGCTACATGCTGGAAGCAGTGGTTAGTGCTGGAGTCTTTCTGGAAGGAGTTTGCTTCCTCTTCTCGTGAAATGATTGCTTTGGTATCGGTTTTCCAGATAAGGAAATACTTCATCTTTTAACACATCAGCATCAAACTGTTATCAGTAGCAGGACTTTGAATGGATTGTGCGAACGACTGAGTCTATTTCGAAGAAAGAACCACTGAGGTCGTCACGCCTGATCTTGATAACGCTATAGAAGATTTTTTTCCTCATTAAAACGACTTTTTTCTTGTAATTTTTAGACGTTCTTCTGGTAAAATTGCATCTTTATTCTGCTAATATTATGACTATATTCCTGGCCCTAATACTCCATCATAAAACTCACAGAATGGATGAATAAAGCCACTTTTTGAAAATGTTTTCTGTCATTTTTTTTTAAATGAAAGCGAGAAAAAATAGATTGGAAATTGGATCTGGTATGAAAAAAAAATCAGATTTTTTTTTTTTTTTTTTTTTTTTTTTTTTTTTAAGCCATATCGTCCAGCCCTACTGAGCAGAGTCCTCCACAGCAGGGCAGCTGGACTTTTTTCTTGTCAGAAACTCGTTCATTTCCCGCTCGCTACGCTAGCTTAAGGAGCAAAGCAGCTTGATAAATTTGAGTGGCAGCCACTCAGAAAGATGAGCATGGCAAATACCATTTCAGTAATTTATTTTAAGTGATATTTCATAATAATGATAGAAAAACAGATTTGATTTTATAAACAAATTACCATAAAAAATGTATGGGATTAAATTTTTTATTTTATTTATTTATTTTTTTTTTTGCATTTTTTTCTCATCCTCCCTCCAACTTTGAGGCCCCCCTAGCAGCCCGCACTTTGAAAAACACTGGTATAGACGAGGGATGGAGGTCAGAGCGGTGCTATGCAGGGCAGATTTAGCCACAATCTAACAGAAGGGTTCAAATCAGATGTTGTGTGAATGCAGCAGCTCCGCTTCCATGTGTTAGCCAGTGTTGGGAGGAAATCAAAGACACATTCAGGGTTTGGTTCATTGTGTCGTGCTCCTTTTTTCAGAGAAGTTGTGCTTCAGAAGTCTGAGGAAGAAGAAAAAAACCACAGAAAACTCGTTACTGGTTCTTTTACCGACTTTACACAGAAACATTCTTCTTCTTCCATTAAAATCTCTTCTTTGTGATGTAGTTATTCAATTTGTGAGAGGCTTCTGGGTCGCTGTGCTTTGGTCTTGCAAAATGGGACTTTCAGGGTCAAAGAGGGTGTTTTCGCTGAAGCGACGCCGCCATCAAACGATGTGAGAAACTTTCAGAGTGGCTGGAGGTCAGAGTGGAAGAATTACACTGCTACACTTGAAATCTCAGAAAACATTAAGGCCTTGAACATGACTTAAGTTGTTCTTTCAGAGCATTTCATTTGAGAATTTTTTTATTTGAAATTTTTATTTTGACATTTACGTTCAAAATATCAAACATACTAAAAGTATTCCCAAGGATTTTTGCAGTTTTTGTAAATAAATACAGACAAACTTAGATTTTTAAACTTCCAGATTAAAAAGCTGTCGAAACACTCAAAAACAAGCTTTTAATTTCTCTTTTCTACCTTCTTATTGCATTAAAAAAGGACAGAATAATCGATTTGAGAAACAGAACTTTTTTAATATTAGAGGATGAAACACTTTTTAGCTCACAGTGTTTCCACCTTGTAAAAGCAGTTTTACTGGTACATTTTTAAATAAGATTATTTTTCTATTCCCTTAAAGAAGATCATTAAAGATCCTCCGATGGTTGTTGGTTGTGTATTATTGACATACTGGTTACTTGACTGATCGGTCCTAAAACTCACTATCTTACGTGCAAATTTGATCTTCAAGCTGTTTTGAAATTTCTGTTTGGTTAAAACAAATCAATAGCAAATCTAGTTTTACATTTTTTGCAGCTGAAGAGGAGTTTCTTTATCTATCCGTTCTACTGAACCTGTTGCACATTTATCATCCAGACATCAGGTGGTGCTAAAGAGAGAAGAGAAGAGAGAATCTACTAAGATAAACGTGTTAAAATGCAAGAAATTAAAAAAAGAGAAAAAACCCCTTAAACCAGATAAAATTCTGAACATAAATGAATACATTTTTAAAATCATCAACCTTTTACACAGACCTTTAACTTCGACGGTTTTAGATTTTATATCCAGATTAAAGAGAAATTCATAATGTTCAACTTGCAACCAATCAAGCGACTGTACGGTGTTCACGTGAACTCCAAAATTACTCAGATTTTGGGATCTGATTTGCCTTTTAAAATGAACCTTTCTGTCCCCGCCACAGTTGTTGTCACCCTGGTAAATATATGTAAAAAGCCCTAAAATGAATTTGTTTTTATTACAGATGTTCAGAAAGACAGAAAAAATGTGATACAGAACTGGATTTAAGATAATCAGTGGTCACAATTATTGACATCGCTAAAAATGTTATTTAAATAAACAAAACTAAACTTTAGATTTGATTTTTTTTTTTAACTGATCAGGCATATGGGGAACCTTTAACATTTTAATCTATGACTTCCTGTTCCCAGGGGGTATAAATATGATGTGACACAGGGGCTCATTTTTCTTAATTTTAGCTATTTAAAATGGGAAAGACAAGAAAACAGCTCATTAATTCAAAGCAAATGTTTGCTGATGCTGACAAGTCAGGAAATCTCCAAACCTTTTTTCCAGTGACAGATTATCCAACTCTAATATTTGATGAATTTATTCACAAATCATAAACTTATGGTGCCAATAAACACAAAGAGCACATATAGGTGTAGTTTTTATTATTTTAACATCTTTGACCAGTATATTGAACTGCAGAAATGAGTTCAGTTTTACAGAAAGCTTGATGATTCTCCTACAATATAAGAATCTGGATTTGTTCTGTTTTCTCTATTTTGTTTTCCTCTGATCTCAAGTTTGCGCTCACAAACGAACAAATCCCAAGTTAGATAAAGAGACTGTGAAAAAACCTAGACTGCTTTCTGCTATCCTGATCTCCTATCAGCCCTATCGAGTTTATTTAATGTTCACTTAGGAGTCTTTTCACGGCACAGCTGCTGTAAATTCAGCTGTGTTATCAGGGCTGCAGCGATTTGTTTCACCTGCATTAATGCAGACAGTAAATTTGTCGTCCAGAAGGTGAGATTAAAAGGAAGAAAAGAAGATGTTGCCCTTGACGATAGCAGAACTATTGTTTTCTGTACACAACTTTATAAGCTGATTTTTAAGTTTCTGTATTATCAAAACAATAACAAAGATTTTTGATGGCTGATGAGTTTAATCAGAATCACTTTAAAGGGTTGATTTTCAGTATCTATCGCCTCATTTTCATTATGCTGCCTGATGAATGTAGATCAGCATGAAGAAGAAGAAGAAGAAGAAGAAGAAGAAGAAGAAGAAGAAGAAGAAGAAAACAATCAGAGTAGAAAGGTTTATTTTAAACTCAATCAACTCAAATGTCGCCTGTCAGACCAGAAAAGTTCAAGGTTTCTCCACATGTCACAGTCCGCTCTCCGTTATTGTGAAAGTTAAATCTTGAAGTATTTTGGATTCAAATGTCAGATTTTTGTTGCAGCTGCCAGTAGGAATTAGTTGTAGTTCTTTCCTTCAGATGGTGAAGCAGGTTTTGTGTTTCTCTTCTGGTGCCTGAAAATGAAATAGCAGAAAAGCAAAATAAGCCCTGAAAGAACTGTGCTCAAAACTATGCATCCAAATGGAGTAACACAGGTGTGTGTGCGCGCGTGTGTTTTTATAAACTGTTGATGTGAAGCAGATGTTGGGTGGGTTTCGGCCTCCTCGGCGCTCAGCATCTGTTGTGAATCCAGCGCTCTTTGAGGCAGAGCTGTGAACGTGTTGCCTCATTCCTGAAGGTTTTAACCGGCTTTCAGTGCTGAGCAGAGATGAACTGTGTAAAATGATGTATAAATAAACATTTTTTTTAGCTGACTATAATGGATTATTCCTTTTCTATGTGACTTTTAATTAAAAAAATAAAAATAAAAAAGCCTTTTCCCCACAAAGTTTGCCTGGTACTTGTGATGCTTTTTTGTTCCAAACAGTTGACTATTTCTGTTCATTTTGTTGATTATGGCTCTATTTCTTAGAAAATTAGAATATTTCTGTCTGCTATAGTTGGAAGAACTTCAAAGACACATACTTTAAGAAGATTTTTACACAGAAATGTGGCCCTACTGGAAAGTATGGCCATGCAATGTGGAGTATCTGCATTCAGTGCTTGTCAGGGCTCGTTTTGCATAAATTACTGCATCAGTGTGGCGTAGCATGGAGGTGAACGGTCTCTTCAGGGTGCTTCATTAGCTTCCTTCACCTCGTCTGCATTATTGGTTCTGGAGTCACTCATTTTCTTCCTGACAGTACTCCAGTTGAACCAGCGTTCAGTACCTTTAGCAGCATGGGGAGGTACCAAGTCCTGCTGGGAAATGAATTCAGCATCTTCATAAAGCTTGTCAGTAGAATGAAGCATGAAGTGCTCTAAAGTGTCCTGCTAGATGGCTGTGCTGACTCTGGACTTCAGAGAACCCACTGGACCAGAACCAGCAGGTGATATGGCACTCCAGATTATCAATGACCGTGGATTCTGTGCTTCTCGACTCTTCTAAAAAGAGGACCTCTGAGCAACAGTCCAGTTTTTCTTCTCCTTCGCCCAGGTAAGGCGTTTCAGATTCTCTCGAGCTGCCGTTTGGTTAACAAAGGGAGTGACAGCTGCAGTTTATGTCCTGGATCATTCTGTGGTGGCTCTTAAAGCCCACATCTTGTAAGTCTTCAGCAAAATCTTGAATGGGATTCCTTCACAATCCTCTTAAAGGGGCACCATTATATATTTTCCAGGCACATAGTGCCATTTTATAGCACAATCGAGTAACTATGTTACCTTCAGTTGTTACAAAAATGTTGTATATGTCAAACATGACTTAAAAGACATTTGACTTCACAGTTTAACGCCTTAAAATTGGGCCTCTGTCTCTTTAAAAGCTCCTGCTCTTTCTGAAACTCCACCTTCAGGAAGTCATCACAACAACAATCCTTGATTAACCCTTTAACAATGTTTTTATCAGTGTTTCACTGAGAAGTATATCGTGTAATGAGCTCAACAGATGCACAGTTCCACCAGCTGTTTGCTAATTGCTGCTGGCTAGTCTGAAGAAGCTGAGTGGGGAAGTCGCAGGGGAGCGGGGCTCTGTGAGGTGGAAGCTCTGAGGAGAAGCTGCGTCTCGAAGGTGGAGCTAGGTCCACCCAGGCGTTTTGCACAGCTGAATGGTTGCCACGTGAGATTAAAGGATTTCTCAAACATGCATGGAAGAATCAAAGCAACACTCCAGGTATGTTTTTGATGAGGAAATAACATTATAACATGATGTAAAGCTCAGAAAAGTCTATTTTACATAATACTGCCTTTTAAGGCTGGAGTTATCCCTCTTGATTGTGCAATTTTTCTACCACACTTTTTCCTTCCACTTAATGTTTTATTGAAATGCTGAATGCAACAAATACTCTGTTAGGCTGGTAATCTTCCCCAGGATTGTATGAGAAATAATATATCTATGATAAAAATCCTTTTTGGTCTGACTTAATGTTCTAATTTCCACAGAAACTGAATTTTGGGTCTTCATTTGCTGTTCATCAAATTTAGCAGAAATTCATAAAATATGAGTGTGTGTATATATCTATATAAAAAGTTTAATTTTTTAAAACTGATTTACTGAAATAAATTAACTTTTGAATCATTTATTGAGCTGCAACTTGAATAAATAATAATAATATTTATTTATATTAAATATAAATATATATTTATTTATATTAAATAAATTTTAATATATGGAAATACGTTCTTTATGTTGAGCAAAATGATTTAGATAACACTGCTGAGCTCAGCTATAAGAGTTTCTAGAAGGGAAACAACATTTTGACGTAGTACAGTCTCAAAACCTTAAATCTAATCATTTTAAAGTTGGTGTAAAACACCATGACGCAGAGCAATAAATAGCAAAACTCACAGGATAATATAAATATACCTTCAAATGCAAGAGAAAGTTCAAACTGGTTAACTTTAAGATGATATTAAGAAAGTTTATTCAGGATGGCTTCAGATAGTGGCACGTAAAAAAAAAAAAAAATGCTTAAAGAGGAATATGTGTCTGTAGTCCAACATTTCCACCTTGTGGTGATACCTGTGAAATTATCTTGGATTTTTAAAAATGATCCTGAACTAAGTAATAACATTTATTCCATTATTCAGCTGGTTGTCTGTTAATATTCACTTTGAGAAACACACATAAAGTAAAAAAAAAAAAAACCCAAAAAAAAAACTTTCTTTACAGAGAAATGAGAATAAATAAATGAAACGTTAAAACTCCACTTTTAATGGTTGATGCAAATATTATTAATAAAGACGCTTCTTATTAACCTTTTTATAATATCCGTCCTCTGTTTTTCCTCATGTCTGTGATTGTTATTAGGCAAAATCAAACAAACACAAACAGCTCATAACCGTGTAATGTGAAGAAAATGACGTGGTTTTCAAGATATAACAAATAAAAATCTGAAAAGTGTGGTGTGCTCTTGTATGCACTGCAGTTACAGCTGTAAGTCTGCTGAGACGTGTGTCTACCAGTTTTGCATATGAAGACAGAAATTTTTGTCTTTCTTTTTGTGCAAAACAGCTCAAGGACATCCTCACTGCATGATGCTGCCACCGTCAGGGAGATGTACATGGTTTGTTTTGAATGTCAACCAAAAAGTTCCCTTTTAGTGTCCTGTGACCAGAGCCCCTAGTTTTCTGTGTCCCGCTACGTGGCTTGTAGATGATTGTAAACAAGCCATCTCATTCTCATGACTTTGTTTCAACAACTTCTTCTGTGAAGCCCAGATTTGTGGGGTGCACAAGTTTATTTAGGGGTGTCATAGTAAAACATGTAAACATTAATTCATGTCACAATTTTTAGATTTTTACTTGTAAAAAATGTGAAAAAGTTGTATCCTTTTCACTTTAGAATTATATTTTTTGTGTTGGTCTGTCAAATAAAATTCCAATAAAGTACATTAAAAATACTTTTACTGTTGTTGTGTCTGACACCTTAAATGATAATTTGCTATAAAACATTTTATTGAGTCCTGATTTCTTAGGAGAATGACCTCTGAACCCTGGCACAAAGAGTTTACATGAAGAAGAAGCGTTGTCAGGACAACGGAAGGAGGCTGTCCTGCTCTATCGTACTCTCTATCATTGTGAGGACCAATCCGACCGCTGGAGCATGACAGGAAACACATTTGTCAGGTGAGAGCTTGCTTTGGGTAAAACTTGAAAGTGAAAATGTGAAAAGGTTCATTACTCGGGGAGAGACCTGTTTTTTCTGTTTTTTCAGCTTATTTTTTTTTTCTTAAAGAATTCTCTTCAGAGAAATGTTGCCAAAATGTGTTTTTTGTTAGTAAAATATTTGATACTGTCTTTGACTTGCTCATAGTTTTTATTCTGTTCAGGATTCTTCCTTATTACTATTGAGATTTGCCAAGCGGAGCTTAATTAAAGAAAAAAACACGTGAGACTAAACGTTTTGCTAATTTCTCCTTTTAGCACATATGTTAAAAGGAGAAATTATATTTGTAGGCCATAATCTGGATGTTGTGCATCACATTAAACATGAAAAATTGTGGTTCATACCCTGAAGAACAGCTGACCAGTCCAGGGGAAATACTCCTATATTTTACGATGAGCTGTGCTGATCTCTGCTCCACAGCAGTTCCTCCAAAATTCAGCTGCAAGTGCTGAGTGCAAAAAAAGACACTGATTTTAAAGTCTCTCCATTTATAATCCTTGCATTTTAAAAATGTATTCCAATATACTGGATATTTATTGGATTTCAGAACATCCTATTTGTCTGATTCACTTTGGTGTTTTGAGCCCTCCAGATCCTGCAGGTTTTCTGCTGTTGTTAGAGGTGGGCGGATCAATCCAGAAATATCCATAATATGGATGCAAAGTCGGTATCAGTATCAGATCGATGATAGCGTGATAAAATCGGTTCTTTAGTGTCAGGTTCCATCTTGAAATTTTATTTTATTTTTGTATTGTAGTTTCTAAGCTCTACCTCAAAATAAATTTTAATTTGTTCTCATATGATTCTTTTTTGCACTGTATTTAGGAAAAATTGCACCCAAATCATATTAATGTATTTTATTGACGCTGATAAACTTTGTCCAAATTCTGTCCAAGGTTTGAACAAAATATTTCAAAGGAAAAACCACAAAAACACCTAAAAGTCATAAGTTTTATAATATATCAACCTTAAATAAAAAATATTGGTATCTGCAGTACATGCCCTCTGTTTACTTGGTATCGGATCGATACCAAAATATGCAGTACTGCACCTCTCTCACTATTGGTAGCAGGTTGCAGCCCTCACCTTTGAATCAGCCTTCCTATTTCATTTGATATTTTATTTTATTTAAGAAATTTAAAGAACTTAATTTTTGTTTTGGTTCTGTTGTATTTTTAAATTAGCTCCTAATGCCTTTAACATCATTTTAGATTTAATAAAATCATAAAATAATTGTTTTATCTCTATTTAGTTTTGAAATTTTTATATTTCTATTACAATCAAATCTGCCTCTGGTTTCATTCTCGTTCAACAATTATTTCATTCCTTTAGCTTTTTTTTTAAATATTTTATTTGGATGTCTGTTCCTTTAAGTTAGCTTTTACAATCAAATGCTGCATAGTATAAAAAGTGCTTTTTTAGAACAACAGTGAAAGAAAAATACTGGACAACAGACATTAGGTTATTTCCCCACAATATATGGAAGGTATGACTTTTTTCAGGCTTTTATCTGTAAAAAATGTTGAAGACCCCGTGTCATTTTCCTTCCATTTACACATTTGACTTGTATTTTTGGGGTATCACATAAACGCTGAGCAAAATACGGGTTAGTTTTTTGGTTGTAATGTGACCAAATGTGAAACAGTTGAAGGGCTTTGGCCAACAAGGTTTCCAGATTTTGAAGGAGGTCCAGAAGAGAGCAGCTGTTGCTCAAAGCAGCTCTGAACTGAAACTGAGCCGGAGTTTTTCCTCAGATCCGAGTTGTGTTTGAGTCACAGGAAACTATTTTCCAGACCCTTTTTGACTCTTGAAATGTCGCCGTGTCAAATCTGCAGTTTTACTTCTGAACGTGACTCAAGCTTTTAAAACCAGCCATCAACATTTCCCCCAAACAAGCAAAAAGAAAAGGATCTGACGGGTTTGGATTGTTAACAGATATTTTATTCTGCAGCACCACCTGAAGCTCTCGGTTTCCTCTTTGATATTTTTGAAAAAAAACCAAGAAAAACCGTCACCTCATTGTCTGAAGTGCTCCTTTAGCTGATATGACACTAGTCGTGAAGATATTAATAAGCGGAAGGAAAGCTCATTTCCACACCGCTGTGTGTAAAGTGCATGAACTCTTCCACCAGCTTTAATCCGTACCGTAGAGTTAAAGTTGTGCACAGGTTTTATTCTTCTACGTCTCAAAAGAAGCTCAAGTTTTTTCTGCAGCAATACCTTAAAGATGTCGCAAGTGTTCCTTTCTGGCCACAAACATTTTTCAGATTCAGAAACAAAATAAGTCAGCCTGTCTTAAGCTCTGCAGACACTGAAGATTTGAGTTCTGTAATGCTATGGTTAAATCAGAGGAATTAATGTCTTCATGTCCCCTTTTTGCTAAAAACAAGACCAAAACAACTTCCATCATTTATTTAAAACCTTAATACAGAAAGGAAATTACACCTTCTCTTTTAAATTGCTCTATTTACAAAGTCTTACATTCTTTAATATTTACACACAGTTCACATGGTTTATGTGGTCACTGTGGAGGTTTACAGTCACAGGTTTGTTGGATCTCCACTTTTTGGCTCGCTCCATTTTAAATTAAGTTCATGTACAGACCCCCCTCCCTCCCCCTTATATAAAAAGGCACTGAAGGCATCCCTAAGTACAACATTTAATGCTGAACCCCAGATGAACAGATGTTAGGGAGAAAACTCAAATACCTTTTTGCCTTTGGCAGTGAGTGACCAGACTAAACTCAAAATTTAAAAAAAAAATTTTTTTTTTTTTTTTAAACATATTAAACACTTTTACTTACGGAGGCTTATTAATAAATACAAGCACTTAAAATGAAAAAGCAAAAACTTTGCACAAATGTCAAGTTTCCCCAGGAACGTAACAAAAGGTTGCAACTAGATTGCAACAGTTCTACAAAATAAAAATGAATATTTAGCCACAAGCAGGTCAGGCGCATAAAACACCAAAATAAAAAAACAAAACAGATTCATTCCTATAATTCTGGTAGCTTTGAAATGCTTCTCACTCCAAAAATCAAGCCGTTTGTTCTGAGGTGCGAATCCTCCATGAAGAGAAGAAAGTGACGTTACGTTTCTATTTGTACCTGTTTAAAATGGAATGACTTGTCATAAAAAACAAACACAAAAGCAGATTTTTCCTCATTTCCTGAGAATCAACTGAAGCACCATCAGAAAGCATCCCAGCTTCAAGTTTACGATCAGCACCAGTGAAACTCCCAGATACCGGCGCACCAGGATGAGCTGTCAGATGAAAACTGTTTTATCAATGCAGCTGCTGTAGCTGAAGACCACATTTAATACTTAAAAAAAAAAAAAAAAAAAAAAAAAAAGGAAATTAAAGTCATCACAGATTTCATCAATCACAAGTTCCTTGTCTGGTCTCCATCATGGCTGCCAGAAGTCAGAGCTTAGTGTTAAAAGAAGCAAACATTAAAACTTTAGTTTCTCCACGTTGGCCGTCCTGAAGAGAGGTAGTGTGTCCTGCTGGTCGGATCCAGCTCAGGGATTGGTCAACTTTTCTGTGCTGCTGGGCGGGGTCAGCAGCTTCCCCATGGCAACAGGTGACAGCTGACAGTCGGGGCTGTCAGTTTGACGCTCCTGAGCTTTTCTCTGCAGAAAAACGAAGAAAAAAAAAACAAAAAAAAAAAAAGTTATCAATTTGTTTAAAAAAGTATTCATCCCCTTGGATATTTTATAATTTTATTGCTTAAACAAAAAAAAAAAAAAAAAAAAAAAAAAAAAATCATAATTTGGCTTTGGCAATTTACACACACAAAAAAAAACACCCCAAAAAAACCCCACACTGGTTTCTACAAAATATTTTCCATAAATTGTCAACATGCATAGATCAGGGGTTGCACCAACTAGGCGACTCTTTGCTCTGCACTGACTTTTTACGTGGCAATCACGTGACAAAACTGATATTTCCATGATGCCAAATGAGGAACGAGGCAAGTTCGTCACATAGTTTGAATTTTTTATTTATTTTTTATGTTGGGAGGCGCTGCCCTTTTAGGCAAGGTGGGTGAAGTGCCTTGCCCAAGGACAATGGTGGAGACAGACGGAGCGGGGCTCGAACCAGCAACCTGCCAATTAGGTTATGGCGGGCGCCCCCGCATACAGAGGCGCAACACTGTTCCAAACTCTAATTTCTGTATGTTTAATAACATTCTGGACATTTAAAATGTCACCCACCCACATCACATCTGGACTACATCATCGTATGCTAAATATAGACTCGTCAAAAGCAGTTTGTGATCTGTTATACTTCTGTTTTACCAAAATTCAAATAAAAATGTTGATGTTTTGTTTAGCACACTGAAAAGATCAGGTAAAAGGACCAGGAATGACATTTAAAAAGCCAGCTCACAGGGTTCGAGAGGTCAGAAAGCTGTGAAACGGCCCTTTGATTTTTGAATGAACAGGTTGTCCACGCACTCTAAAAGTCTTAAATTCATGTATCTAAAATTAAGGCCTTAAAATGTCTTAAACTGATTTTTTATTTTTTAAAAAGTTGGCCTTAAATACAATCATCACATGTCTTAAATTTTGCCCTGACAGGACTATTTAATCTCGTCTATTCTTTCCCACAGGACTTTTCTATCAGGCAAAAGTTTGAGTCGCACTCAGACATCTTCACTGCGTTCTGTGATTCCAGGCGGTTGAGGCGACCGGTAGCTAGGTGCTAACCGACCCTTGCTCGCTAGCTAGCTTTTTTTGCATCCATCATGGGTAAGTGCAAATTTACTGCCAGTTGGCTGAACGACATTTGTACATTTCTATGGAGATATGGGTCTTCAATCACATTCATAAAAGGTCTTAAAGTCTTAAATTTGAGTTGGTGGAACCTCCAGAAACCACATCACTGCCGGTAAGTCAGCAGGTTTTAGAAAAACAAGTTGTAATATTTATTAAAAAAAGATAAATGACTTTACAGTACATGTAAAAATGAGTTTAATATTAACAGATTTTAATTTTCCAAGTAGTTTTTCAGATTTATCCAGAACTTTTGACTTTGAGACTATGTTCTGCCTTGATTAGTGAGAACAATACTAATGCTTATTGACTTAAACAGTCTAAATTGTGTTCAGTTTTCCCAGTTTCTCACTACCTAAAGTCAACAGATTATTCCAGCTTGATAAATGAGCCCTTTTCCTCACCAGCAGGTCCAGGTAGGCCACATGCGTCTGGATGTTGTGCCTGTCGTCGGCTTTGACTTTGGGGAAGTTCTTCAGCTGGGGTTTGGTTTCAGAGCGCAGTGTGTCCATGAAGGGACTCATCCACTGATAACAGGGGAAGACGCTTTCCCACGTCAGGCCTGCAAAACAAAGTCAAAAACAGACTCGTCATGAACTGGAATATTAATAACATACCGAGATGTGCAGGGACAGCGCAGTGGGTTAGATCAGACGCCACAGGTGAGGAGACCTACCGGAGACCTTATGAACAACATCAAACGTAGAAAAGTGGCAGAAGGCGGCAGCAGCAAGAACGCTATAGCTGTAGTCCAATGAATTGATGTCCATCATGCACAAATCTAACAGCTGCAGGAGATGAAGGCAGACGTCACACGCATTAAAACATATTCTATTAAACGGGCTGAGGAGGAAACTTCTAGTCTGTGAGGAGGAGGAGTGAAGATACCTGTGTGAGCTGGATGTACATCTCCTGAGAAAACTGTGGCTCCAGGAAGTTCTCTCCATCTTTCTGGGCTTCCACCTGAACGTACAGCTTCAGCCAGGAGATGGGAGTCTCTGGACACAAGTTCCAGTCTAAGGCCTGCAGGAAGACGGTCACATCAGCACAGGAAATATGGAGCAAACTGAGGCCAGGTAGAAAAACGTCGCCTCCATTCAGGAGATGGATGAAAAGAACAGCTGCTGTACCTTCAATATATGGAGCTCTGTGCGCTGGATGTCCCACATGTCACACGCGCCGTCTGTGACGTAGGCGAACTCGAAGATTTTAGGAGGATAAATTTCCTGAAGAAAGAAAAATATTTAGTGAGATCTGTTCTGTTAAGATGGCACATATAAATGCCATGAAGCAGAGGAAGTAGGGACGTACCTCTATCTTAGAGGCGATGAAGAGGGCTGTGATGCCGATGAGCTGCAGGTAATCCTTGTTGACGTTCTCCTGAGTCAGCATGAAGCGGTCGAAGTAGTCCTGAGCCAGGTAAGCCGTCTGTCTGTGGAGGCTGTACACCTCACTCACCTGCACAAAGGCAGAAATAACACAAAACTATGTTAATCCTCCAGAGTCAAGATTCGGCCTGTCGCATGATAAACTAAAATGAGCCCGATAATTTCCCTTCTGATGATTAATTTTTTTCTTTTTTTTTATAAAGAGCAGTTTTGTTTACAGAGACATCATCATCCATTTTATATATGGTTTCAGTTGTGTGTTTTTTTATTTCCATTTTATTTATTGTTTTTGGTTGTTGTGATTTACTGTGGATATTTAGAATATCTTAAAACATGACTGATGTACAGAACATGGAGGAAAAAAAAAAAAAAGTTATGATAAATTTAAAAAAATAAAATAAACACAGAATTTGGAAAAAAAAACATCATGAAAAAGTGAAAAGAATTAACCCCCCTCCACACACACACACACACACACATAAGATTGGAAATAAAATGGGAAAAAAAAAAAAATAATAAGAGTTCCTTACAAAATTAAAGTTTATTGGACTTTGAAAGGGCGAGCTTGCATTATACCATTATCAATGTACCGCTTGAAAATGGTCTCAAAACAGCAATGTTGTCGTTTACTACAAGAATTTCTGGGACAATTCATCGTCAAGTAAAATTGGTTATTGTGACAGGCCTAGACAAGATACACCGAATAATTCATCCTCTGCTCAGTACTCACCTCCAGCATCCAGTCCAGCAGGATCGCCCTCATCTTGGGCTGCAGTTTGGGATGCCGCTCCAAGTAGCTCTTGTCATGAACGTACTTCAGCTCCTTGTTGAGCATTTTTATCCAAACGTCATCTGAGCTCGCCCAGCTGGAAGACATAAGAAAACCTCTTCAGTAATTTACAAGCCATAGCTATTCAACTGGTTCACACAGCGTGACAAAGCTGAGGGTTAAACTATGCCCACATCCAACATGTGACCTTGTCTAACTCTGCGACTTTAAAGTCTGAATAAACAAGTTGATTGCGTCATTGCAGCACGAAGTGTCAAACAACAATGGCCTCATTGAGGTGCAAAAACCTTTGGTCACCTGAGACAAGGGATGGGGGAGGCCTTGATAAAGAGGTTCTTGAACTGGTATTGCTTGAAGCTGGATGGGTCTGAAGGTTCCAGCTCTTTGTGGGGAGTTTCAATGAGGATGCACGGACTGGCACCATCTTCCGACCAACACGTCTGGAAAAGCAGGAGCACAGCGAACTTTAAAGACACGCTCAGGTGGGACATTCAAGTGGAAATCAAGATATGCTAAGAAACTGGGTATTAATGTCCAAAACCATCAAGATCACATGACTGAGTCTGATGAGTCACCTATAAAATCTTTATTTTTTTGAAAACTTTTACTCCATCAATTCAGGAAAACAAAAAACTGTTTATAGAAACCCATCAGGCCTCATGTGAATTCTGTAGATGTTACCTGCAAGATTAAAACAGCTATAATGCACAAACTAAACCCCAAACTAGATGTAATGCAATCTAATTTAGTCAAACAGCGACCTCTCTGGGTAAAGAGGCGGTACTGCATCACTGCTGCCCATCTCCAAGCTCTAAGCATAGTTCCTCCAACTGGTCCCGTTAAAACAAAATTAAATCTAAAAACCAAAATTTAAGTGCTTTGCTATAAACTACCACTTTATAAAAATTTATATGGAGAAAACAAACAAAAAAAATGCAGTTTACTGATAGGAGGGCGCTACAAAACGAAGATAACAAAGTAGTAAAATACATCCTGGGCAGAGCTCTTATCAGCCATAAACACACAATCATCTGGCGTTGACATGCGGCAAACCAACCTGTATTTCATAGTTCTGTTTCTTGGCTGCAGGTTGAAGCTTCTTCTTAGGCTGAGGAGGAGAGCGAAGAGTTGAATTCATGTTCAAGTCAAGCAACTACAGCTTACTAACTAGATACAAACAAAAACAAGACAAACCTCAGACTTCCTTTTTTTTAGTGGTTCTCGGACTGCTGGTTCGGCTGTGTTTGAATCCCTGGCTTGAAGCGTGAGGCGACCGCTGCGATGAAAACTGACAGTTTTAGTTCCTTTTATTAACATCAAATACATAAAAACTACTACTCTGAATTTATATCTGAAGACAACCTATTGCTATTAATTTTTTCCTTTTTAGCTTAAGAATTTGAAACTAAGAAATTGTGAACTTGATGTAGATCTTTACCTGCGTCTAGACATGGTGCTGATTTATTGTTATGGCTCTTCTGAAAAACAAAAAAACAAAAACAAGATTTGGGAGGAATAGTGAAAATATTTACAGACACTATAAGAGAATTTGACATTGTACATTAAAAAAAAAAAAAAAAAAAAAAGTTACTGAAACACACAAGAAGATAAATACTGAAATTTCTTTGCAATCTGTCTCAAATAAGAGGCCATTTGTTGTATCCACTGAGCCCCAAGACTTAAAGCAACCAGGGGGAGATTTGAATGGGTAATTTGCCCCTGATAAGTCAAATTCAACCCATCAAATTCCCCAAAACTAAGAAGTTCCTGTATTTTTGATCTCCAAACGCATCAAATACATGCTGTGACGCAATTTGAGTTTAATAAAAAATAAATCAGGGTTAGAGTTAAGCTTTGATGCATAAATGGGGATAATCTTGTTACTCCTTAATTTACTGTTGGACCTCTGTCTACTTTGTTTTTCCTCCACTATCCTTCAAAGATCTTAGAAAAGAAAATAGGAGTGGGACAAAACTAAAAAGGTCAGACCTCAAAGAACAACAGGAAATTGGTATCAGCCAGTAAAAGCCTGATCGGTGCATTTCTAAGCATGAGTTACTGATAAGGCTGAAATGGCCTAAAAATAAGGTAAAAATTATTAAATTAATGTTACATAGAGCTTGGAAACTCTTGGCTGAGCAGAAGTTTTCTTTTTAAAAGAAGATGCAGGGTGAAGAGCTCCTAATTTGAATAGCTGAGTCTGAACCTGGTGTATAATCTGTGGCTAACTTAGAAACGGCAGAGCTAGCTTGTGATCAACAATATATGCAGCAACCAACTTAACAAGCCATCAGAAGGCTACCAACACAGGCTGAAGAAGCATATGGAACTACAGTGCAGCTCTCCAGCTCATAGAAAACATGCTAAAGTAAAATAAAAGTGATTAATAGAGTCAAACTAGCAGCCTCGGTTCTGTGAGCCATCATGGTAATGCCTGGAAGAAGGGGGGCTGACTACTCCCTCCATTTCAGACAAAAAAAGCTCACAATTACAACATTTTACTTCAAGTTTATCGGCTTTAATGATGAGGCACATGTGTCTAAAAATGTTCAGTAAAGTTTTAGTCGGTAAAACATCAAAATTATTGGGTTTTAGAGAAGTTTGAAACTCAAAGACGCGCCAATTTCTACAACGGAGAAGCGGGAGGATTTGAGCCCTGCCTCTTCGAAACTACCCCCAAGTCTGCGAGGGAAAACTGCTAAAGAAGACCGCTAAAGATGGCTGTTATTAACTTTAGAGAATTACCAACTGATAGAGATGAGGTACGGGAACCACATATTTGAATACGAGGCGTTTTATGATCCATGTAGCGCCATTAAAGTCGGGTAAACTGCATCCAATGCAAGGCTAATCTGTGGAGGACAGCTACTTTAATTAGCAAACTAACAGCTAACTAAGTCAACAATAACTGACTAATCTACCAAACACAGATAAACTATAAATCAGCAGCTTCAACCTGAAACACGGGTATACTAGTTTCTATTTAAACTAACTGCCGAAAGGTCAGATGACACTCTGAAAACCTGCTTTTAAATGCTGAACCCGAACTAATGCTCAACGCTCTCATCATGCAGTACTTTCAGGATAAAAACGCGAAATCCAGCAGTTATAGAGCAGACATAAGATTTTTGGAGCCCATGTAATGCAGCAAAGCTGGAGTTAAAACTACATGATCAGAAGTTCCTCTCTTGGCCTTATAGAAAGTCTCGCAACCCAGAACTTTGCTGTAATAGTTAAATTTTCCTGCTAAACTACTAACTAAACCCCTCAAAAATGACTTAGCATTCCCGAGTTGTCCTAAAACTATGTAGAAATAGCAGTAAACCTGCTCAGAGGCTTGGAGATCTTACCTTCTCTGCGAAGAATGAATGAATGCATCAGCTGTGGCGCCGGCGCCAATCCTTATATCCGCATCTGCCTGTCGGCGCAAGTGCGCATGTCTGTTCCCGGTTAATACCAACGCGCTAAATGTTCAAATCTGAACTGTGATTTTTTGCAAATGAGCAGCACTGAGCGGGTAAAATCGGGTGCTCCTGCTTTACTTTGACGTAGAACGACCAAAAACGATCTCAGAGTGCAGATTAGCGGCCGTTTCGTCGTGTTTTGTCCGTGCCTTCGTCGGTTTCTAACGGTCGCCGAAGCGCACCAACGTTTTTTGAGGTAAACCGGACTTTCCGTATATCGCGGTTGAATTTTAACGACACAGAAATCCCTTATGAAGTCATACACATGGGACGGGGACAGTATTTCTAGTATTTGGCGGAGTTATATTTGATTTTTTAAGCGATGTTGAAGCTACTTCCGCTCACAGGTCCCGCCTGTGGGAGGAAGCATTGTGACGTCAAGCCAATGAGTGGGCGAGCAGCGACAACCGCGTGCTCCTTGTG
Source organism: Anableps anableps (assembly GCA_014839685.1). NCBI lineage: Eukaryota > Metazoa > Chordata > Actinopteri > Cyprinodontiformes > Anablepidae > Anableps > Anableps anableps. The sequence continues at coordinate 3,574,230 of CM026072.1, forward strand.
CAGAATGTAAACAAACTAAGCGCTGTCAAACAGAGAAACTATATATATATATATATATAATCTTTGGCTTTTGCGTGGACTTCATGGTGAATCTAAAAATGCATTTTAGCCTTTACAGGTGAACTTGCATATGTCCAACTATTCAGTGTTGCACTACCTTTTGCACAACTTGTTCTCTTAACAAGGAGCTTAAAGCAGCAGTATGTAACGTTTTACATACTGCTGCAGTATGTCAGATTTTTACTGTAAAAGGTTAAAACCCTGAATTTGAACCAAACCGAAGCAAAAAAGGATCACACAAACATTCATGTATGAAAACATTTATTGTTGGCTAATGAGAGATCACATGTATTAACTATTACAGTTCAAAAACAGATGACCCCACTTTTTATCAGCTTTGTTTTTTTAATGTTTCTGAAATCAGAACAGAGTAAATTGATCTGTTATACATCCAAAATACAAATAATTATTACAGTTATATCGATAAATAAAACATTAACTCCTAGAATACCTACAATTTTTTTTTTCTTTTTGGCAAAGTGCTGTATTATTCCAGTAAACTACATAAAAACAAACATATCTAACACTCGGTGAAAAATAAAAATGCCACAAGATATTTTTCACACTTAAAATAAAAGGAGAAAAAACAGGTTTGCTACATCATCATTTTGTCTGGTTTATTGAGTCATTAGAAAACGTACTCAGGCTGGGCGGATGGTGGCAGCCAGAGCTGCAGCCTCCTCAGAGTGATGCATAGATTGTTTCTGATGTCTGTGTGTTGTTATCCATTACGTCCAATCAGAGCATAAAAAAAGAGTTCAAGTTCTTCATCGATGCATTGTCATTACACATTTCAACCTGGAAGGCACGTGATCCACAAATTTCAAGGCATTGAACAAAAATACTAGAAATCCCTGTTAGTTTGGTAATAAAAGATGAGTACAACAAAGATTAAAACACAGATAAAACATTTCAGGCTTCTGCCAGCAGGTGGAGCCTTTAACATCAACTCCAATCCCTTCTTTCTTTAAACTTTGTCTTTTCAAAAATATCGCAGTAACACAAAATAACACCAAAAGTGAACGCAAGGGTTGAAAAGTAAAGAATTAGATAGTGTAGTTTTAAAAAAGCTAGCTTACATAGGCTAAAGGGAAAGTCCACCAATTGTAATATTTACAACAAACCATTGAGACACTCAACAAACCTTGCTACAGTCCTACCATAAACAACCAGAGATCCTTCACCACACTGCAAAAAGTTTTCTATGAGTTTGTTCAGATTAAAATCTTTAAAACAGAAAACATTTACTCTATCTGAATAAGTCTATGACAAAAGTGAATTTGAACAATAGTCAAAAAATTGTTTTAAGTACATTTTTAAAATTCTAAAAGGCATTGATCTGCATCAAAGTTGTTCCAGAAGATGCAAAAAACAATGGTGTGTAAAAAGTATGAGACGCAAAGTTAAAATACATTGTCAATTTAGTTGAATAAGAAGAAAATACATTTTTAAAAAAAACTTTAAACATGGAGAGTCTGATATATTGAGTAAAAACAGTGACATTTCTTTTCAACTTAGTTATCAGAACAAAAAATAACTTTAACTTACATTTTTTTTGCTGCAAAAGCCTTCCGTATATTTATTTTGTGTAATAAATGTCTCTTTCTGCAGTGCGGGAACTCATTCTGGTTTCAGCTATGCTTACAGCGACATATTATAAAACTGTCTGCTATTTCAGCCAAGACCGTCTAACAAACATTTCAATACATTTCAAAAATGCAAAAAAAATAAAAAAATAAAACAAAACAAAACGTAGGTATTAAACAGTAGTGAAAGATTACAGATTGCCGCTACTTTTTTTGGTTTAAATATCAGCTGAACAAAATGTAACTATTGTAGAATAGAAATTGGAACAGTTGAGCAAATATTACGTACATTTCTAAAACCAAGTCAGGTACACTTGAGCAAAAAAATATTAACATCACTGAAAAGACAGTTTTGTCCGTGTCTTGATAGATTTGCAAAAGTGGGTGATGGTTTGTTTTCACAAACCCGGGACTGAAAGAAGCTTTAGAGACACTAACCTAATGGGTAATTATTTCTCACACACATTTCAGAGGTGAGAAAAAGTCTGAGAGCGTTAAAAGAATAATCATCCGTCAAGTAAATCTGCATTTTCCTAAAGTGTAAAAGGTGATTGGTTGTGACCCTGAGAAGTGGACTGCAGATTTATTTTAGAACAAACAAGAAGAAAAACAAGTCCTTTTCCATTAGCTTCTCTTTTTTTCCAACATTGTGATACGAACACAACATTACAACCATGCAACAGACAGCACACTCATTACCAAACATACCAAAGCAAGAATCCATCGATGCGTACAACTTCATACTGATATGTAATTAGTTTTTTTTTTTTTTTAATCTAATTTGGAAGTATAAATTTTTTTTTACATACATGGTTTATTACATTTCTATTCATTTCAAAGCTACCATTAAAACAAGGCATTTAGTGATATTGAACCCAGTTATTTTAACTACTTTCATTTATTTTTTTCTCCAAAAAAAATATGGTGAAAAGCACTGAACTGAAAGTCAGAAGCAGGTTCGGTTGGCACAGCAGGAAGCCCTGAACTGAGCAAAAATAGTGGTGCTAAAGATTTCAAAAGGCAGTGAATCTAAGAGACTAGTGCTCCTAAAAAGGCTCTTTAAATCAATTAAAATCAGATACTTGCATTACAACTAGAGTGTCTTCAGAACAAGGAAATGAGAACACAAAGAAAACCTGAGATCAAGTAAGTAAAAATGTTGATAATCTCTGAGAAAACAAAGAAAAGAGACTACAGTCCAGGGATGAGTTTGAGGGTAATTTTGTTAAAACTCTCTGTTCTGTTTCTCAGTTTTCAGTTACAACAGTCTACAGTTTCACATGACGATCTGTAAATGTAACATACTAATGTCTGGATTAAATTTAGGTTTGTTTAAAGGGGAGTAAACAGCAAAAGTCATGTTGAAATTGTTTTTTTTTTCTTTTTTTTTATAATCGAGCAATAAATTAAACAATTTTAATACCTCCTTCAAAACGTTCTGCAAACAAGACCTAAAACTGGAGATGCACCAAGAAATCAGCTGTTGACCAAAATCAACTGTTTTTAGCTTGACCATGCCTGACCAGTGTGTGATTGGTCAGAAACTCAAAAATCCAGTCTTTCAATCAGTGCGTGCAGTATCCCCAGGTGCTAACAGGCGGCACTGATAAAAACACTCTTCAGATTGGATGTGGTTACTGAGTAAAGAAGCGGAGTGATTTACAGATATAAGAAGCTATTTCAAAGGAAATTGGATTTTCTGCAGCATACATATTGAGAAATACATGTGGTTCATTCAGGCTGTGAGAGAGCACGAGGCTTAAAGAAGATACCAGGAAGGCAAAACATATTACAGCAAAATTTCTCCACTTTAACTCTCCAGCTGACAATATCTGTATGTTGGTTTACAAGCTGGAAATGATGGAAATCTGAGTTATATTCTCTAGAGAATACACATCACATGGAGGTAGCAGTTTTAGCTAACAATGTTAATCGTTACTACAAAATCTCAAAGACAGTTTTAAGTGTAAACGCCAGTTGAAGGCACACTTCCAATAATCTGCTAATGCACTAATAGCAGAGCTAGTTTTTTGTTTAGCGTTTTTGCTAACTTTGAAGAAAGTTTAGCCCACTTAGCTTCTCCTAAATTAAGATTTTCTGGATAAATTCTGAAGCAGTAATTTACTTGGCTGTTTTGTAAACTTTCAGTTGAATAAAGCTTACCATGTCATAGGTTAGCTGAAGGGACATTATTGGCTTACTATGTTACTTACTATGCATAGTCTAACTCTGCAGTCTTCCACTGTTTTCAGCTTTTGCACTTTAGCATTAGCTTGCACTAAATACCATGTTGGTTTTGTGCTTTAGCGTTAGCAAAACTAATGTTTATGATGAATGCTTTAGGGTTTGCGCAACTAACGTTTTAGTAAGCGGTAACACCATAATTATTTTGTCTTTGTTTTAAAATCTTATTCACAGGGAATGCTTTCTCACTCATACAAAGTGGCATCACCTCTGTACGTTGGTGTAGATCCCCAGTCACCCAGGACTTTGTAATGTTGAGAGTTTTAAATAAAAGCATCTGGACTTCTCTCGTTAACTTGAATACATTTCACCTCTCATCCAAGAGGCTTCTTCAGTTTGGAAACTTGGGTTAGAAGTATCACGCTTATAAGTTGTAATCAGGAACAATCGCATAGACTGGCTAATAGAGGTCTCTGATGAGGCCATTGTTGTCAGTAATGAAGCCATCAAATTCACATAAGTCTCTGGCCCTAAAATCTATTCAACTCCCAGTTACTGTCTTTAACACTGACGATTCCAGCAATGTCATAATGTGCACTGTTTTGGTCACATGTCTCAAGCTGTGAGTTTATGTGAAAGTATCTGGAAGGACGAGCCAAAGCTGCAGCGTAGGTGTTAGAAAGAAACCTGAGGCCATTTCTCCTCTAAGTGGAGGTGAACAGAAGAATTTAAGAAAACAAGAGAAGTCCAGTTGCCTTCATTTAAAACTTTCAAAATCACCTCTGGTCCTAATATTAATTACGATAAATTATCTTAGTTTTGGAAGAGAAATTGATATTGGCATGTCAAGATTTTACAAAATGGCCACAAAATTCAGATTAATGCATCTCTACACACAAAACATAAATTATAAAGTAGTAAATGTTTAAAGACTGAGTAATTTAGTATTGCACTTAAAAAAAAAAATCAAATATGAGCTCAAATTGTTTTACTCTCAACATTTCAGAGATGAAATGGATCCTGCCTCCTTGTAAAAGAATAGCTAAAGTAACAAAGAACATGTTGCCGATTATAAGTGTTAGATGAAATGAGTGGAAATACCCCTTTAAGGATTTGTTTTTCTGTACCCAAACTGTTTGAAGCCTAATCCTAACAGTACGACACTGATTAAACTGAAGCAGAGTCCTGCTGAACTGTACATATTCAAGTGATTTAGGATCTGCAATGTCTCCTGCTGCCTTGACAAAGTTGCCTAATAAGTTGCAGGCAACCAACCATCACCCTGTGAGTCCCTGAAGTAACACCACTGGACCATCCTGCCACGCTGTGAACCTGCCTCTGAATAAAGTGACCTACAGCGTTGTTTCTACACATTAAGTTGCCCGTAGAGAATAAAACTGAAGAAAGTGAGAAGGTAAGGGAGTTCTGTTGACACCTCTTTCTCTCTGTGATTGGATACAAAGTAGTCAGAAACAGGACAGTATGGTAAAAGCAGAGGGTTTTTCTGGATCCCTACTTCTTAGCAAAAAGGATAAATAAAGAGAAGGATGAGAATGAAAGGAGGGAAAGTATTTATAATAATAAAAAAAAAGGCCAGCTACATTCCTGATTTCACCTTCCAGTAAGATTTTCAAGCAGATCAAAGTTGATGTAACTGGCTCCTTGCTGGTGTTTGTTTCTGAATTATAGCAGAGAAAAAGAAAAGGGAGTTTGTGATTGGCCGGTGTTGACAAGTCCATCCTGATTGATTATGATGATGCTGGGGGGACATGGGGACTCCATTAGAAGTTGAGGTGCCTCTGGGCGGGCTGGTGCAGGTGGAGGTGGAGGGTGCCGGGCTTCGTGGGGCGCAGCAGATTGAGGCGTCGCAGGGCTTTGCGGGACAGCAGCTGGGTGCGTTGGGCGACGTTACCCGGCCGCTGCTGCAGGAGTCCGGGGTGGGCGGAGAGCGCCGCAGCGTAGCAGGTGGAGTGCAGGCTAGAGCGGCGCTGCACCACCTCTGGTCTGCAGGTGAGAACAGTTTATTACTTTCTTAATCTTAACTCAAATATAAATTACTACCCTAATGATACCATAATGATACCATCATGTCTTGTCTTTTTAAACATTATAACAGAAAATTCCTTATTCACTCAACATCAATGAATGAAATCACCAACTTTCTTTTAGTTTAATCAAAATTAGACATTTGTTGTGAGAGTTTTCTGACAATTACAGCAGCAGAGTCACACAAAGAAAGTTATTTTTCTAATACTTGGTAACTATGTTTAAATTTGTGGTCTCCAACTTCAGCCCTCGAGAGCCGCTGTCCTGGAACCTTTACATGCCTCGTCAGCATGTGATCAGGTTCTGGAGAGGCCAGGTAAAGAGCATCTAAGGGTCAAGAGTTAGGCTGAAAGCGCTTTGGGGCCACAAAAATTATTTTAAGACAAACTTTTTTTGCACAACCGTGTTATTGTATTCCAGGCCCATCGTTTTGAATTTTTTTGGGGTTGATTATTGTTTTTTTGGGGTGGAGATTATTTGCGTTTGAGTAAAACTAGGTTGATGTTTGTGGTTCTAGTTACTCTAAAGATCACATGAAAGCAGAAACGTTGTCAACAAATGAGAATCTATTTTTTTGTACCTCATTTTTAAAAAAAATGTTAATTATCTGTAAAAACAAATCTTGCCCTACAAGATGAAAAAGTGTCCATCTGCATCAATCATCTGCATTTGCTCTGTTCTAGAATTGAGGTTCAGAGGGCTACAAATGGCCCCCAAGCCACACTTTGGACACCCCTGCTCTAAAGAACAAGAGTTGGTGAGAAAATTCAGAAAAGTTCAAAGGGCATAGATGCTTGTGCAAAAATCAAGAATCACACTGCAAAAACACAAAATCTTATCAAGTACTTCTGGTCTAGTTTCTAGTGCAGATATCTTGAATACACTTGAAATAAGACAAAACTAACCTACAAGTAACTTTTCAGCAGATATTTTAAGTCAAAAATTCCTTTACACTGACTAAAAATTTCCATTTATAAGTTAAATAATCTCCCAGTGGATCAAGACATTTTTCCTATTTTATAAGTTAAAATGTCTTGTTCCACTGGCAGATTTTTTCACTTATAACTAGAACTTTTTCATCAATATTAAGGAATTATTGACTTAAAACAAACTCATATCTGTGCTGAAAAGTTACTTGTAAGTTAATTTTGTGTTATTTCAGGAGTATTCAAGATATTTGCACTGGAAGCTAGACCAGAAATGCTTGAAAAGATTTTGTGTTTTTGCAGTGCATCATAAAAAGCATCTATGGTACCTATGTCGAGGTCCTTCAAGTGTGGGTCTGGGCTTCTCTTTTCCTCCTGCAGCTGTTTTGTTTGCAGATGTTTTGCCAGACAGGAAGTCTGTTTCCCGGTCGAGCGTGTGGTGTGGTACTGGGTCGCGGGCGAGTCGCGGGGGGCTGTGGTGGGCATAGACGGACATGCTGGGGTGTTCGATCAGCAGGTTTTCCAGCGGGCTGGTCTCCAGGAGCACCGGCTGGCTGCCATGGCCGGTGAAGCAGGGTGGGGGGGGTGACAAACCAGCTCTCCTCCAGAGAGCAGGCATCCAGACGCAGGAACCCGCCCTCCTCGTCGTCCCCGTCCTCGTCATCCTCTGCGACGCCGTCCGGGTCGGTGTCGGCTGTGGAGTTGAGGGAGGTGCAGGAGGGGTAGCGGATCGTGGGACTGGCCATTGGAGAAGGGATCATTACCAGGTCCTCCTCCTCCTCCTCCTCTTCTTCATGGGTGCTGACGGTGGAGCCAGAGAGGTCGTCACCACAATGACCGGAGCAAGCTTCAGCTGCAGGGAAGAGGAGATGTGATTAAGTTCAATGAAATCAGAGGAAAAAAACATTCCTAATATCTGCTGCTGTTCTGTTTTTTTTTTTTAACTGTATAATGAAAAAAAAATACAAATAATAATAATAATAATAATAATAACAACACCAAAATGTGGTTTTGTAATAGAGTCAGTAGCATAATTTTCATCAATAACATTTTCTGAATGTTTTTTCTGTCATCTTTATTCAAGGAGTCATTTCGGTGGGGTTGTTCTAAACCACGGGTAAACTCAAATTCACTCAAAAACAACAGATCCTCATATTTTTTTTGTGCAAATGCACAATCGTAAGTTTATTGAAAATTTTCCGCAAAAATGGTCAAAAACGTCGGGTTTAAGTGATGCTAAATCCCACCTGCAGATCGCAGTATTTCTTACTTCTACTCTACTGCCTCAGCCTTACTTGATGTCAAGTTATAGTCTGTGATCGATGTGGCTAGAAACAGAAAATTACATTTACTGTCTTACATAAGAGCAAATATTGCTAAATTTCTTGCAAATATTTCTAAATCAGCACCACAAAATCAGTGATTTTGATTTCAAAAAAAAAAAAAAAAAAAAAAAAAAAAAAAAAAAAAAATCACAAAAAAAATTGTTAAATCCTGGAGGGACTGAGCAATGTGAAAAGTTCAGCATTATTTATTTTTAGGAAGTACTTATTGAATGCAGAGACAGCTATTTATAAATATTTTTGGGTTTTATCAATACATTTTGACACAACTTGCCCTTTAAGGACATTCATGATGTGAAATGGGCCTAAATGAAAATGAGTGAACACCCCTGTTCTAAACGATTTAATAATGAAGCTACACCAGTTCCCCAGCACGTGGCGCCACATAACATCTACGCAGCAGCCGAGACTCCTCCAGATGTAAACAATCATTTTTAGAGTCACAGTCGGGCCAGCAGATCAACATCTCCTCCCTATGACTGAAACCACAACCTGCACATGTTTCTATTTGAGAGCAAACACAACTATGACCTGCTAAACCTGTCTCAGAGTCTGAGAGCAGGCTTCATATCTCATCCAAACCACCTGATCCACGTTTCCTCCACAAAGGGCAGCCAAAATAACACACTGAGGATTCTTGCGCTCTTAAATCACCTGCAAACACACCAACATCCTACACAGCAAGACGTCAAACTGTGCAAAAGTGGAAGCTTGCCCAAAGCTGCAGATCAAGGTGGGATCAATTTTGTTTTTGCCCCAGCTTTAGCTTTTAATCATTGACCGAGAATCAGGAAGTTGTGAGGTGGAAAGACGATCTAATGCAAGCAGATTAGATGTTAAAAATAACTGTGTCGACGAAGCAGATGTCCCGGTTTGAGTCTGGTTCTATTTATGGAGGGGCTATTTTCACCAGCGTTCAGCTAAAGATTGTAAATAACAAGACATATTTGATCTTCATCCGACACCTCGGAGTGCATACCAAACACACATGCACCATGATAGGAATGGCTCAGCCTTAAGACATCTCCTTCGTATCCCCTGCTGACCTCTGTGCTTTTGTTGTGCATGCATCTCAATGCAAAACACTTGCAAGTGAGTGTTTGGAGCTCATTTCCACTCTTGGGAGTTCACAGAGGCCTTCTAGTTTACCCACAGCAGAACAGAGAAGCTGCAGAGTGCTGACTCAGTGTCCGATATCTGATGCACAGACATCAACAGCTCAACCTTCTGCTTCTGAAACCATCTACTCCTGCAGATGCTTTCCGTTTCTGGCCGGATGTGCGCTGGGTTAACAAGGCTCAGCCTGGAGAACACATGAACTCGTTGACACTTCAAGTCTCCCTCCTCTGCAAACAAAAAGATGCTCAGAGTCTGGAGGTTTATATAGGGCAAAGAGCTAACTTCACTTGAACACACTGCAACATTCAGTCCATGTTCCTGCAAGAGTTGTGCACTGTTGGCATGACTGCAAACAAAAGCTTCACATGCAGTTTTATCTTCACACATCTACAGTTATTACTTTCATGCTTAACTAGTCTCATATGCTTTTTAAACAACCTGAGTCATATACAGTGCAATGCAAAAGTATTTTTTCCCATTTTATCACATTAAACCACAAACCTCTCAGTACTTTATTGGGGTTTTATGTGATAGACCAACACGAAGTAGTGCATAGGTGTGAACTGAAAGGGAAATGACAAATGATTTTCTGAATTTCTTACAAATACAAATCTAAACGCTCAATCAGATTATACGGAGCAGCAAATTTCAGGTCTTGCCATAGAGTCTCTGTTGCATTTAGGTCTGGACTTTGACTAGGCCATTCCAACACATGGATATGCTTTGACCTAAATCCTCAAAGCCTCCAGTTTAATGTAGCCTCAAACAGTTTGTCTTCTGGTATCTGTACTGATCCCCACAGCATAATGCTGCCACCACCATGTGTGTTCAGGCCAGGAAGATGTGCAGTTGTAGTTTTAGTTCTGTTTACTAATTAGGTGATTTCTGAAGGCATCTGGTTACACTGGATTTTCTTAGGGATAAAGTGGCTAAATATGAATGCATGCCACACTTTTCAGATCTTATTACTTAAAAATGTTGAAAACCATGCATGGTTTCCCTTCATCCTCACAATTATCCACTGCTTTGTGTTGATCTAGCATTGGGGTCTGCAACCTGCGGCTCCAGAGACACAAATGGCTCTTTGGACCTTCCACAGGGGCTCTTAATAACTTTGGCTTAAAATGATGAAAAACCAACTAATGTGTTTAAATCGAGATATAATATGAAATGCAAGTTAAACAGTTTATTCATGGAATAACTGAATTGAATTTCTACAACAGAATGATACTAAAAGCACCAGTAATATATATTTATTTACATCTAAATGAAGTATTCATCCTCTTTATGCAAAAGTTTTATGTTTTTCTTTATGTTAAAACCAAAAAGTAGGGAAAAAAAGTGTTTTTAAGTCTAAGTTGTCTTTTCTCAAAAGGTTCATGAAACATTATTTTGCTGGTCTGATGGCATAAATGGCTCTTTGGATTGTAAAGGTAGCAGACCCCTGTTACAACACATGAAATCCAAATAAATTACAGATTAAGTGAAAAAAATCTGCCAGTGGATCAAGACATTTTAACTTATATGATGGGGAAAATGTCTTGTTCCACTGGCAGATTATTTCACTTATAACTAGAACTCTTTCATCAATATAAAGGAATTATTAACTCAACATTAGCTCCTGTATCGTGCTGAAAAGTTACTTGTAAGTTAGTTTTGCCTTATTTCAAGTGTCTTCAAGGTATTTGCACTAGAAACTAGACCAGAAATACTTGGGGAGGTATTGTGTTTTTGCAGTGCATGGATCATGAAAAGTCCTACAAAACTTTAACCTTCAACCTACAAAACTATAGAAGGGAGTCAGAAACCAAACATGCCCACCTCCACTGGCTTAAAAACGAAACAACCAGATCTATTTTTACCACCTTTGGTTCCTTGGATCTTCTTGTTTGGCCTGTTTACAGCTTGACTGCCTGATGCCAGATATGCTCCTCTCCCCCAGCCTAAACTGCGTCCCCTTCACCCCCCCATCCTGCCTCAAATATTCACACGGCTGCAGAATCGGAGACCTGTGAGTGGAGTCACGGCCGGCCGTGGGTGAACCACCGTGGTAAAACCCACTCAGGTCCATTTGGGAGTCACTGTTGCCGTATAAAGTGAGGGTGACTTGTTGAACTTCTCTCTGCCTGACTTGTCTGTTTTGACTGGGGTCCGTTTTCGGTCTCAGGCGGCTCTGGAAACTTGGCCACACTTCTACATGCTATTACAAAATGCTGAAGGTAAAAAGTATCTTTATCTCCAACCTGCTGCTCCGTGTCGGATCACCTTTCTGCACATAAAAAGGAAACTTCCACATAGCCGCTCCGTTTTGATTTCAGTGATTTTTATCCTATATTTTTAAAACTTGAAGCCCTTTTCTCACCACACGTACCAACATATTTAAAGCATCACTTTAATAAATGTATAATTCAAGTTGCATCAGGCAGACGTGTCAACTACAGTGCTGGTCAGAAGTTTACATACACTCATCATGGGGATGAATCTCGTTGATTTTGAGCTTTTATTGACATGTTTTTGAGGGTGGACTGATTATACAAGAAAACATTTCGATAAATATTAAAACACAATTCAGAAGGTCAACTGTGCATTTACTGTGGCTTTTCTCTAATCTGCATATGATTAAATGTATACCTACAGGCTCAAATATATACATACACCCTCATGGAAGATGCGCACTCTTTTTGTAGCCACCAGCAAGCATCTGGAATGATTCTGGTTGGATTTTTGACCCTTCTTGCTGGAATTTAGTTGATTTCCTGACACAGACCTGGCTTGTTACATCACCATGAATAGGGAGGGGAGGGGTGGTGTGGTGGTGGGGGGATGTTGACCAGAAAAAAAAGCCTCTGCTTTAACATCGGCTTTCGAATGCTTTCTGGAGAAAACTTTTGGTCAGACAGAGGAAAGATTGAGGTATTTGGTGACAATAACAGGAAGTATGTACTGTCAAGCATAGTGGTGGTAGTATCATGCCATGGAGCTGTTTTCTTCCAATAGATAAGGCAGGAAAGCATGAAATTTCTGCCCTAACTTTATCCTATTAGAAATTCGAGGACTAAATGCCAAAAGATTGTTGTTGGCTCAAAAAAAACGTGCAGTTGAGATCTACTTTGCTAACTGTCTTTTAATGAGCTTAGTTGGAGTGAAAGTAATGTTTGAGCCTGTTTAGACTGGAGAAAATCCACAACAAATTCAAACATTTAGACTAAGGGTGCACCCATTGCAGTTTTCTGGCCGATCATCAATCTTTAAAAAGATTCCGATTTTGGCTGATACCGATTTTTTTTTTTTTGCCTGAAGAGTCACTAAATATAGAAACAAAATTACTACGTTGACAACAGTGCAATGACTATTGTTAACCACGCACCTGCAGGCATGACCTGGTGGGTGGGTCTATCACTCACCCCTTTCTCACAGCAAAACAAAAGGGGACAAAATTAAGGAAATCTGGGCCAATTTATCTGTGCACCCCTAATTTAGATTCAATTTTTCAGCTGAAATGCATCATTAAAAGCTTTTTATTGGTAACATTCATGTCAGTTATGAGTGCCTGCAAACCTCTGACCACTGCATCAGTGTCTCCTACCAAATGGTTTTACTGTGCTTCAGGTTTACCCAGGTAATTCACTAGGATCCAGTCTTCTTCATCCTCCTCCTCTGCCTCTTTGCCGTCTCCCGGCTGGCTGCCTTGACCCAGCTCGTCCCCATCGTCTCCGAACAGAGTGCTGGCGAACCTCTGGAACATCCCAGGACGTCCTGCAGGTGTGTGAGGCTGAGGGAGGAGTGGAGGGAGGCGCGTGGCTCTGGGCAACGGCGGGGGGACGGGCTGGTCCTTTTGGTCATCAGCTGCAGGGTGCACAGCGAGTTGAAGGCTCCAGAAAGGTGCTAAAGTGCATGGATAGGGTGTGGTCAGGGATCACCTGAGGGCCAGCAGGGACATGCTGGACATCGCTCAACGTCGAGTGAAAAGTAAAGAAAGAACCCTGAGAAAAGACAAGACGAGTGGTTGTTTGTGAATATAATTTGTTTATTAAAAATGTCAAAGGTTGTAAGAGATTAACCTAATTCTGCTGCAGAATCATGAATAGAAACAAAGGCAGAGGATTTATTTGAAAAGCATAGGAGGTTTTTGTTCACACAAAAAATATGGGTCAGGTGGGGCTTATAAAAGCAACGACTTTATGCAGCTTGCCAAGTAATTATTAAGTTACCTGTAACCCTATAAAGCTCAGCACAAACTCTATTCACTGTAAACACTCAGCACTGCAGGGCCTCTAAAACACACTGAGTCATACTGCCGGTCAGTTTTTTCCTTGTCTCAAAACGTTCTGCTGATAAATTTAAAAAGACATTTTCTTCTTCTATGACTAGGAACAAGACACAGATCTGCAGATGATTCATTTTCCATAATTTTTGTTTAGCATCGTCTGATTGTAAACATTTATAAATGCTGGCTTCATCTGCCCAGAATCATCTTTCCGTTGCACTTAAACATGTAAAGAGGAAGTTAAAAACAGCAACATAAAGACTTTATTTTAGCAGCGGATGAATACTTATCAGGCTGCAAAGTGCATCACCATATATGTGGTGTCAGAGCAAATGGATGCAAGTAGCAGCTGGGATATATCTGATGGAAGCAAACACAGAAGAGCTGCTCTGCCTGCGTCTTTTATGGTCGCTGAGACAGAAAGAGCTGCAGTGTCCTCAGAGGACACGCAGACACAGCTGGCTGGCAGCCTGCGCTCTGGACTTCACATTAGGAAAGTAGACAAAATGAAAAGTGATCAGTGTGGCTGTGTCCCACTGCAGCTGCTGGGGTAATGACACCCGCTGGCAGAGTGTTGCTGGGTTTAACAGAACAATGCTGCACCTGCCCTTTTAACCCATGTTTTTGTCTCGGTTTGGAGTTTTTAGTTGAAAAACTTCTTTCAAACATAGATCTTACTAGGAATTAATAAGGGGTAAAAGTCCATTGAACAGAGTTGCATGTCCCTTCTTTATTTTGTCTAGTCCTTTAATGCATCATGAGGTAACCTCAACAGTTTAACAGCAGGTGATACTCTGGGTAGAAAACTAACGGGGAAGCGGAGCTATGGATGACAATTTCTAAATCCCAAAAGTCCGGTTTTTCGTCCTGCAATTGAAAGCGTATCACCATTATGTGGATGGACTGTGGTGCGTTCAAAGCCTCGCCTGCGTGCTCGTATTTCCCAGCTATCCGCCTCGCATTGATCAAACGAGGAAAGATCGAACGTGTGCAGCATTTCAAAAACAACCCAGTTGACGAACAGCGAACAAACAAAGGTTTTAAACCAGTCGCCATCCTTAACAGCAGGCTGATAATCCTCTTCTGCACCTGTTTCAACAACTACACCCTCCTCCCTGAAAGCAGCTACATTTTAGTGTCAAATACACGAACATAAATAGCACTTAACTGACCAAAACGATCATACAAGGATAGCTCCGCCTTGTTTTGCTTTTGACTGATCAATTGTCATAAACTGTTCTACTGGCCCATATTCTGGTTCATTTTATTACATTTTACTTTATTATTCATAATATACAGATGGAGGCTATATAGGGTGTTTAAATCTGTCAATCTGATGCCTCTACATTAGACTGCAGGGATTAAGAATGAACCACAATGGATGCCCCATAATCAGGGATAGAGGGGGGGATAAAACACAGATTAGGCATGTTTTAGTTATAAACAGCGATTTATAGCCTCTAGAGCACTTCAACACAGTCAAAATCAAACTGGAAATACTATTTTAATGTTCATCCTTTCTTATTACTAGTATTAAATGCTGTATGAACATTTGTTTTATTATGGTAGGCTATATGTCGTTAAGAAAAGCTATAAATAGGTCAATTATTCTGCCAAAACGATAGATGATTGCGATAAAAACATGTTTTCCTGTTGAATAAACCCACAAAAAATAAAATGAAATCCGTTTTTAAATATGGTATATTTATCATTACTGTCGAGTTTTTGTCTGCTGCAAAACTAATCGGCTTCCAGTTCCTGCTAATGTGATTTGTCAACCAGTCTGCAGGGGGAAAATAAACTGGCCCAGAGGTAATGTGGAGCAGCAGCCTCTGTTGGACGCTTGTTCATGGTTAAACAAGAGGAAGAGGAGGAGGAGATTGTAATTCTACACTCGCAGGACTGGGCCGCCTGGTAAAAACTTTTTATCTTCTTGAAACATGTAATAAAATATTTTTCATAACACAACACAACACCCAAACTTACAAATATCTGACACAAAAGCATTGAAAACGCCATTTTCTTTTCCTTTTTTTTTTTTTTTTTTAGTAGGAAAGGAGAAAAAGCTAGTTTCAAATGCTGATCAGGACCGTGATCGCTTTGGACTAAAATCACAAATAACTGTAATAACAAGTCGTAGCTCAGGGATAGTTGTTTAAATTGTAAAACAAAACGTGTATCTACTGTAATGCACATGAAAACACGATTAACATAAGGATAAAAAGACAGCAGCGTTGTTAATGTTCACCAGGAGGAAAACAAAGAACCCACCTGCGGCAGAGGGAGGAGGAGATGTAAACGACGGTTGAAAAAAACAAAAAAATCCTTAAAACGGAGGTAGATTCGTTACTTTTCGAAAAATAGAAAAACTTGAGGTTTCTTCGCGGAAGAAATAAGTTATAAAAATGTTTAATTTACGGGCTGTACATTGGGGGAGTCACAGTGAGGTTGCTCGTCTTCTCTCTTTTCAGTCCCGTTTCCTCGTCGGGTCCCTGTACTGCGACTTCTTTTGTTGTTGTTGTGGAGCTCTAACAGCTGATCGAGTGACGTCACCAGGGACAGCCTATCAGAAGGGCCGGGCCAGGAGCTACGAGGCCAATCAAAATGTCCTCCAAGGGTTGTCACTAACCCACGTGACCCTGCCCCCTCCTTCTTAAAAAAAAGGGGAAAAAAAAAAGGGCATGACTGGGCAAAGCGCTCAGCTGAACGGAGCTAAAATGTTGGTTTCCCTCCCTAAAACAGGCAAATGTTACATAAACAGACCTGCATCCGGGTCAGGCTGCAGAGTTTCCTGTTTTATTAGCATCCACCCAACATATTCACTTCTTATTGATGCAGTATCATAAGACAGCCCTCTAGCTTGCATAATAGAAGTGTACACCTCAACATATCTACTTAACCAGTTATTCTAATAAGGATTTCATTCACTAAATCCCATAGAAAAACTCACTACCAGATAGTTCTAGGGCAGGGTTTTGCAACCTTTACAGTCCAAAGAGCCATTTTGGCCTTTCAGTCCAGCCAAATAAAACTTGTTTATAGCCACACATGTCACATGATCTTTTGAGGAAAAGAAAATTGATAATTTTTTAAAAATACCTAAGGTAGGAAATGTGTTGTCATATTTAAAGAACCACCATTTTACCACTATGTTTAGGTTTTAAAATAAAGAAAATGGTAAAACTTCTGCAAAAAGAGGATGGGTACATTTACTAATAGGAAAAAAATGTGTTCGCAGATGTTCTTCATTCAATCTGACTGAGTTTGAAGCATTTTCAAGAGAATGAGCAGAAATTTCAGTCTCTAGAGGTCAAAAGCTGCGACAGAGAGAATTTTTAAATAATTCTGAGCTGATATATCACTTTGCTTAATTGTAATCACTAATTGAAAGTTAGTTTCAATAAGCTTTTTTTCCACTTAGTGATGCAATGTCTCACTTTTTAAAGGGTTGGGATTGTGCTTTGAGGTTGTTTTGCATTTCTCCATTCAACTTTGTCTGTCTCTGGTGTATTTCTTCCCATGTTATTGCTGTGAATGGGATACAGGTGTTCTGTTGTACAGCAGCAGTGTGAATTTTTCCAGCTAACAAAACAGAAACTGCTGCAAAAACATCCATGTGGAAAAATATCTCAGGCTGTTGAGGCAGGACGCAGGGACATCTATTTATCCCACATTTTTCCATTGCAAAATAAGGAACACCTGTCCCGTTCTAACACCAAAACACTGATAAGATGTGCCTTGCTGCTCATTTCCTTTGGTGTTTTTTTGTTTTCCAGTGTGTTACATCATCACAGTAAAGATGTTTCACAATGTTGTACAAAGCAACTGCAAGTAATAAACTAAACATTTGAATTTACAGAGCTAGGAATGTCCCATACGTTTTTTGTTAGGGAAAAATTTAAATGAAGCAGCATAAATCTTACACTCAATTGGATTTACTCAAAGAATCCACAGACCTATACACTCCTGTCATCGTACTTTGGACCTTGTGGTGGCATATGGCAGTGTGGAGACATAACATTGCCTCTTCATAACCCTATGCTGTCTTAAAGGGAACCAAAGTCCATTGCCTTAAAGCAATTGATTTTATTCCAAATTCTTTGGTAGTTAGAGAATAATAAGACTGAAAAATCCGCTTTAGCAATGTTTGTTGAATTCTCTGAAATCCTATATACCCCTCCAGCAGGTTCTGTTACATTTTGTTCCTGTGAGTCATAAAAGTTATTAAGAAACTATTAAACACCCAACCCACCCATCCCTTTGACTCAGACCCACACACTGTCCAGCTTCTTGAATATGAGCAATTAATTTGTTTGTAAAAATAGTTCTCAATGATTGAAATTGTACATCACCTTTCTTTACAGTTCAGCAAACCTCCTCAGGTTTTAGGGATAAAAAACTTAAAAGGTGCCCTTAAGAGGAAAATATTAAAGGCAGAAATGACTGAGATAAATTAATTTATTGTTGGTTTGAGGCTTGTAGGAGATTGGGTAATGATTCAGGTACTTTTATGATCTATTTGTTCCCTGCCAAGTGTTTTTCTTCCATTATCGTCTGATAAAATAAACAACATCTGACCATCTGTGCAACCTTTTGCTCCTTATCGAGACAACAAACTTCCAAAGAACAAAATCATAAAATTCTTGGTTCCCTATGAGGTTCTAGTAATGTTCGGGTCATTGCTACTTCAGGAAACATAAGTAAATCAATGTCCTGAGGAGAAACAACTATCTGTGTCATGAGAAACAAAACCTACATAACAGAACTTACATTCATCCATCACAACAATGCAGAATTGCACACCTTCCGCTGTGCCTTATGCAACACGGCTAATGTTTAAAATCTGGGTTGCACAACTCTGTTCTCCATGAGCAGACAGTGAGATCAACAACTCTTACTGATGAGTCATGGGGTATACTGGGAAAAAGTTTGTCTACTGGTGGTCATCCTCAAGTAATATTTGCTTGTTGTTGATATGAAAGGCGCCAGAGAATGTTTATTTGGCTGTCAATGGTTGATGAAGAGCTTAAAAATTATTTACAGCTGCCTCCTGAAATCCTCGACAATGATCCAAGAGGGGTCTTTGTTGGAGCTTTCCAATGCCAAATGAATTGGTAAACTGGTAAATGAATTACAGATTCAATTTTATCTCAAAATGAAACATAAGCTTAGATTTTTAAATAAAATGTATAATGATAACCTATTTCCTGAGACTATAGTTATTTCCCCTCATCATTGACCTTTAGCTTGCAGATATAAATAATTATTTAATAATTTCAACAAGTTTTTTAGTTACAGGACTGGAGGTCATTTTAGATGACTTCATTCCTTGCTCCTTATTGGACCTGAAATATCTACAACATCAGCCTGCTGTTATCTCCACCAACAGCTGACCGTTGCTATAGAGACAAGAAGTCAGCCAAGGTTCAACCACGTTTACACTGCAGTTCAGGTCATCGTGCTGAGAGGAATGTAGGCCAGGTTTGGGGGTATTGCACTGACCTTTGACAGTTCAGCAACTGCCATTAGAGCAGGGGGGTTAAAACTTCTTGCAAAATGAATTTAATTAAAGTATACAAACACAAACCCTTATACAACTGGACAAAAGTTATGAATCATCACCTGTTTCTGCTTTTTACAGCTGTGAATTAAGAAAATCCTTTAAAACAGTTGTCATCAGCATTTGTATAGGTTCACAGTAGCGCGCAAAAACCTGTATTCTGTGTGTCAGACTAATTTTGCATGTAAGGAGGTCAGTAATCAAGGTCAAAGTTATTTAGAACAGGCTATAATATAACCAGAGGAAGTGCAAAATGCAGTTTTGAAATGATAGTTTGACTTATGACAGGTAAAATAGGTTGTGCAGGTGTCAATTTCTTACTTTAATGCGAGGAATTTTGGCCTGTAAAGCCAGTTTAAGCCCCTTTCAGTCCCATTGGAGGGTTCATTTGAGCATCTCAGTCGAATAAAGTCCAGACTTTGACTAGGCCACTACAAAACTCCAATTTTTTGTTTTGTTTTTTGATGCCATTCAGAAGTGGACTTGCTGATGTGCTTTGGATCACTGTCTTCCTGCCTAAATGTGCTTGATCTTAGGGTGACAAACAAGCACAAGCAGGTCGTTCAGGCCCCAAAGAGGCAAAGCAGCTCCAGACCATTAAAATACCAACATGTTTGAAGGTCAGCATGATGTTCTTCTTCTGAATGTAATGGGATGCAGATCTTTCAAAAATTACCACTCTAGTTTCATCAGTCAACAGAACATTTTCCTAAAAGTCTTAGGAATCATCAAGATGTTTTTTTTGCAAATTTGAGACTCATCTTTGTGTGGTTTTGACCTTTTATTTCTCCTCTTGAGGCTATTCTTGCCCTGTTTTATTGTTTTTATAATGACCTCTGACCCTGACTGAAACAAGTGAAGTCTGCAGAGCTTTAGATGAATCTTTTTTATCATGCAGGCTTGCTCAAAGTTTCACAACAGCTCCAAAACATATTGTTCCTTGTGGATAGGGCTGTCTGATAAAATGATTTTATCGATTAACTGAATTTTTCGTTTTTGAAGATTTAATTTTTGGAAAATCTGGATTTCTTTTCACCAATGCACTATTTGGGTTTCCATAATTGAGAGTGGACACACCAAAGGCCAATCAGCTTGATTGACAAGTGTTTTTTTTACAGCTTATATTTACTTGGACTTTGAATTCAGGTCAACTCTACGAAGTAATATGAGGGTCAGGCCAAGATTTTTTTTAAATGAAAATAAAGACATAGTAATAGGAGAGTAAAGTGATATGACAATAAAGTCAAAATAATGTGAGAATAAAGTCTTAATATTACCAGAATAATGTTGTAATATTTGGTGAATGAAGTAGTAATTTTATGATAAACAAAAAATTAATTATTCAAGCTTTTTTCTCATTAAAAGGACTTTTTTCTCAAAATTTTAAGACATTCTTCTGGTAAAATTGCATCTTTATTCTGCTATGACAACATTCCCATAATTAAACAAAAGTTCTTGTAGCCTGGCTCTAATACTCCATTGTACAACTCGCAGAGGGGATGATTGAAATAAAAGCCACTTTTTCAAAATATTTTCTATCATTTGTAATTTCTTTTTTAGAAAGGAGAAAAAAAAATTGACTAAAATGGGATATGGTCTGAAAAAAATTGGAGATTTTATTTTTAAGCCGTGTCGCCCAGCCCTACTTGTGGATAATAAATATTATTAAACTTGAACAGGTGTACTGTAGTTCTGAAGCATTTTTAAATATGGTGGTATTCAGAAAGCCTTGATGAGGTGGTGCTCATTATAAAAACTTTTAGACCTCATTGGTTTAAAGGTTAAAAGGCTTCTTGCTGTTTAATTGGTGTGAAACCCTTGCTTACCCCCCTCTGTGACTAACATGGATCATAAAATATACATTCTGTTTGAATTTATTCACATCTTAGTGGATATAAGAACTGTAGCAATATAAATGAATAAATAAATACTTCTGCCCAGTAGCTGCTTTGATTCATTGTTTATATCCAAGTCGCTGAATAAAGCTAAAGTTTATTATAATTTTGGAAAATAAGACAACTACAGGAGTCAAGTGTTTTGAGGGTTTTGATAGCAGACGGATTTTGGGTGGAGTGTCACTTGAAGTCATGATAAGTTTTGACACACAGGCCCAGAAATGCAAGGGCACACCCAGAAAAAACATGCAGTGAGAAAGGCAGAGGGTTTGATGAGCTGATATCTGAAACAGACAGTGCAAAAGCTGGACCTTTAGAAAAAAACAACTTCAACTTCCTCAGATCTATTTTTACCCCAGTATGAAGGGGAAATTCCTTTCACCTTAGCTTGGAAAGTCTGGAGGGAAAACAGAAAACGTCATCTATTCCTTAAGTTGCATCAGCTGAGCCGAGCAGACAGAGAGGGTGGAATGAGTCAGAGACGCCATTGGCTCTCGCTCTGTCAGTCATTTTTCTCTGCTGGCTGAGCTGCTTTCCTGTGGCTCACAAAAGTAAGTTAATAATAGAAGGTTATAAAACACAGACGGTTTCCGTTAAGTAACTTCAGGAGAACACAAAATGAGACTGACTCAAAGCTTCATGTAGGGAAAAAAAGAGATAAGAGAGACAGGAAAAGATTCAGGGGAAATAAAGAAGTAGCAGGTCTGCAAAAATGGCCCAACTACAGGAAACACTTTTATTTAGTATGCTTTGTTTTTTTGTAGAGACAAACCAAACGTTTCCATGCCAGTAAGCACTGAGAATGTGGGAAAACGACATGAACTACAATTAAAAGAAAAATGATGGATGGGATGCTGATTAGAAAATAAAATCCTTAGAGGGAAACATCTGGAATAAAGTGTTTTTGTTTCTTTAGCTCCATGTTTTTGACCTGGGATCAGAATGTTGTCAGTTTTTTTAGGAATGAAATATCATTGTGCTTGTGCTGAAATGAATTTTCTGAAGCAGTTAGTTTCTCTGCATTAATCAGAGAAGAAGCCAAGCTGTGCATGAAAATCTGGAGGAGCTGCAGAGACTCACAGCTCAGGTAGGAGAATCTGTTGACAGGACAACTGTTTGTCTTGAACTCCACAAATTTGGCAAGAAGAAAGATGGAAAACAAAAGAAAACAAAGACCGCTCTGTCAATGTTGGTAGTGGCAGCATCATGCTGTGGGGATGAGACAGGAAAGCTTGTCAAAGTTGATAGAAAACAGGATGGAGCTAAAAACACAGCAATCCTGGGCTGCAAAAAACTTGAGACCGGAGTGAAAATTAACCTTTGACCCTAAACAAACAGGCTGAGCTGCAGTGAACTGGTTTTACATCAAAACACATCTGTTGATATAATGGCCTAGTCAAAGTCCAGATCTAAATCCAACTGAAAAATTTTCCACGCATTCTCTTCATCCAGTCTGACTATACTTAGGGTTTCATCCCCTGATGCTAAAGAAGTACCTAAATATCTGCCTTGAATCCCATCACCCCTTCATAAAAACATGCAATGTGTCTCGCTTAACTTGTTTATTAAACATAAAGCAATATTTAGAATGTTTTGTTATATAGTAAGCAAATTTCCAACTTCAAAATCATTCATGTATACACTGCTAGAATCATTTTTTGTGGTTCTGGGTGTGGGGTAGTCAGAGCTCAGAGCGAAAGTAAAGTCTAAATAAAAAAGCAGCTCAAAAAGAAGAAGAAGAAGAAATGTATGGTTTTGATGAAATATAGAGAAGAGGAAGATGTTTAAAGGAGCAGTATAATGTAGTTTCCAGGCACATAGTGCCATTTTATAGCATAATCAGGTAACCATGCTACCTTCAGTTGTTATAAAAATGCTGCATATATCAAATATGACTGAAAAGAAATTTGACACCTTGAAATTGGCCTCTGTGTCTTTAAGAAGCTCCTGCTCTTTCCGACACTCCGCCTTCAGCACATCATCACAACATTCCTCCATTAGGCTATTTTCCAACCATTCTTAGGAGTGTTAGACTGAGAAGTAGCTTGTATAATGAGCTCAGCAGACGTGCAGTTCCAAAATGTATATTTGTTTGATGAGGGAATAACATGAAAACATGATGTAAAGTTTAAAAGAAGTTTTACATAATACCCCCTCTTTAAAATACAGTTGATGCTTCTGTAATGCAGTTTTTTTCTAGATTCCTGTACATTGTTTAACTTTTCAAAACAAATCTAAATATTTACCTAATAAATTTTTAAATAATTATCTGTCACCATGATATCAGTAAAAGCAAATGCATTCAATCTGGAGAGCAAATGATTTTGTATGTGATACATTTTCAGAGTTTTTTTAATTTGATACAAAGAAAATTTGGCTTGAACTTAGCCAAGCATGGCGTTAGCAGTATGATGATATGTAGCCACTTGTGAAAAATTGTTGACAACAGGACAAGACCGCCTCCCAGTCTACACAAGCTACACAAACTATGATGTAGCAATTAGCCTCTTGACAAAGCACAAGGCCGCCCTGAGGGCTTTCAAAGACACGGAGCAAACAAATTCCTCTAAAATGCGACAAAGAAGACTCTGAAAGTCGGCAATCTTTTGAGGAATATGTCCAGGATTTTTTTCATCATGTCAGTTGATATACTTTTAGATATAATGCAATAAGGAAGTAGTGTGAGCTGAAACAGGGAAACCTACAAAGACAATGAAGGCTGTGTTTTCTGATGCCGTTTTTCTTGTGGTGGGTGTTCTAAAATAAATAGTAATGTGATGAAGAATAGGTAGAACGTGACAATATCTTTCAGCTCTCCTCTGAAAAACATGACTTGCACAGCTGAGCTGCAGGGCGATGCTTCAGACAGCAAAATACTACATGGTCTATGCATGCAGGATGTGTTTTATTAAACATTAAAACGTTTTATTAAACATAAAAGTTAATTTACTGATCCAGTACATTTTTTGATCATGTTGTTCAGCAGTCTGCAGAATTAAGTGAGTTATAACAGAGACAGAATCTGAAGATAAATATGTAGAAATCATCTCAGTTTGTTTTTCGAGCTGGTCTGTTTGGTTCAGTGTAAAATAATTTATAAGGCATGTGGAACAAAGCTATTTATGATAGTATAGCAAAATTCCTACAATGCAAGATTATCTGCTCAAAACTTACAAAAATTATGACTAGTGTATATATATATATATATATATATATATATATATATATATATATATGCACATACATACATACATACTAGATAGAAGTTCTAATGTATACATATGTTTGTTTGCTAAGATAAAGCAGAGAAGTGTAATCTTTACAAAAAAAAAAATCGTAAAACTAAATGGTGTCTCTGAAATCATACCTGGTGTTGTTGTGTCACTGCTGTCAGTCCTTTTAAGGATTCGACGTCTCTTTTCGGGTAGTTTTGTCGTAGCCCAAACACAAAGAAGGATGCGGGTGTTCCTCCGTTAGGTTTTTCTCCACAAAATAAAACAAGCATACGTACAGTGTTTTGAATTTCATTTCCTTATCTGTCGGTAGGCGATTAAAACAACCGTTTATCACAAGAACACTGTTCGTTTCAGGAACGTGTTCAGCACACTTTTTTGCAGTCACAAATTCATCTTGGTCCGATTGTTAGTACAGCCACGAACAGCGCAACATGTACCCAACTCAAGGACATTTTAGTTAGTATTTTTGTTTAAAGAATAATAAAATATTGGTCAGAAAAAAAGAACTGTAATTTCTATGATGAACGCGAATCAGTACATTAGCCAGTAAACCACAAATTAGCTAATGCCTTCCTGCTACTTCCGGCGTTCACCGGAAGTCATGCCCATAATCGTTTCTTCAGTAACCGTCTCAGGAATAAGGTGGACATGATAGTTGCAACCTGCCTGAAACGGTGCAGCATGTGTTTATGGAAAGCACTGCATTATGATTCAGAAAGGTGACAGTGTTTTGGAGTTGGGCGAGTTTTACGTTGTTTGGGGTGGAAACTGCCAGATCGGTCAACCCTGCCGAACGGCGCCATGTTTGTTATTTATGAGAGTGACGCTCATGCTGCACAGAGAGAGCCATGGAGCTTCGACGTCATCATTTAAAAAAAGGCACGACTTGAAAGTTCATCCACTCTGTAGCCAGGTATAAAGTATGAGCATTTCTGGTCTTTCAAGATGCTAATTCGCATGGACACACAGCCTAAATAACTAAAAACTTATGCGGATACACCTAAAATCGTCTCCGTGTGGACTGGGCCTTAATAATTTGGCGTTGTAACCCACCTGCTGGACTGTCATGGCATGATATGGCGAGTAGGCCGCTGGAGCGCCATGTTTTGAGATCGCTGCGTTTGTTTTCTGGTAAGTTATTCTTCTGATACCTTACTTTAAGTTGTTTATGTTTTTCCTGATGAAGTTATGGAGGCCATTTTTTTTGTGTGTCTAAGCAGAGCAGCGGACATAAACGGCCGGAGCTCGGCCTCTCAGCAGTGTCTGGTTTGGCTGCAGGCCTGCTGAAACAGCTGAGAATCAAAAATGGCGTCCGGCTTTAGCAGCATATCGATGATGGACATTATTGGATTACTACAATCAAGATGAGGATAGCTTCAATCAAGATGAGGATCCTCTACTCATCTAAAGGTAGGTCAAGCATTTTCGGATGTGGACCTAGAAGACGTCACAAGGTAGGAGCTGTTGCGGTTGATGATGATGCTAAAGCTGTTGATGAAGGCCAAAGCGTTTGGCTTGTGCTGTGTTGTTCTGATT
Source organism: Anableps anableps (assembly GCA_014839685.1). Taxonomy (NCBI): domain Eukaryota; kingdom Metazoa; phylum Chordata; class Actinopteri; order Cyprinodontiformes; family Anablepidae; genus Anableps; species Anableps anableps. The sequence continues at coordinate 3,599,988 of CM026072.1, forward strand.
CTCTGCTGAGAGTCGATGTGCTAAATGAGCTAAGAAGGATTCTGCTGTGGTGAAAATCCTTTCTCTTTAGTGAGGTTTTCTGCGCTGTTTGTGAAGCAGGGGCTGTGGTCATGTGACCTGTGGAGGTTTTGATGCAGTTGAGCATGTTGGAATCTGAAGTTCAAGGTTCACCATCAGTTGTGATGGGAAACAAAGATGGCTGCCAAGGCTTTGGCGAATACAGTTAGAATTAAGCTGTAGGAAGTCATTCAAGTCAGTAAATATCAGTGTAATAAATCTTGATAAAACTATCTAAACATTGATAAAGTGATAATTGAAAGTGACTGTATTGGCATAAATAGAATTGAACTGATGTTCAATGGGATTAAAATAAGGTCTTTTTCTTGTATTTCAAAGAAAAACTTCAGCATTTAAATCACATAATACTTTTTCTCTTTTTTTTTTTTTTTTTTTTTTTTACATTTATTAAAAATTTTGTTTGAACTTGAATCTAAATATTTAAGAAATGGGTATCAATACTTATTAGTATCATGTACTACAGTTATAAATAATTCAAACCAATATTATTAGTGTTCAACAATAATGTAAACATGAGAACAGATTATTCAATTTAAAGTTAAATGTGAGAACCAATAATTTTTGCGTCGGAAACCTTTCCGGCCTCTTGCGATTTTATATTTTCTGCACGACGACTGTCAATGGAGAGATTTGCTAAACCTGCATGTCAGAGGTCACAGAGGTAATGTTCATATTGTTTTATCTACTGTCTGATTTTTAGAAAATAAGTACCTCAAACCAAAGCACCCAAACTTTAAAATAAAAGTTAGTCAGTTTGGGTTTTCCACATGGTTTCCCTTGAACCTGTCAGACTCATTTATAGAAAATTAGAAACTTTTAAAGGAAACCTGATATAGTGTCAGTTTTTGTCCTACAATCTGGTGCTTTACTTATTTATTTATTTATTTATTTATTTATTTATTTCTCAGCTAAAACTTATGGTGTAACAACACAACGTGTATTGCAGACAACAGGGCTTTTGTCTGTCTGGAAATGAAAAAGGTGCTTTCCTAAAATAATGTCCAGTACCTACTACTGATCAGAGTAGTTGAGGATAATTAAAGTACTTCAGTAGGATCACACTTTGTTCTGTTTCGCTGTGGCACCTTCCCTCCAGCCGGGGGGCATCGGCTGCAAATAACTCCATGTTCTTCTTCTACAGATGAATCACTGGGCCCTGTATTTCAGTGTTTTTAACCCTGTATTTCTGTGTCTTTAACTTTGTCTTTCTCCAAGACTGAGATACTGGCTGATCTTTTGTTGCAACTAACTATTGGTTTATCCCTTCAACCTTTAAAACCATCTCAGATTTATAATGTTTAGCTGTTTTTCTCCTACATACAGCCACCAAAGGAGGTACTACTGCAGTTAACTCTCTTTTCTCTAATATAGAAAGTGTTCCTGCATCAGTTCTTCTGTTTCTTTTTGTGTGTCTGTCTGCTCTGTCTTCTCAACCCACCCGGGTGGTCGTAGCAGATGGCTATTTGTACTGAGCCAGGTTCTGGTTCTGCTGGAGGTTTCTTCCTGTTAAAGGGAAGTTTTTCATCTCCACTGTCACAACATGATTCCTTACTATGAGGCATTGCTTTACAGTCAATGACTTGGTGCAGTCTGCTGGCTTACTTAGAGAACTTTGAACCAATTTAAGTAATAATGACTTGATGCACTGACAACTAGGATTTTTCCCAACTTTATTTTGGAAAGTGCCATGTGTTTTGAATTGGTGCTCTATGAATAAACAGAATTGTGTGTCACATGTGGAAAGCAGAGCAAGTTCATCACATGAAAATGCAAAAGGTGTTGAAGGAAAAAGATCCATAAAAAAAGAAGAAGAACACATGTCAATGAAACTGAAAGATATGGAAAAGAAATGTCCTGACCCAGTATCAAGGCCCCAAGAACCTTTGTATCTAATAAACATCATGGGCCGTTTCTTCCTTATGAGCAAGACAGCGAGTTTGTTCAAAGACACTTCATCTAAATCCTATCCTGAACAAAGGAAAAAACCTTGAGAGATTTGGGAATGAACAGGAGGTTTAGGGTGATCTAAAAATGCTTCAGGATTACAGCCTTTTTCTTGGAGGATGTTCTAATGCTATGGAGGAAGGACGCTACCTGGATGAGATGAACATCCCAGCCAATATGATGATGGTCATCAGAAAGTTGCCCTTCAAACTATGGGACAAGATATCACCTTAAAGAAGAGTTCTCTATGATGATGGATAAAGTTTTGTTTAAAATTTGATGTCTTGTCATTGTCTACAGGAACACTACATGGTGTATGCACTAAGAAGAAATGGAGATGGCAATCATCGGTTTTTGACGAGATGGAGACTTTGAAGGCACCAGATGGACTGAAACTGGTGGGGAATGTGGACGGCAACATGGTCACCATGGGACTGGACTCTGAAGCCAACGGCAGGAAATGTGGTTCGCTACTTCCTGTAGCCGGTCCTCAAGCCATTGAAGGCTTCAACGGTTGAGTTCAAGGAAACTGGTAACAGAAACAAGTACGTCAAAGTGGTTGAAAGGTTCAGATTGCTCACCTCAGGAAAAACACGGTAGGTGATATGAAGGGTATGTGTTCTCATCTCTGATGCAGAGACCAGAACAGGTCTTAAGATTCTCTGGTCATTCAACAGATATGTGTATGAAATCAATTATAAATGCATGTTAAGTGGTTCCCTGACGAAAGTCAACAATAATAAAACAGAATAAAAACAAAATCACGATGCAAACAACCAAATAATACTGAAAAAAACCCAACAAAATAATAAACCTAATAAAATAATAATGAAAATGAATAAAACTAACAGTCATAAAAAACACCAATTAAAATCATAAAAACAAAAGCCATTAAAACTAAAAAAACAACTCAACAAAACTAATAAAAAATTTAAAAACAAAATCAATACAAAAAACCCCAAATAATAATTAAAAAAAAAATCTCCACAGGAATGTTCTGATCTCTCCAACAAACATCATGTGCCGTTGCCTCCTTATGACCAAGAGAGGAAAAATGTTCAAATATGAAAGCATTTAAACTCTAAATCACAGCTCAGGAAATGAGGATGGTAAAGATTTACTGGACTAAGTGAGGAAACTAAATAAGGACACTATTGGTACAACCACAATGCCTTTGGTCTTTGGTAAACAAGAGAAATTCACTGAGGTATGGGAAATTATCTGGACCTGGACACTAGTGGCAATCTAAAGGAGTCTGTTGGAAATTGCAGGATCTCAATCCTATCAGAGGATACATGAAGGAAAAAACCTTGAGGGATTTGGGAATGAACAGGAAGTTTCACATGCTTACATGGAAGTTCTGTCTTTGCCTTTGGATAAGCAGTGATGTAAAAATGCTTCAGGATTACAGCCTTTTCCTTGGAGGATGTTCTAATGCTATGGAGGAAGGACGCTACCTGGATGAGATGAACATCGCAGCCAATATGATGATGGTCATCAGAAAGTTGCCCTTCAAACTATGGGACAAGGTATCACCTTAAAGAAGAGTTCTCTATGATGATGGATAAATTTTTGTTTAAAATTTGATGTCTTGTCATTGTCTACAGGAACACTACAAGGTGTATGCACTAAGAAAAAATGGAGATGGCAATCATCGGTTTTTGACGAGATGGAGACTTTGAAGGCACCAGATGGACTGAAACTGGTGGGGAATGTGGACGGCAACATGGTCACCATGGGACTGGACTCTGAAGCCAACGGCAGGAAATGTGGTTCGCTACTTCCTGTAGCCGGTCCTCAAGCCATTGAAGGCTTCAGCGGTTGAGTTCAAGGAAACTGGTAACAGAAACAAGTACGTCAAAGTGGTTGAAAGGTTCAGATTGCTCACCTCAGGAAAAACACTTTAGGTGATATGGAGGGTATGTGTTCTCATCTCTGATGCAGAGACCAGAACAGGTCTTAAGATTCTCTGGTCATTCAACAGATATGTGTATGAAATCAATTATAAATGCATGTTAAGTGGTTCCCTGACGAAAGTCAACAATAATAAAACAGAATAAAAACAAAATCACGATGCAAACAACCAAATAATACTGAAAAAAACCCAACAAAATAATAAACCTAACAAAATAATAATGAAAATGAATAAAACTAACAGTCATAAAAAACACCAATTAAAATCATAAAAACAAAAGCAATAAAACTAAAAAAACAACTCAACAAAACTAATAAAAAAGTTAAAAACAAAATCAATACAAAAAACCCCAAATAATAATAATAAAAAAAAAATCTCCACAGGAATGTTCTGATCTCTCCAACAAACATCATGTGCCGTTGCCTCCTTATGACCAAGAGAGGAAAAACGTTCAAATATGAAAGCATTTAAACTCTAAATCACAGCTCAGGAAATGAGGATGGTAAAGATTTACTGGACTAAGTGAGGAAACTAAATAAGGACACTATTGGTACAACCACAATGCCTTTGGTCTTTGGTAAACAAGAGAAATTCACTGAGGTATGGGAAATTATCTGGACCTGGACACTAGTGGCAATCTAAAGGAGTCTGTTGGAAATTGCTGGATCTCAATCCTATCAGAGGATACATGAAGGAAAAAACCTTGAGGGATTTGGGAATGAACAGGAAGTTTCACATGCTTACATGGAAGTTCTGTCTTTGCCTTTGGATAAGCAGTGATGTAAAAATGCTTCAGGATTACAGCCTTTTTCTTGGAGGATGTTCTAATGCTATGGAGGAAGGACGCTACCTGGATGAGATGAACATCGCAGCCAATATGATGATGGTCATCAGAAAGTTGCCCTTCAAACTATGGGACAAGATATCACCTTAAAGAAGAGTTCTCTATGATGATGGATAAATTTTTGTTTAAAATTTGATGTCTTGTCATTGTCTACAGGAACACTACAAGGTGTATGCACTAAGAAGAAATGGAGATGGCAATCATCGGTTTTTGACGAGATGGAGACTTTGAAGGCACCAGATGGACTGAAACTGGTGGGGAATGTGGACGGCAACATGGTCACCATGGGACTGGACTCTGAAGCCAACGGCAGGAAATGTGGTTCGCTACTTCCTGTAGCCGGTCCTCAAGCCATTGAAGGCTTCAACGGTTGAGTTCAAGGAAACTGGTAACAGAAACAAGTACGTCAAAGTGGTTGAAAGGTTCAGATTGCTCACCTCAGGAAAAACACTTTAGGTGATATAAAGGGTATGTGTTCTCATCTCTGATGCATAGACCAGAACAGGTCTTAAGATTCTCTGGTCATTCAACAGATATGTGTATGAAATCAATTATAAATGCATGTTAAGTGGTTCCCTGACGAAAGTCAACAATAATAAAACAGAATAAAAACAAAATCACGATGCAAACAACCAAATAATACTGAAAAAAACCCAACAAAATAATAAACCTAACAAAATAATAATGAAAATGAATAAAACTAACAGTCATAAAAAACACCAATTAAAATCATAAAAACAAAAGCAATAAAACTAAAAAAACAACTCAACAAAACTAATAAAAAAGTTAAAAACAAAATCAATACAAAAAACCCCAAATAATAATAATTCAAAAAAAAATCTCCACAGGAATGTTCTGATCTCTCCAACAAACATTATGTGCCGTTGCCTCCTTATGACCAAGAGAGGAAAAACGTTCAAATATGAAAGCATTTAAACTCTAAATCACAGCTCAGGAAATGAGGATGGTAAAGATTTACTGGACTAAGTGAGGAAACTAAATAAGGACACTATTGGTACAACCACAATGCCTTTGGTCTTTGGTAAACAAGAGAAATTCACTGAGGTATGGGAAATTATCTGGACCTGGACACTAGTGGCAATCTAAAGGAGTCTGTTGGAAATTGCTGGATCTCAATCCTATCAGAGGATACATGAAGGAAAAAACCTTGAGGGATTTGGGAATGAACAGGAAGTTTCACATGCTTACATGGAAGTTCTGTCTTTGCCTTTGGATAAGCAGTGATGTAAAAATGCTTCAGGATTACAGCCTTTTTCTTGGAGGATGTTCTAATGCTATGGAGGAAGGACGCTACCTGGATGAGATGAACATCGCAGCCAATATGATGATGGTCATCAGAAAGTTGCCCTTCAAACTATGGGACAAGATATCACCTTAAAGAAGAGTTCTCTATGATGATGGATAAATTTTTGTTTAAAATTTGATGTCTTGTCATTGTCTACAGGAACACTACAAGGTGTATGCACTAAGAAGAAATGGAGATGGCAATCATCGGTTTTTGACGAGATGGAGACTTTGAAGGCACCAGATGGACTGAAACTGGTGGGGAATGTGGACGGCAACATGGTCACCATGGGACTGGACTCTGAAGCCAACGGCAGGAAATGTGGTTCGCTACTTCCTGTAGCCGGTCCTCAAGCCATTGAAGGCTTCAACGGTTGAGTTCAAGGAAACTGGTAACAGAAACAAGTACGTCAAAGTGGTTGAAAGGTTCAGATTGCTCACCTCAGGAAAAACACTTTAGGTGATATAAAGGGTATGTGTTCTCATCTCTGATGCATAGACCAGAACAGGTCTTAAGATTCTCTGGTCATTCAACAGATATGTGTATGAAATCAATTATAAATGCATGTTAAGTGGTTCCCTGACGAAAGTCAACAATAATAAAACAGAATAAAAACAAAATCACGATGCAAACAACCAAATAATACTGAAAAAAAACCCAACAAAATAATAAACCTCACAAAAATAATAATGAAAATGAATAAAACTAACAGTCATAAAAAACACCAATTAAAATCATAAAAACAAAAGCAATAAAACTAAAAAAACAACTCAACAAAACTAATAAAAAAGTTAAAAACAAAATCAATACAAAAAACCCCAAATAATAATAATAAAAAAAAAATCTCCACAGGAATGTTCTGATCTCTCCAACAAACATCATGTGCCGTTGCCTCCTTATGACCAAGAGAGGAAAAACGTTCAAATATGAAAGCATTTAAACTCTAAATCACAGCTCAGGAAATGAGGATGGTAAAGATTTACTGGACTAAGTGAGGAAACTAAATAAGGACACTATTGGTACAACCACAATGCCTTTGGTCTTTGGTAAACAAGAGAAATTCACTGAGGTATGGGAAATTATCTGGACCTGGACACTAGTGGCAATCTAAAGGAGTCTGTTGGAAATTGCTGGATCTCAATCCTATCAGAGGATACATGAAGGAAAAAACCTTGAGGGATTTGGGAATGAACAGGAAGTTTCACATGCTTACATGGAAGTTCTGTCTTTGCCTTTGGATAAGCAGTGATGTAAAAATGCTTCAGGATTACAGCCTTTTTCTTGGAGGATGTTCTAATGCTATGGAGGAAGGACGCTACCTGGATGAGATGAACATCCCAGCCAATATGATGATGGTCATCAGAAAGTTGCCCTTCAAACTATGGGACAAGATATCACCTTAAAGAAGAGTTCTCTATGATGATGGATAAATTTTTGTTTAAAATTTGATGTCTTGTCATTGTCTACAGGAACACTACAAGGTGTATGCACTAAGAAGAAATGGAGATGGCAATCATCGGTTTTTGACGAGATGGAGACTTTGAAGGCACCAGATGGACTGAAACTGGTGGGGAATGTGGACGGCAACATGGTCACCATGGGACTGGACTCTGAAGCCAACGGCAGGAAATGTGGTTCGCTACTTCCTGTAGCCGGTCCTCAAGCCATTGAAGGCTTCAACGGTTGAGTTCAAGGAAACTGGTAACAGAAACAAGTACGTCAAAGTGGTTGAAAGGTTCAGATTGCTCACCTCAGGAAAAACACGGTAGGTGATATGAAGGGTATGTGTTCTCATCTCTGATGCAGAGACCAGAACAGGTCTTAAGATTCTCTGGTCATTCAACAGATATGTGTATGAAATCAATTATAAATGCATGTTAAGTGGTTCCCTGACGAAAGTCAACAATAATAAAACAGAATAAAAACAAAATCACGATGCAAACAACCAAATAATACTGAAAAAAACCCAACAAAATAATAAACCTAACAAAATAATAATGAAAATGAATAAAACTAACAGTCATAAAAAACACCAATTAAAATCATAAAAACAAAAGCAATAAAATTAAAAAAACAACTCAACAAAACTAATAAAATGAGTTAAAAACAAAATCAATACAAAAAACCCCAAACAATAATTAAAAAAAAAAATCTCCACAGGAATGTTCTGATCTCTCCAACAAACATCATGTGCCGTTGCCTCCTTATGACCAAGAGAGGGAAAAACGTTCAAATATGAAAGCATTTAAACTCTAAATCACAGCTCAGGAAATGAGGATGGTAAAGATTTACTGGACTAAGTGAGGAAACTATATAAGGACACTATTGGTACAACCACAATGCCTTTGGTCTTTGGTAAACAAGAGAAATTCACTGAGGTATGGGAAATTATCTGGACCTGGACACTAGTGGCAATCTAAAGGAGTCTGTTGGAAATTGCTGGATCTCAATCCTATCAGAGGATACATGAAGGAAAAAACCTTGAGGGATTTGGGAATGAACAGGAAGTTTCACATGCTTACATGGAAGTTCTGTCTTTGCCTTTGGATAAGCAGTGATGTAAAAATGCTTCAGGATTACAGCCTTTTTCTTGGAGGATGTTCTAATGCTATGGAGGAAGGACGCTACCTGGATGAGATGAACATCCCAGCCAATATGATGATGGTCATCAGAAAGTTGCCCTTCAAACTATGGGACAAGATATCACCTTAAAGAAGAGTTCTCTATGATGATGGATAAAGTTTTGTTTAAAATTTGATGTCTTGTCATTGTCTACAGGAACACTACATGGTGTATGCACTAAGAAAAAATGGAGATGGCAATCATCGGTTTTTGACGAGATGGAGACTTTGAAGGCACCAGATGGACTGAAACTGGTGGGGAATGTGGACGGCAACATGGTCACCATGGGACTGGACTCTGAAGCCAACGGCAGGAAATGTGGTTCGCTACTTCCTGTAGCCGGTCCTCAAGCCATTGAAGGCTTCAACGGTTGAGTTCAAGGAAACTGGTAACAGAAACAAGTACGTCAAAGTGGTTGAAAGGTTCAGATTGCTCACCTCAGGAAAAACACGGTAGGTGATATGAAGGGTATGTGTTCTCATCTCTGATGCAGAGACCAGAACAGGTCTTAAGATTCTCTGGTCATTCAACAGATATGTGTATGAAATCAATTATAAATGCATGTTAAGTGGTTCCCTGACGAAAGTCAACAATAATAAAACAGAATAAAAACAAAATCACGATGCAAACAACCAAATAATACTGAAAAAAAACCCAACAAAATAATAAACCTAACAAAATAATAATGAAAATGAATAAAACTAACAGTCATAAAAAACACCAATTAAAATCATAAAAACAAAAGCAATAAAATTAAAAAAACAACTCAACAAAACTAATAAAATGAGTTAAAAACAAAATCAATACAAAAAACCCCAAACAATAATTAAAAAAAAAAATCTCCACAGGAATGTTCTGATCTCTCCAACAAACATCATGTGCCGTTGCCTCCTTATGACCAAGAGAGGGAAAAACGTTCAAATATGAAAGCATTTAAACTCTAAATCACAGCTCAGGAAATGAGGATGGTAAAGATTTACTGGACTAAGTGAGGAAACTAAATAAGGACACTATTGGTACAACCACAATGCCTTTGGTCTTTGGTAAACAAGAGAAATTCACTGAGGTATGGGAAATTATCTGGACCTGGACACTAGTGGCAATCTAAAGGAGTCTGTTGGAAATTGCTGGATCTCAATCCTATCAGAGGATACATGAAGGAAAAAACCTTGAGGGATTTGGGAATGAACAGGAAGTTTCACATGCTTACATGGAAGTTCTGTCTTTGCCTTTGGATAAGCAGTGATGTAAAAAATGCTTCAGGATTACAGCCTTTTCCTTGGAGGATGTTCTAATGCTATGGAGGAAGGACGCTACCTGGATGAGATGAACATCCCAGCCAATATGATGATGGTCATCAGAAAGTTGCCCTTCAAACTATGGGACAAGGTATCACCTTAAAGAAGAGTTCTCTATGATGATGGATAAATTTTTGTTTAAAATTTGATGTCTTGTCATTGTCTACAGGAACACTACAAGGTGTATGCACTAAGAAAAAATGGAGATGGCAATCATCGGTTTTTGACGAGATGGAGACTTTGAAGGCACCAGATGGACTGAAACTGGTGGGGAATGTGGACGGCAACATGGTCACCATGGGACTGGACTCTGAAGCCAACGGCAGGAAATGTGGTTCGCTACTTCCTGTAGCCGGTCCTCAAGCCATTGAAGGCTTCAATGGTCGAGTTCAAGGAAACTGGTAACAGAAACAAGTACGTCAAAGTGGTTGAAAGGTTCAGATTGCTCACCTCAGGAAAAACACGGTAGGTGATATGAAGGGTATGTGTTCTCATCTCTGATGCAGAGACCAGAACAGGTCTTAAGATTCTCTGGTCATTCAACAGATATGTGTATGAAATCAATTATAAATGCATGTTAAGTGGTTCCCTGACGAAAGTCAACAATAATAAAACAGAATAAAAACAAAATCACGATGCAAACAACCAAATAATACTGAAAAAAACCCAATAAAATAATAAACCTAACAAAATAATAATGAAAATTAATAAAACTAACAGTCATAAAAAACACTAATTAAAATCATAAAAACAAAAGCCATTAAAATTAAAAAAACAACTCAACAAAACTAATAAAAAAGTTAAAAACAAAATCAATACAAAAAACCCCAAATAAAAAAAAAAAAAAAAAAAAAATCTCCACAGGAATGTTCTGATCTCTCCAACAAACATCATGTGCCGTTGCCTCCTTATGACCAAGAGAGGAAAAACGTTCAAATATGAAAGCATTTAAACTCTAAATCACAGCTCAGGAAATGAGGATGGTAAAGATTTACTGGACTAAGTGAGGAAACTAAATAAGGACACTATTGGTACAACCACAATGCCTTTGGTCTTTGGTAAACAAGAGAAATTCACTGAGGTATGGGAAATTATCTGGACCTGGACACTAGTGGCAATCTAAAGGAGTCTGTTGGAAATTGCTGGATCTCAATCCTATCAGAGGATACATGAAGGAAAAAACCTTGAGGGATTTGGGAATGAACAGGAAGTTTCACATGCTTACATGGAAGTTCTGTCTTTGCCTTTGGATAAGCAGTGATGTAAAAATGCTTCAGGATTACAGCCTTTTCCTTGGAGGATGTTCTAATGCTATGGAGGAAGGACACTACCTGGATGAGATGAACATCGCAGCCAATATGATGATGGTCATCAGAAAGTTGCCCTTCAAACTATGGGACAAGGTATCACCTTAAAGAAGAGTTCTCTATGATGATGGATAAATTTTTGTTTAAAATTTGATGTCTTGTCATTGTCTACAGGAACACTACAAGGTGTATGCACTAAGAAGAAATGGAGATGGCAATCATCGGTTTTTGACGAGATGGAGACTTTGAAGGCACCAGATGGACTGAAACTGGTGGGGAATGTGGACGGCAACATGGTCACCATGGGACTGGACTCTGAAGCCAACGGCAGGAAATGTGGTTCGCTACTTCCTGTAGCCGGTCCTCAAGCCATTGAAGGCTTCAACGGTTGAGTTCAAGGAAACTGGTAACAGAAACAAGTACGTCAAAGTGGTTGAAAGGTTCAGATTGCTCACCTCAGGAAAAACACTTTAGGTGATATGGAGGGTATGTGTTCTCATCTCTGATGCAGAGACCAGAACAGGTCTTAAGATTCTCTGGTCATTCAACAGATATGTGTATGAAATCAATTATAAATGCATGTTAAGTGGTTCCCTGACGAAAGTCAACAATAATAAAACAGAATAAAAACAAAATCACGATGCAAACAACCAAATAATACTGAAAAAAACCCAACAAAATAATAAACCTAACAAAATAATAATGAAAATGAATAAAACTAACAGTCATAAAAAACACCAATTAAAATCATAAAAACAAAAGCAATAAAATTAAAAAAACAACTCAACAAAACTAATAAAATGAGTTAAAAACAAAATCAATACAAAAAACCCCAAACAATAATTAAAAAAAAAAAAATCTCCACAGGAATGTTCTGATCTCTCCAACAAACATCATGTGCCGTTGCCTCCTTATGACCAAGAGAGGGAAAAACGTTCAAATATGAAAGCATTTAAACTCTAAATCACAGCTCAGGAAATGAGGATGGTAAAGATTTACTGGACTAAGTGAGGAAACTATATAAGGACACTATTGGTACAACCACAATGCCTTTGGTCTTTGGTAAACAAGAGAAATTCACTGAGGTATGGGAAATTATCTGGACCTGGACACTAGTGGCAATCTAAAGGAGTCTGTTGGAAATTGCTGGATCTCAATCCTATCAGAGGATACATGAAGGAAAAAACCTTGAGGGATTTGGGAATGAACAGGAAGTTTCACATGCTTACATGGAAGTTCTGTCTTTGCCTTTGGATAAGCAGTGATGTAAAAATGCTTCAGGATTACAGCCTTTTTCTTGGAGGATGTTCTAATGCTATGGAGGAAGGACGCTACCTGGATGAGATGAACATCCCAGCCAATATGATGATGGTCATCAGAAAGTTGCCCTTCAAACTATGGGACAAGGTATCACCTTAAAGAAGAGTTCTCTATGATGATGGATAAATTTTTGTTTAAAATTTGATGTCTTGTCATTGTCTACAGGAACACTACATGGTGTATGCACTAAGAAAAAATGGAGATGGCAATCATCGGTTTTTGACGAGATGGAGACTTTGAAGGCACCAGATGGACTGAAACTGGTGGGGAATGTGGACGGCAACATGGTCACCATGGGACTGGACTCTGAAGCCAACGGCAGGAAATGTGGTTCGCTACTTCCTGTAGCCGGTCCTCAAGCCATTGAAGGCTTCAACGGTTGAGTTCAAGGAAACTGGTAACAGAAACAAGTACGTCAAAGTGGTTGAAAGGTTCAGATTGCTCACCTCAGGAAAAACACGGTAGGTGATATGAAGGGTATGTGTTCTCATCTCTGATGCAGAGACCAGAACAGGTCTTAAGATTCTCTGGTCATTCAACAGATATGTGTATGAAATCAATTATAAATGCATGTTAAGTGGTTCCCTGACGAAAGTCAACAATAATAAAACAGAATAAAAACAAAATCACGATGCAAACAACCAAATAATACTGAAAAAAACCCAACAAAATAATAAACCTAACAAAATAATAATGAAAATGAATAAAACTAACAGTCATAAAAAACACCAATTAAAATCATAAAAACAAAAGCAATAAAATTAAAAAAACAACTCAACAAAACTAATAAAATGAGTTAAAAACAAAATCAATACAAAAAACCCCAAACAATAATTAAAAAAAAAAATCTCCACAGGAATGTTCTGATCTCTCCAACAAACATCATGTGCCGTTGCCTCCTTATGACCAAGAGAGGGAAAAACGTTCAAATATGAAAGCATTTAAACTCTAAATCACAGCTCAGGAAATGAGGATGGTAAAGATTTACTGGACTAAGTGAGGAAACTAAATAAGGACACTATTGGTACAACCACAATGCCTTTGGTCTTTGGTAAACAAGAGAAATTCACTGAGGTATGGGAAATTATCTGGACCTGGACACTAGTGGCAATCTAAAGGAGTCTGTTGGAAATTGCTGGATCTCAATCCTATCAGAGGATACATGAAGGAAAAAACCTTGAGGGATTTGGGAATGAACAGGAAGTTTCACATGCTTACATGGAAGTTCTGTCTTTGCCTTTGGATAAGCAGTGATGTAAAAAATGCTTCAGGATTACAGCCTTTTCCTTGGAGGATGTTCTAATGCTATGGAGGAAGGACGCTACCTGGATGAGATGAACATCGCAGCCAATATGATGATGGTCATCAGAAAGTTGCCCTTCAAACTATGGGACAAGGTATCACCTTAAAGAAGAGTTCTCTATGATGATGGATAAATTTTTGTTTAAAATTTGATGTCTTGTCATTGTCTACAGGAACACTACAAGGTGTATGCACTAAGAAAAAATGGAGATGGCAATCATCGGTTTTTGACGAGATGGAGACTTTGAAGGCACCAGATGGACTGAAACTGGTGGGGAATGTGGACGGCAACATGGTCACCATGGGACTGGACTCTGAAGCCAACGGCAGGAAATGTGGTTCGCTACTTCCTGTAGCCGGTCCTCAAGCCATTGAAGGCTTCAATGGTCGAGTTCAAGGAAACTGGTAACAGAAACAAGTACGTCAAAGTGGTTGAAAGGTTCAGATTGCTCACCTCAGGAAAAACACGGTAGGTGATATGAAGGGTATGTGTTCTCATCTCTGATGCAGAGACCAGAACAGGTCTTAAGATTCTCTGGTCATTCAACAGATATGTGTATGAAATCAATTATAAATGCATGTTAAGTGGTTCCCTGACGAAAGTCAACAATAATAAAACAGAATAAAAACAAAATCACGATGCAAACAACCAAATAATACTGAAAAAAACCCAATAAAATAATAAACCTAACAAAATAATAATGAAAATTAATAAAACTAACAGTCATAAAAAACACTAATTAAAATCATAAAAACAAAAGCCATTAAAATTAAAAAAACAACTCAACAAAACTAATAAAAAAGTTAAAAACAAAATCAATACAAAAAACCCCAAATAAAAAAAAAAAAAAAAAAAAAAAATCTCCACAGGAATGTTCTGATCTCTCCAACAAACATCATGTGCCGTTGCCTCCTTATGACCAAGAGAGGAAAAACGTTCAAATATGAAAGCATTTAAACTCTAAATCACAGCTCAGGAAATGAGGATGGTAAAGATTTACTGGACTAAGTGAGGAAACTAAATAAGGACACTATTGGTACAACCACAATGCCTTTGGTCTTTGGTAAACAAGAGAAATTCACTGAGGTATGGGAAATTATCTGGACCTGGACACTAGTGGCAATCTAAAGGAGTCTGTTGGAAATTGCTGGATCTCAATCCTATCAGAGGATACATGAAGGAAAAAACCTTGAGGGATTTGGGAATGAACAGGAAGTTTCACATGCTTACATGGAAGTTCTGTCTTTGCCTTTGGATAAGCAGTGATGTAAAAATGCTTCAGGATTACAGCCTTTTCCTTGGAGGATGTTCTAATGCTATGGAGGAAGGACACTACCTGGATGAGATGAACATCGCAGCCAATATGATGATGGTCATCAGAAAGTTGCCCTTCAAACTATGGGACAAGGTATCACCTTAAAGAAGAGTTCTCTATGATGATGGATAAATTTTTGTTTAAAATTTGATGTCTTGTCATTGTCTACAGGAACACTACAAGGTGTATGCACTAAGAAGAAATGGAGATGGCAATCATCGGTTTTTGACGAGATGGAGACTTTGAAGGCACCAGATGGACTGAAACTGGTGGGGAATGTGGACGGCAACATGGTCACCATGGGACTGGACTCTGAAGCCAACGGCAGGAAATGTGGTTCGCTACTTCCTGTAGCCGGTCCTCAAGCCATTGAAGGCTTCAACGGTTGAGTTCAAGGAAACTGGTAACAGAAACAAGTACGTCAAAGTGGTTGAAAGGTTCAGATTGCTCACCTCAGGAAAAACACGGTAGGTGATATGAAGGGTATGTGTTCTCATCTCTGATGCAGAGACCAGAACAGGTCTTAAGATTCTCTGGTCATTCAACAGATATGTGTATGAAATCAATTATAAATGCATGTTAAGTGGTTCCCTGACGAAAGTCAACAATAATAAAACAGAATAAAAACAAAATCACGATGCAAACAACCAAATAATACTGAAAAAAACCCAACAAAATAATAAACCTAACAAAATAATAATGAAAATGAATAAAACTAACAGTCATAAAAAACACCAATTAAAATCATAAAAACAAAAGCAATAAAATTAAAAAAACAACTCAACAAAACTAATAAAATGAGTTAAAAACAAAATCAATACAAAAAACCCCAAACAATAATTAAAAAAAAAAAATCTCCACAGGAATGTTCTGATCTCTCCAACAAACATCATGTGCCGTTGCCTCCTTATGACCAAGAGAGGGAAAAACGTTCAAATATGAAAGCATTTAAACTCTAAATCACAGCTCAGGAAATGAGGATGGTAAAGATTTACTGGACTAAGTGAGGAAACTAAATAAGGACACTATTGGTACAACCACAATGCCTTTGGTCTTTGGTAAACAAGAGAAATTCACTGAGGTATGGGAAATTATCTGGACCTGGACACTAGTGGCAATCTAAAGGAGTCTGTTGGAAATTGCTGGATCTCAATCCTATCAGAGGATACATGAAGGAAAAAACCTTGAGGGATTTGGGAATGAACAGGAAGTTTCACATGCTTACATGGAAGTTCTGTCTTTGCCTTTGGATAAGCAGTGATGTAAAAATGCTTCAGGATTACAGCCTTTTCCTTGGAGGATGTTCTAATGCTATGGAGGAAGGACACTACCTGGATGAGATGAACATCGCAGCCAATATGATGATGGTCATCAGAAAGTTGCCCTTCAAACTATGGGACAAGGTATCACCTTAAAGAAGAGTTCTCTATGATGATGGATAAATTTTTGTTTAAAATTTGATGTCTTGTCATTGTCTACAGGAACACTACAAGGTGTATGCACTAAGAAGAAATGGAGATGGCAATCATCGGTTTTTGACGAGATGGAGACTTTGAAGGCACCAGATGGACTGAAACTGGTGGGGAATGTGGACGGCAACATGGTCACCATGGGACTGGACTCTGAAGCCAACGGCAGGAAATGTGGTTCGCTACTTCCTGTAGCCGGTCCTCAAGCCATTGAAGGCTTCAATGGTCGAGTTCAAGGAAACTGGTAACAGAAACAAGTACGTCAAAGTGGTTGAAAGGTTCAGATTGCTCACCTCAGGAAAAACACGGTAGGTGATATGAAGGGTATGTGTTCTCATCTCTGATGCAGAGACCAGAACAGGTCTTAAGATTCTCTGGTCATTCAACAGATATGTGTATGAAATCAATTATAAATGCATGTTAAGTGGTTCCCTGACGAAAGTCAACAATAATAAAACAGAATAAAAACAAAATCACGATGCAAACAACCAAATAATACTGAAAAAAACCCAACAAAATAATAAACCTAACAAAATAATAATGAAAATGAATAAAACTAACAGTCATAAAAAACACCAATTAAAATCATAAAAACAAAAGCAATAAAACTAAAAAAACAACTCAACAAAACTAATAAAAAAGTTAAAAACAAAATCAATACAAAAAACCCCAAATAATAATAATAAAAAAAAAATCTCCACAGGAATGTTCTGATCTCTCCAACAAACATCATGTGCCGTTGCCTCCTTATGACCAAGAGAGGAAAAACGTTCAAATATGAAAGCATTTAAACTCTAAATCACAGCTCAGGAAATGAGGATGGTAAAGATTTACTGGACTAAGTGAGGAAACTAAATAAGGACACTATTGGTACAACCACAATGCCTTTGGTCTTTGGTAAACAAGAGAAATTCACTGAGGTATGGGAAATTATCTGGACCTGGACACTAGTGGCAATCTAAAGGAGTCTGTTGGAAATTGCTGGATCTCAATCCTATCAGAGGATACATGAAGGAAAAAACCTTGAGGGATTTGGGAATGAACAGGAAGTTTCACATGCTTACATGGAAGTTCTGTCTTTGCCTTTGGATAAGCAGTGATGTAAAAATGCTTCAGGATTACAGCCTTTTCCTTGGAGGATGTTCTAATGCTATGGAGGAAGGACGCTACCTGGATGAGATGAACATCGCAGCCAATATGATGATGGTCATCAGAAAGTTGCCCTTCAAACTATGGGACAAGGTATCACCTTAAAGAAGAGTTCTCTATGATGATGGATAAATTTTTGTTTAAAATTTGATGTCTTGTCATTGTCTACAGGAACACTACAAGGTGTATGCACTAAGAAGAAATGGAGATGGCAGTCATCGGTTTTTGACGAGATGGAGACTTTGAAGGCACCAGATGGACTGAAACTGGTGGGGAATGTGGACGGCAACATGGTCACCATGGGACTGGACTCTGAAGCCAACGGCAGGAAATGTGGTTCGCTACTTCCTGTAGCCGGTCCTCAAGCCATTGAAGGCTTCAACGGTTGAGTTCAAGGAAACTGGTAACAGAAACAAGTACGTCAAAGTGGTTGAAAGGTTCAGATTGCTCACCTCAGGAAAAACACGGTAGGTGATATGAAGGGTATGTGTTCTCATCTCTGATGCAGAGACCAGAACAGGTCTTAAGATTCTCTGGTCATTCAACAGATATGTGTATGAAATCAATTATAAATGCATGTTAAGTGGTTCCCTGACGAAAGTCAACAATAATAAAACAGAATAAAAACAAAATCACGATGCAAACAACCAAATAATACTGAAAAAAACCCAACAAAATAATAAACCTAACAAAATAATAATGAAAATGAATAAAACTAACAGTCATAAAAAACACCAATTAAAATCATAAAAACAAAAGCAATAAAATTAAAAAAACAACTCAACAAAACTAATAAAATGAGTTAAAAACAAAATCAATACAAAAAACCCCAAACAATAATTAAAAAAAAAAATCTCCACAGGAATGTTCTGATCTCTCCAACAAACATCATGTGCCGTTGCCTCCTTATGACCAAGAGAGGGAAAAACGTTCAAATATGAAAGCATTTAAACTCTAAATCACAGCTCAGGAAATGAGGATGGTAAAGATTTACTGGACTAAGTGAGGAAACTAAATAAGGACACTATTGGTACAACCACAATGCCTTTGGTCTTTGGTAAACAAGAGAAATTCACTGAGGTATGGGAAATTATCTGGACCTGGTCACTAGTGGCAATCTAAAGGAGTCTGTTGGAAATTGCTGGATCTCAATCCTATCAGAGGATACATGAAGGAAAAAACCTTGAGGGATTTGGGAATGAACAGGAAGTTTCACATGCTTACATGGAAGTTCTGTCTTTGCCTTTGGATAAGCAGTGATGTAAAAATGCTTCAGGATTACAGCCTTTTCCTTGGAGGATGTTCTAATGCTATGGAGGAAGGACGCTACCTGGATGAGATGAACATCGCAGCCAATATGATGATGGTCATCAGAAAGTTGCCCTTCAAACTATGGGACAAGGTATCACCTTAAAGAAGAGTTCTCTATGATGATGGATAAATTTTTGTTTAAAATTTGATGTCTTGTCATTGTCTACAGGAACACTACAAGGTGTATGCACTAAGAAGAAATGGAGATGGCAATCATCGGTTTTTGACGAGATGGAGACTTTGAAGGCACCAGATGGACTGAAACTGGTGGGGAATGTGGACGGCAACATGGTCACCATGGGACTGGACTCTGAAGCCAACGGCAGGAAATGTGGTTCGCTACTTCCTGTAGCCGGTCCTCAAGCCATTGAAGGCTTCAACGGTTGAGTTCAAGGAAACTGGTAACAGAAACAAGTACGTCAAAGTGGTTGAAAGGTTCAGATTGCTCACCTCAGGAAAAACACTTTAGGTGATATGGAGGGTATGTGTTCTCATCTCTGATGCAGAGACCAGAACAGGTCTTAAGATTCTCTGGTCATTCAACAGATATGTGTATGAAATCAATTATAAATGCATGTTAAGTGGTTCCCTGACGAAAGTCAACAATAATAAAACAGAATAAAAACAAAATCACGATGCAAACAACCAAATAATACTGAAAAAAACCCAACAAAATAATAAACCTAACAAAATAATAATGAAAATGAATAAAACTAACAGTCATAAAAAACACCAATTAAAATCATAAAAACAAAAGCAATAAAATTAAAAAAACAACTCAACAAAACTAATAAAATGAGTTAAAAACAAAATCAATACAAAAAACCCCAAACAATAATTAAAAAAAAAAAATCTCCACAGGAATGTTCTGATCTCTCCAACAAACATCATGTGCCGTTGCCTCCTTATGACCAAGAGAGGAAAAACGTTCAAATATGAAAGCATTTAAACTCTAAATCACAGCTCAGGAAATGAGGATGGTAAAGATTTACTGGACTAAGTGAGGAAACTAAATAAGGACACTATTGGTACAACCACAATGCCTTTGGTCTTTGGTAAACAAGAGAAATTCACTGAGGTATGGGAAATTATCTGGACCTGGACACTAGTGGCAATCTAAAGGAGTCTGTTGGAAATTGCTGGATCTCAATCCTATCAGAGGATACATGAAGGAAAAAACCTTGAGGGATTTGGGAATGAACAGGAAGTTTCACATGCTTACATGGAAGTTCTGTCTTTGCCTTTGGATAAGCAGTGATGTAAAAATGCTTCAGGATTACAGCCTTTTCCTTGGAGGATGTTCTAATGCTATGGAGGAAGGACACTACCTGGATGAGATGAACATCGCAGCCAATATGATGATGGTCATCAGAAAGTTGCCCTTCAAACTATGGGACAAGGTATCACCTTAAAGAAGAGTTCTCTATGATGATGGATAAATTTTTGTTTAAAATTTGATGTCTTGTCATTGTCTACAGGAACACTACAAGGTGTATGCACTAAGAAGAAATGGAGATGGCAATCATCGGTTTTTGACGAGATGGAGACTTTGAAGGCACCAGATGGACTGAAACTGGTGGGGAATGTGGACGGCAACATGGTCACCATGGGACTGGACTCTGAAGCCAACGGCAGGAAATGTGGTTCGCTACTTCCTGTAGCCGGTCCTCAAGCCATTGAAGGCTTCAACGGTTGAGTTCAAGGAAACTGGTAACAGAAACAAGTACGTCAAAGTGGTTGAAAGGTTCAGATTGCTCACCTCAGGAAAAACACGGTAGGTGATATGAAGGGTATGTGTTCTCATCTCTGATGCAGAGACCAGAACAGGTCTTAAGATTCTCTGGTCATTCAACAGATATGTGTATGAAATCAATTATAAATGCATGTTAAGTGGTTCCCTGACGAAAGTCAACAATAATAAAACAGAATAAAAACAAAATCACGATGCAAACAACCAAATAATACTGAAAAAAACCCAACAAAATAATAAACCTAACAAAATAATAATGAAAATGAATAAAACTAACAGTCATAAAAAACACCAATTAAAATCATAAAAACAAAAGCAATAAAATTAAAAAAACAACTCAACAAAACTAATAAAATGAGTTAAAAACAAAATCAATACAAAAAACCCCAAACAATAATTAAAAAAAAAAAATCTCCACAGGAATGTTCTGATCTCTCCAACAAACATCATGTGCCGTTGCCTCCTTATGACCAAGAGAGGGAAAAACGTTCAAATATGAAAGCATTTAAACTCTAAATCACAGCTCAGGAAATGAGGATGGTAAAGATTTACTGGACTAAGTGAGGAAACTAAATAAGGACACTATTGGTACAACCACAATGCCTTTGGTCTTTGGTAAACAAGAGAAATTCACTGAGGTATGGGAAATTATCTGGACCTGGACACTAGTGGCAATCTAAAGGAGTCTGTTGGAAATTGCTGGATCTCAATCCTATCAGAGGATACATGAAGGAAAAAACCTTGAGGGATTTGGGAATGAACAGGAAGTTTCACATGCTTACATGGAAGTTCTGTCTTTGCCTTTGGATAAGCAGTGATGTAAAAATGCTTCAGGATTACAGCCTTTTTCTTGGAGGATGTTCTAATGCTATGGAGGAAGGACGCTACCTGGATGAGATGAACATCCCAGCCAATATGATGATGGTCATCAGAAAGTTGCCCTTCAAACTATGGGACAAGATATCACCTTAAAGAAGAGTTCTCTATGATGATGGATAAAGTTTTGTTTAAAATTTGATGTCTTGTCATTGTCTACAGGAACACTACATGGTGTATGTGCAAAGAAAAAATGGAGATGGCAATCATCGGTTTTTGACGAGATGGAGACTTTGAAGGCACCAGATGGACTGAAACTGGTGGGGAATGTGGACGGCAACATGGTCACCATGGGACTGGACTCTGAAGCCAACGGCAGGAAATGTGGTTCGCTACTTCCTGTAGCCGGTCCTCAAGCCATTGAAGGCTTCAACGGTTGAGTTCAAGGAAACTGGTAACAGAAACAAGTACGTCAAAGTGGTTGAAAGGTTCAGATTGCTCACCTCAGGAAAAACACGGTAGGTGATATGAAGGGTATGTGTTCTCATCTCTGATGCAGAGACCAGAACAGGTCTTAAGATTCTCTGATCATTCAACAGATATGTGTATGAAATCAATTATAAATGCATGTTAAGTGGTTCCCTGACGAAAGTCAACAATAATAAAACAGAATAAAAACAAAATCACGATGCAAACAACCAAATAATACTGAAAAAAACCCAACAAAATAATAAACCTAACAAAATAATAATGAAAATGAATAAAACTAACAGTCATAAAAAACACCAATTAAAATCATAAAAACAAAAGCAATAAAATTAAAAAAACAACTCAACAAAACTAATAAAATGAGTTAAAAACAAAATCAATACAAAAAACCCCAAACAATAATTAAAAAAAAAAATCTCCACAGGAATGTTCTGATCTCTCCAACAAACATCATGTGCCGTTGCCTCCTTATGACCAAGAGAGGGAAAAACGTTCAAATATGAAAGCATTTAAACTCTAAATCACAGCTCAGGAAATGAGGATGGTAAAGATTTACTGGACTAAGTGAGGAAACTAAATAAGGACACTATTGGTACAACCACAATGCCTTTGGTCTTTGGTAAACAAGAGAAATTCACTGAGGTATGGGAAATTATCTGGACCTGGACACTAGTGGCAATCTAAAGGAGTCTGTTGGAAATTGCTGGATCTCAATCCTATCAGAGGATACATGAAGGAAAAAACCTTGAGGGATTTGGGAATGAACAGGAAGTTTCACATGCTTACATGGAAGTTCTGTCTTTGCCTTTGGATAAGCAGTGATGTAAAAATGCTTCAGGATTACAGCCTTTTCCTTGGAGGATGTTCTAATGCTATGGAGGAAGGACACTACCTGGATGAGATGAACATCGCAGCCAATATGATGATGGTCATCAGAAAGTTGCCCTTCAAACTATGGGACAAGGTATCACCTTAAAGAAGAGTTCTCTATGATGATGGATAAATTTTTGTTTAAAATTTGATGTCTTGTCATTGTCTACAGGAACACTACAAGGTGTATGCACTAAGAAGAAATGGAGATGGCAATCATCGGTTTTTGACGAGATGGAGACTTTGAAGGCACCAGATGGACTGAAACTGGTGGGGAATGTGGACGGCAACATGGTCACCATGGGACTGGACTCTGAAGCCAACGGCAGGAAATGTGGTTCGCTACTTCCTGTAGCCGGTCCTCAAGCCATTGAAGGCTTCAACGGTTGAGTTCAAGGAAACTGGTAACAGAAACAAGTACGTCAAAGTGGTTGAAAGGTTCAGATTGCTCACCTCAGGAAAAACACTTTAGGTGATATGGAGGGTATGTGTTCTCATCTCTGATGCATAGACCAGAACAGGTCTTAAGATTCTCTGGTCATTCAACAGATATGTGTATGAAATCAATTATAAATGCATGTTAAGTGGTTCCCTGACGAAAGTCAACAATAATAAAACAGAATAAAAACAAAATCACGATGCAAACAACCAAATAATACTGAAAAAAACCCAACAAAATAATAAACCTAACAAAATAATAATGAAAATGAATAAAACTAACAGTCATAAAAAACACCAATTAAAATCATAAAAACAAAAGCAATAAAACTAAAAAAACAACTCAACAAAACTAAAAAAAGTTAAAAACAAAATCAATACAAAAAACCCCAAATAATAATAATAAAAAAAAAATCTCCACAGGAATGTTCTGATCTCTCCAACAAACATCATGTGCCGTTGCCTCCTTATGACCAAGAGAGGAAAAACGTTCAAATATGAAAGCATTTAAACTCTAAATCACAGCTCAGGAAATGAGGATGGTAAAGATTTACTGGACTAAGTGAGGAAACTAAATAAGGACACTATTGGTACAACCACAATGCCTTTGGTCTTTGGTAAACAAGAGAAATTCACTGAGGTATGGGAAATTATCTGGACCTGGACACTAGTGGCAATCTAAAGGAGTCTGTTGGAAATTGCTGGATCTCAATCCTATCAGAGGATACATGAAGGAAAAAACCTTGAGGGATTTGGGAATGAACAGGAAGTTTCACATGCTTACATGGAAGTTCTGTCTTTGCCTTTGGATAAGCAGTGATGTAAAAATGCTTCAGGATTACAGCCTTTTCCTTGGAGGATGTTCTAATGCTATGGAGGAAGGACGCTACCTGGATGAGATGAACATCGCAGCCAATATGATGATGGTCATCAGAAAGTTGCCCTTCAAACTATGGGACAAGGTATCACCTTAAAGAAGAGTTCTCTATGATGATGGATAAATTTTTGTTTAAAATTTGATGTCTTGTCATTGTCTACAGGAACACTACAAGGTGTATGCACTAAGAAGAAATGGAGATGGCAATCATCGGTTTTTGACGAGATGGAGACTTTGAAGGCACCAGATGGACTGAAACTGGTGGGGAATGTGGACGGCAACATGGTCACCATGGGACTGGACTCTGAAGCCAACGGCAGGAAATGTGGTTCGCTACTTCCTGTAGCCGGTCCTCAAGCCATTGAAGGCTTCAACGGTTGAGTTCAAGGAAACTGGTAACAGAAACAAGTACGTCAAAGTGGTTGAAAGGTTCAGATTGCTCACCTCAGGAAAAACACGGTAGGTGATATGAAGGGTATGTGTTCTCATCTCTGATGCAGAGACCAGAACAGGTCTTAAGATTCTCTGGTCATTCAACAGATATGTGTATGAAATCAATTATAAATGCATGTTAAGTGGTTCCCTGACGAAAGTCAACAATAATAAAACAGAATAAAAACAAAATCACGATGCAAACAACCAAATAATACTGAAAAAAACCCAACAAAATAATAAACCTAACAAAATAATAATGAAAATGAATAAAACTAACAGTCATAAAAAACACCAATTAAAATCATAAAAACAAAAGCAATAAAATTAAAAAAACAACTCAACAAAACTAATAAAATGAGTTAAAAACAAAATCAATACAAAAAACCCCAAACAATAATTAAAAAAAAAAATCTCCACAGGAATGTTCTGATCTCTCCAACAAACATCATGTGCCGTTGCCTCCTTATGACCAAGAGAGGGAAAAACGTTCAAATATGAAAGCATTTAAACTCTAAATCACAGCTCAGGAAATGAGGATGGTAAAGATTTACTGGACTAAGTGAGGAAACTATATAAGGACACTATTGGTACAACCACAATGCCTTTGGTCTTTGGTAAACAAGAGAAATTCACTGAGGTATGGGAAATTATCTGGACCTGGTCACTAGTGGCAATCTAAAGGAGTCTGTTGGAAATTGCTGGATCTCAATCCTATCAGAGGATACATGAAGGAAAAAACCTTGAGGGATTTGGGAATGAACAGGAAGTTTCACATGCTTACATGGAAGTTCTGTCTTTGCCTTTGGATAAGCAGTGATGTAAAAAATGCTTCAGGATTACAGCCTTTTTCTTGGAGGATGTTCTAATGCTATGGAGGAAGGACGCTACCTGGATGAGATGAACATCCCAGCCAATATGATGATGGTCATCAGAAAGTTGCCCTTCAAACTATGGGACAAGGTATCACCTTAAAGAAGAGTTCTCTATGATGATGGATAAATTTTTGTTTAAAATTTGATGTCTTGTCATTGTCTACAGGAACACTACAAGGTGTATGCACTAAGAAAAAATGGAGATGGCAATCATCGGTTTTTGACGAGATGGAGACTTTGAAGGCACCAGATGGACTGAAACTGGTGGGGAATGTGGACGGCAACATGGTCACCATGGGACTGGACTCTGAAGCCAACGGCAGGAAATGTGGTTCGCTACTTCCTGTAGCCGGTCCTCAAGCCATTGAAGGCTTCAACGGTTGAGTTCAAGGAAACTGGTAACAGAAACAAGTACGTCAAAGTGGTTGAAAGGTTCAGATTGCTCACCTCAGGAAAAACACGGTAGGTGATATGAAGGGTATGTGTTCTCATCTCTGATGCAGAGACCAGAACAGGTCTTAACATTCTCTGGTCATTCAACAGATATGTGTATGAAATCAATTATAAATGCATGTTAAGTGGTTCCCTGACGAAAGTCAACAATAATAAAACAGAATAAAAACAAAATCACGATGCAAACAACCAAATAATACTGAAAAAAACCCAACAAAATAATAAACCTAACAAAATAATAAAACACCAATTAAAATCATAAAAACAAAAGCAATAAAACTAAAAAAACAACTCAACAAAACTAATAAAAAAGTTAAAAACAAAATCAATACAAAAAACCCCAAACAATAATTCAAAAAAAAATCTCCACAGGAATGTTCTGATCTCTCCAACAAACATCATGTGCCGTTGCCTCCTTATGACCAAGAGAGGAAAAACGTTCAAATATGAAAGCATTTAAACTCTAAATCACAGCTCAGGAAATGAGGATGGTAAAGATTTACTGGACTAAGTGAGGAAACTAAATAAGGACACTATTGGTACAACCAAGTTCAGCATCTGAACTTTTGTATTCAGGATATACACAATCTAAAAGTACTGTTCAAAGGCCTTTGGTCTTTGGTAAACGAGAAATTCACTGAGGTATGGGAAATTATCTGGACCTGGACACTAGTGGCAATCTAAAGGAGTCTGTTGAAAATTGCTGGATCTCAATCCTATCAGAGGATACATGAAGGAAAAAACTTAAATCATAAAAACAAAAGCAATAAAACTAAAAAAACAACTCAACAAAACTAATAAAATGAGTTAAAACAAAATGAAGACAAAAAACCCCAAACAATAATTAAAAAAAAAAAAGTCAAAAGTTTTAAAAATTAGGAAAAAACAAAAAGACAGAAAACCACGTCTTGCAATGCTTATTTTAATTTTTCCCCTCCGTGGGCTGCCACCTTATCGTGGTGGAGGGGTTTGAGTGTCCCTATGATCCTATGAGCTAAGTTATCTGAGCCTTTATGCCTCTTGAAGGGTCACCCATGGTAAACAGTTCCTAGGTGAGGGATCAGACTAAGTGCAGCCCAAAGACCACTTTACGACAAGAAATATCGATGGATTCAGTGTTCCCTTGCCCTGATGTGAGTCATCGGGGTCGCCTTCTGGAGCCAGGCCTGGAGGTGGGGTGCACTGGTAAGCAACTGTGGACTGGGGGGGGGGAATTATGTTAAATCGACTTTTTTGAGCTTTATATCATGTTATGATGTTATTCCCATCAAAAATATACCTGGAGTGTTGTTTTGATTCTTTCATGCATTTTTGAGTAATTCCTGAATCTCCCGTGGCAGCCATTCAGGGGTGATTAAATGCTTGCTTTCACAAAGCACCACCTATTTCCACAAAGCTCCTCCTCGGACCTCAAGTCCCCAGCTTAGCTTCCCCCTCCCCGAGCACCTCTCCCCTGCACCTTCCCCACACAGCTCCACCAGACTAACGGCAGCAGCAATCAGCAAACACCTGGTGGAACTGCACGTCTGCTGAACATATCAAAATAATTACATCTCAGTCCAACGTTTTTGCAGTTAAGATATGAAAGTGAAGGGTATCCAGTTCTCAGTTTCATCCTTTTGATTGTCTTATTGTGGGTGGAAATCGGGGTTTCACAGAGTGGAGGAGTCATTTGCGGTAGCCAAGGTTGGATTTGTGTCCAAAGTTATCGAGGTTGATGCAGAGTTGTCATGGAGGGATTCCCATCTGACAATTCAGATGGAGCAGATAACGCTGATGGTTCCAGATCAAATTATTTGTCTTTCTTTGCTGCATGCCGAGCATTGTAATTTGTTGCTATTTAAGTGATATTTACACATATAAAAAATGACTTGTTGGCAAAGTTGCAACCTGTGTAAACATTTTCATTTTGAGTCATTAAAGTGTAACTAACCCCGCAACTGGCAAGCTTGGAAAAATTCCATTAAAAGTGGAGGGAACCAAGAAACGGCCAAGTGTGATGAGCAGAGGAGGTAAGCGAGGCTGTGATCAGGACGAAAGAAGCACTGTTGTCAACTTTTCCACTTTGCCGCTATATTTATCGAATTTTCAGACCCTCTAGCAACTTTTTATTAAAACACCAACTAGTAATATATGTAGTGATTTTTCTGTGTTGTCGGAGACTTTTATGGCAACAACAACCCTGTTTTGTCCTGAGCGAGCAGGGAGTGCTGCAGGGACCCCCTCCTGCTTCCTAAGCTCTGCAGTCAGTCTGACCCAGTCGTCGGTTCAACACCGTACCGTCGCTCACAGTCAGAGCAGATGAGACCAATCCAGCTCTGCGTCCTCATTCCAAACAAATCACATTTTCTAAGCTGAATAACGCTATCAATCTAGAATCTTGAAACTTTGTGTGTCATAACAGACCAGCACTAATCACATTCACATGGTCAATTGGTGACGTCACCTTAGTCCCGCCCCCTTTGAACAGGAAGTCACCTGTTTTGCTGCTGGTTGTCTTCCTTTTACTCTTTGATGCATACAGAAATAAACCTGTCTGATGGCATAGTACCACATGATGCTGAATCCTTCTCAACACTGGCTGGTGGCTGGAGCATGTAGGCATGGCAAAATGGCGAATTCCAATCCTTCGCCGTTTGGATACGGTTGGCTCTAAATCTCTCATGCATCATCCAGTTTGCTCCAAGCTGGATATGAATTACCTTTGTTAACCTCTAATAGGATTCTAATGAAATTTGACTCCAGTGGGTCCCCTAGATTATTCCAACAGTTATGTCTACCCGATACATCATCCGATCTGCACCAGGTTTTTTTGTGCATCATCAGGGAACACTGCTTGACACATTGGTGTGGAGAGTTTGATGGCCTCACTTGAGCCCCACCCACTCACAGAAGAAATTGTGGATTATTTGGTGATGTATCCAGCTTCTTCCTGTGGATAACATTGAAACCATATCCACTAGCCTTTGATAACCACACATGACATGTTCAAAAGCCGACAGGAAGTCCTCACCAATCATTCAGCACAAAACAGAAAGTGACAGTAACTTCCGTCAACAAGGTCGGTTTTTGGCCTGACTTTAAAAACTTGCCACTGGGCTCGTACTGAACTGGACTGAAGGCAATTTAGAAGATTCACAAAATGCACTGCCTGACGATGGTGACAGAATGGGGGTGCCAAAGCGGCGCTTAGCTGCGAGGGCCGCCCAATGCTACTTGCAGCTTTAATTATTGTTGTTTCCTTCCTTAATATTTTATTACTTTTCACATTTTTATGATTTTTTTTTTACAGCACTTTTGATGAAATAACAGCTCCTTTATAAAAAAAATTAGATTTATAATTTGATCTGATGTTTGAAGCATGAAACCAAAGCAGGTAACATCATTTTCGGAAAAGCCAGAACTTACAGTTTTGTTCCATTCAGGGCAGAAATGTAACGGACTAAAGAAATTAGGGGTTGTACCACTTCATATTTTTTAAAGTTGACATCAATATGATAAAAGTCGAGTCGACGTCAACAAGTCGCTGTGACATCAGAGAAACGCAAGAGAAAATGCTTGACATTAACCTACAGTCTTTATTAGCTATATTCACAGCAAATTCCAGACCGCTTGGACAGATGTCTATTATGCAGAATTAAAAGAACAAAAAGCAGAACATTATCCCAGACTTCTTCAGCGCAGTGGAGCAGACCAGAGATCTTCTGTCACTGTGGTCCAAAAAGTTGCACAAAACCGAATTATTTTTTTGTTTTTTTTCTCTTCGAACACCAGTTGGCACTGATGATCAGGTATATTCTCATCTTGGATAGCTGCACGTATAGGAGTCAAATGATCTCCTTGACCACAATTGTGCAGGTTGGAGCATCATGAATTAAATTTATTATGAACAGATCACCTTTGATTGCAGTTAAATTCAGCACAGATGCTGCTCTGGTGACTCCAGGCACTCTCGTACTCTGAGTTTGCGGGATGAACAGACATGCAGACGACGGCAGAGATAGACTGTCAGATCCTCAGAATGGAGCTTGAACTATGTTGTTTTCAGATTGTTTTTATAAGACTGTAAAGCTGCCAGGTTAGAAGTTTGAACACGCAGGGTGACGCTGATCAGTTGGATGGATGGAAAACAGTTAAGTACTGCCGTACATTATTCCAGTGGCATTTATTTGACAGTAATCTAACAGGAAGGGGGCAGAGAGAAGGGGGGAGGGAGGATACATGCAGCAAAGGAACCGAGGACGGGAGTCCAGCTCGGGACGGGTGCGTTAAGGTCTGTAGCTTCTGTATACGGGGCGCCTGCTCTAACCACAGTGCCATGCTATGCCCCTATTCCAGTAGCGTTTGCAGCACCTCTTTGGTAAATTACTTTATATTTTTGTACAATTCAAACTATCTGACAGACTCACCTAGTTCCTCATCTTTCATCTTCTTGGAAAAATCTGTTTAGTCACGTGATTGCAACTAGTCAACTTGCCACGTAAAAAGTCATTGCAGAGCAAAGAACTGACCCGTAGCCTAGTTGGTGCAACCCCTAAAAGAAATGTGTGTGAATTTTCAAATTATCTCTCCTGGAAGCAAACGTGATTATTTAAAATAGATTTTCTTGCAGAAAAATCTGTAAAAAAAATCAATTTCGATTATCTAGATTTTTCTTTCAGTCCTCCAGATCTACTTTGCCACAACATTTAGATGCTTCCCTGCTCCAAAACACCCGAATCAAATGAATGTTTTGTTACTGGGCCTCTGCAGAGCTGAATGACTGAATGCCGATGAGGGAATTCACCCGTTTGATTCAGGTGTGTTGGAGGAGGGAAGCATCTAAAGTTGCAGGATAGTAGCTCTGGAGGACTGGACTTTGATATAAGCAATATGACGTCAATAGATAGGGAAGGTTTCCAGGGAAAATCTGCAGAAGCATCAAAGTATCTGTTCTGATTATTTATTTCCCTCTTTGGCTTCATAAACAAGCTTCGATGTAGCAGAAGCAAACTTCACCTGACCGTTTTTGCTCCTTTAGTTCAAACTGAGTAAATATTTGAGAGGCAATCAGAGTACTTCACTTCTCTGATGTACATCATAATAGCTTAACTGTACATTATTACTTTGAACATGGCTTGCTTTGAACATTATCGTTCTTTAGATAAATATTTATCTGATTAAACAGGAAAATATAGAACATTTCCACTTATAAAATATTTTTATCGCATAGTAATCTTAAACAGCAGTCCTTTTTAACCTTAGCAGATTAAAAATGTCCTAAATATATAATCATTTCCAATCTATATAAGTGGCCCAAAGTTTAGAAAACTTCTCTTATTTTTTGTTTCCTGGAAGTACCAAATATGTACATTTAAACGTTCATAATTCATTCATTTATTATCTTATGAAAAGAAAAACAATCTACAATTACTGTAAAAAACTGAAAAACCACTGTTCGCCAAGTATTTTAAAAAAAGTCTGTAATACACTTTAAAGACAATGAAATAATTTTTAAGGCCTATAAACATCCCACTGCAAGCAAAAATACAATTATATATAAATTATTACATATATTAATACTAAAACATCCTGTTTTGCATCAGATTCTATCAAGGATGTAATTTACTGTGTTTGTGTCATGAAAGCTGAGAAATGTGGCGAGACGTTAGTATCACTCTGTGCAGGTTAGAGCTCAGTTTTAAAGAGTTTGCAAACATTACTGTACCTTGAGCTGAAAGACTACAGACAAAAATCAAGCTTTAATCTCATTCTGTCCATCTTCAGGTTGAAATGTCTGGACTCTAAACAAATATCCAACTTCTGAAAAGCTGCCAAAAGCCTCTGGAAATATCTGATATGTTTGATGTGAATTATGGAAGAAGACTGTTGTGCTTCACATCAGCATTCCCACATTAGTGACAGCATGGAGTGTTTTAGTGCAATAACAGTGCTCTCACTGCTCATCCTTGGTCTTCCAGGCAGCTACAATCTCCCTGAGTGTGACGGAGACCAGATTTCCTCCTGGAAATCAGAGTCCTCCAGTCCTAAGCTCCCCCTCCCAGATTTCCCAGTTTTTATGGCGCATGAAGTGGCTCCATTGATGTCGCGTAGCGGTACGTAGGAATAATCCTGCCGCTCAGGGAAGTGGGATGTCACTGATCTGCGGCACGCCCGGTGAAGGAGGACGATCAGGCTGGCCAGCAGAAGACAAGTGAGGATGAGGGTGATGATCAGCCATGATCGCCTGAGGAGAGAGAGAGAGGGTTTAGACATGTTTCATAACACTGCTTTCAATAAATTAATTTAACATAAAAATAAAGGTGTTTTTAAATAAACAGGCACTGAAATGCTGAAAAGGCACCTAGAAATGTAGTATTGCATTCAGAGGGCTGCACATGGTTGAATAAAGAAAGCTGAACACAAAACCTGGTCATTTGTTAACAGGAAATCAGTGTTTACTCGTAGAAACCAGGAGGACAGAAACATCTTCTGCAGTTTGTTTTTGTTTTAAAGAAAACCCTTCTTTAGTACTAAAAACATTTCTGAACAGGTTTTCATCACTTTGCCTTTGGAGCAGAAGGGTCACATGACACAAACGGACAGGAAGCTGCAGCAGCCAGCACAGTCTCCCCTTCACTCTAAACAATCCAAAAACACCCTTCCAAAAATGAACAAATCTGTAACATTTTGCATCTTACAATGGATGCCATTTGTTTGCTGACTTTCACAAATCGGTCTGTTTCTCACAGGATGTAAATGCGATCACAATTCCTCTGTTTTTGGCAGGTCATCAGATTTAAATCCTGACTTCTACTTTTCTAAAACCTTCATTTTGTTTTCATTTTAAACCATACAAAGATGGAGCTGCTGGTGTTCTTTACATCGTTGTCTTTCAGCGTAACTCAGACATTCTCCTTTTTTGAGATGGAGAAGCAGCAGCACAGTCCCAGACCATCACACCCCCTCCACCGTGTTCATTTTCAAATCATCTTCATCTTCTTTACAAGACTCGTGATTAGATGAAGTTCTAGAACTGTCCCCTGAGTTTGCTGTTATGTTCATTTCCAAAGAAATGCTTTGGTTTAAAATTACATTTTTCTTCAGTTTCTTTTCATATACTATTAGTTCCACTGAAAGAAAACTAAATGAAACATTTAGATTAATAAAAAGTAGAAAGTCTGATGAGCTTTTGTTCAAATAACAGCTTTTATAACCACTGAGGCTTGTATGAACAAAACCCAATAGAAACACCATTTGTTTACTTTTATTTCTTATTGGTAACTGTACATAAGATCAATGTTACATTTAAGTGGGAAAACTGAAGTTACTATGTTTTTTCTTTGAAGAGACATGTTTCTGTTATGTTCACGAAGAACTGACAGCAGAGGAGAAAGGTCAGAGGTGAGAGTGAGACCACTTTGACTGTTAAAACCTTACTCTGTTAGAAAAGGCTGCTCTCTGTGAGCTGCTTCTTCTTGTCTCCAGGATGTAAACATCTGTTTGGCCAGGCAGTGTCCAGCTTCAGAGAGAAATAACAGAGAAAACAGTTAGACTTCAGTAACAACTGTCTAATCTTCCATCCATCCATCCATCCATC
Organism: Anableps anableps; assembly: GCA_014839685.1. Taxonomy (NCBI): domain Eukaryota; kingdom Metazoa; phylum Chordata; class Actinopteri; order Cyprinodontiformes; family Anablepidae; genus Anableps; species Anableps anableps. The sequence goes on from CM026072.1 coordinate 3,633,748, forward strand.
CATCCACCATTTTCCGTTTAAGCCAGGGTCAGGTCGCAGGGGCAGCAGCCTAAGCAGAGAGGCCCAGACTTCCCTCTGTTCACCCACTTGGGCCAGTTCCTACGGGGAAATTCCTAGCCAAGCCAAGAAACTTAGTACCTCCAGCGAGTCCTGGGTCTTCCTCAGGATCTCTTCCTGGTATGTGGGATGTGCCAAGAACACTTCACCGGGGAGGTGTTCAGGAAGCATCCTAACCAGATGCCCGAGCCACCTCAACGGGCTCCTCTTGATGTGGAGGAGCATCTGCTCTAATCTGAACTTCTCTGAGCCAGATTACCAAGATTCTCACCCATCCCACATCCTGCGGGCTGTCAAATCTTTTTAAATATATTTGTATCTTGGTGGATTTTTGAGAAAACCGAGTGTGTGAGCAGCGTGTACACGAGCGTGATTGACAGTGCTAAGACACTTCTCCTGGCTCTGATTGGTTGTTTCTGACTGTGCGGTGTATTTCTGCAGATAGCAGTAGGACCACAGGGAGGAGGCTGAAGACGTCGATTTTTTTCACAGATTATATGTCTCATGTTATACTGTCTCAAAAAAAACCAAAAACTGGAAAAAAAATTACATTTTTATAAACATTACCCACTCCAGCTTTAATCAAAAACTTTATTTTTTGCTTTCCAACTTCAGTGGCCCTGAGGATCATTTTGTGTTTCTGTTCTGGCTTCGTCCTGGTTAATGTCCACCCGTCTGATATTCTTTATCTCCTATGTAATAGCCATGCTATCTCTGGAGTACGCGATGTGATCCCATGATGCCACTGACCTATATAACAGAGACACAACATGGCTCAGATAGCAGTTTCTGTTTCAATAAGGGGTGTACACTTCTGCCTTGATGTTCAAAATGGAAACGTTAGCTTTGGTTTTTAGTAACATGTATGCATAGCTAAATAAACCACTCTAAAGTTTGGATGCATTTCAGAAAAAAATGCAGTTTAGCTAATTTTTCCCAGTGTTCCTATCAGACAGAAGTCAACAAAGTCTGAGTTGTCTCTACTTCTGCTCTGTTAGTCGTCTTGATCCTTTCTAAAGCAGTAAATCTGCACTCCAGCAGCAAATGAAGCACTGAGGGGCGATGTTTGCATGCGGAATCACACAAAGTCCCATCCAGCAAACAAAGTTGTGTACGTACCTCTGTGTAAGGTGTAATTGGTGTCTCCTGGCAATGTGGCGTTACAGCTTCCTGTCTGCGGGTCACATGGGCACAAGTCATCACAATGACACTCCTGGGCGCAGGACGCACCAAAGAAACCCAAAGGACACGCTGAAAGAAAGAGTCACATTTTTTTATTATTATTATTATTATTTGAATGACACAAAAATTATATAAAAGTGATAAAATCTCAGGCAGTCTGATGATAAAATATCACATTTAAGATCTTTTTTTAAATGAAACAAACTTCTTGAATCAGAATTAGCTTCATTTGCTAAGTTTGTGACACAAACAAGGAATTTGACTTCAGCTCACTTTGCTCTCAGTAAAGAGATTTTAAATATAAATATATAAAATAAATTGTTAGGGGAAAAAAATACATCAATGCAACCAAATTATTGCAAGCTTTGATGTTACTAAATTATCTTCTGTCACTTTACAGACACAATACGGATAGATGATTAAATTGAATAAAAAAAGTTTTAAAATACAGGGAATTTTTTTTGTTTGTTTTTTTTTTTTTTTTTTTTTTGCCAGAAATTATCCTTTAATAAAACAGCAGCAGCAGCAGCAATATTTGCTTGACATTTAATAGCCACAAGAGCAATGCCATTGTGTCACCAAGCCATGTGTAAAAATAAGACTGTTTGTCTTTTTTTACCCATTTTTTGTCATATTTTTTCATTTTTTTCCTTCCTTTTTTTCCTCTCCTTTCTTACTCTGAATAGTCCATTAAGCCTGTTTAAGTCTTGAAGTGTTTGCCCAGCATATCCCACAGCATTAGAAATGGATAAAAATATAGAAAATCCGAAAATCAGGTTAAAACTTTGATCTGATTGTTGTGTTTGTCCATCTATTATTGAACCATGTTTGCAAAATGACAAAATAATAACGTTTAAACAGACGATGCCTGTCAGAATAATAGGACCCAAACATCTCTGAACCCAAGCATGTGATATCTAATGGAGGCAGCCATCTCCATGGTCCATGATTGAAAACATGCTTTCTTGGCATATAGAGGTGCATTGCTGCTGCTATCTGCAGCTATGCACCCCTGTATGTAACAAATTGATGCACTAAGTGTATGATCCCTTTTTCTCTGAACCAGCATCAGCTTTTTCAACTATTTAAACTGCAGCAGCTTTTTCTTCTGGATCGGAAACGCAGGTCAGAAGTTCGTGAATCTGCCACAGAGGCAGTGCTTTTCCTTCTTTGGACAACTAGTATTAGTTCCCATTAGAGACCGGAAACAACTTTCGGTTCAACTCTAACAGTCTGGCTATTAAATGTTTTTCTGCAGGTCATTTTTATCCACTTACTATAAAAAAAGCCTCGAAGGACAGAAGGTTTAATCCCTGCTGAACCCATCAGTGCTCCTCATTTTATGCTTAATAAAGGCAACGTTATAACGCTAAAGGACTTTTACACATTCCCAAAGCAGGCAGGAGAGAAGATCTGAGCTTGTTAATTCAGTTTCACAGCTTTTAATACCCTTCAAGTATTTTCTGCTGAAAATCTATTCCCTGTTTTCATTGAATTCCCAGGAATTGCTGACCAACCAACTATTGCTGGCTGCCTGGATAAAATATTTATGGGGTGTTTATCTTAACTACATATCAAGTAAAACACAGCTCTACCTTTTTCACAAGATTCACCATGGAAACCAGGAGGGCAGATGCAGCGTCCGCTGACAGGATCACAGGAGCTGCCATTAAAACAGGAGCAGGTTTTGTTGCAAGCGTCACCATAGAAACCTGGGAGGCACTCTTCAGAAAAGAAAGACAAAAAGCCAAAAGCATGTCAAAAATAAGAGTTTTGCTTTATTATTTAAGCATTTCTACCTATCCTGACACTTTCCAAATACATTTAGTCTCCAGAAAGCAGAGCCAGATACTCACAAGTAACTCAAAACATAACAGCTACGTATCGATGCTGTAAACATAACGTTAGAGGAAATCATAGAACAAAACAATAAAATCTCCTGGGAACCCATTTTGTTTCTTTCTTAGATGGTACATGTTTGCTTGTGAACATCCTAGAGCGGTTCTGGAAATAGGTTTCATTGTGTGATGGATGCAACCTGAAGAACTGCGTGACATTTGTGAAGCGGTCGTGTTACACAAGATTAAAGCAAGGACTCAGAGATAAAACTGAGAAGTAAAATAAACTGTAAAAGATTTTTTTCCACACTTTACAAATGCAAATCGACTCCACACATAAATCCTCCACCCTCAAAAAGTTTTATTAATGCTAAGTCAGTATTATATAACTATAATAATCCGAAAGTGTGACGTTATTTTTGTGAAAGAGAAGTTTTTCATGTTTTAAAGATCAATAATTTTTTTTACTTAATGTGCTGAATTAGTCTGAAAGTTATAAGTTATGCAGATAAAACAGTTACTGTCAGATTTGACTGAAACAGTTTCACAGTTTATCTTGTTTAAACTGTAAAATTCCTGGCGATGCGCCATTTCATCAGAAAACAAATTTATCTGATGAATGGCTGCTGAGCTGGAATCTTATCTTTCACAACTGCAGATAAAAGTAGCTGTAAGCAAGTCAGGAGTTCATGTACATCTTTCAGAACTGATCTGGGTAAAGAACATGTTGTCACTCAGGTACATGGTTACATTGTACCTTAAAATTTAAGATTATTTTAGTCAGTTAAGAGACACTGAGTTATATCTCACAATTATCTGCAAACTTTTGTTTCTATTGGATAAGCAAGTCAGCATTGATGCTATCTGTTCTCTAAAAGCTTTGCTTCTGTATTAAACTTCAGGTTTAGGGTGGAGACTGGGCCGGAGTCCTAATGTAACTGAGACTGACATGCTTGCACAGGAAGGTTTATAGTACTATGCAAAAATATTATTATTCTTGAACATTTTCCAATTTTTTTAAATTCAAAAAGCAAACCTTTATTCTATTTCTATGTGATTGACAAGAACGAGGCAGACCATACATCTAGATTTCCCTGTTTTCAAAAATTTGGAGAAGTTTGGTATAAAATGAGCTAAAGCTCAGTGGATGGAAAGCATCTGTGGACAGTATTTTCAAATCTTGTCACAGATTACCAATTAGATTTAAGTCTGGACTTGGACTAGGCCATTCTAACCCATGAATCTGCTTTGATGTAAACCATTCCACCGTTGCTCTGGCTGGATTTTAGGGTCGTCCTGCAGGAAGGTGAACCTCTGACCCAGTATCAAACGTTTTAAAGTCTCTATCAGGTTTTCTTCCAGGATTGTCCTTTATTAGGGTGTGTTCACACCAGCCGAGTTTAATCCGTTTCAGTCGAGCCCTATTTCGTTTGCCTGGAAAGTCCAGTTCGTTTGGGGAGGTGTGAATGCGTAATCGAACTCTGATGCGGACCAAAAAGCGAACTCCGCTCTACCTGCAGACCTCAGTTGAGGTGCAATTTGAATGCACATGTGAACGCCAAACAGACCAGAGAGCGCTTCAAAAGCAGGAAGTGGACTACAGTGCAGGGCATTCTGGGTAAATACAACCAAAAGTGGGAGAAATGGCTCTGGGTCTTTTTCTACACGACAAAAGAGAAATCGTACAACTACTAAAATCTGACGCCTCTCCATTTTTGTTTACATTTCGTGAAGAAGGAAGTTACGCTCAGTGTCTTCTTCAGAGGTTTTCATGTTGTTTCCTTCAGTGGTTCTTAGTGCAGCGCCCCCACAGGCGAGGAGGTGAACAGGCTGCTCAAAGGATTTGATTTGTTTGACAGTTATTTTGGTCCCCAATCAAACGAGTCTACCAGACTATCAGGTGTGAAAACACCCTTAAGTTCAACTCATCTTCCCTTAAATTCCGACCAGCTTTCCCTTCCCCTGCTGAAAAAAAGCCACCCCCCAGCATGATGCTGCGACCACCATATTTCACTGTGAGGTTTTAGTTTTCCACCACACAGCATTTTGTATGCAGGCCAAAAAGTTTAGATTTTATTTAGGGGTATCAGAGTAAATAGGTTGCTTACTCATTAATGTTCTCGAACAAACATTTTTGGCCTTAACAGAACAGCTGCATTTATACTGAGAATAAATTACAAATTTAATGAATTCAATTGGTTTCACTAGATTTTATAGAATGGTATTAGGTTGAATGAGGCTGAATAAAAATGTACATCAGATTTTTATTTGTAAAATAATTCGATTGTTATGTATCAAATTTCTTCTACTCCACAGTTGTGGACCACATTGTGCTTGTGTTTCACATTGAATCCCACTGAAGTTTGTGGGTGTATCTAAGCCAGTCGCAATAAGCAATTAATCGCATGATAAATTAAAATGAGCTCAAAAATTTCCATTCTGATAATTAATATTTTTTTGAAAGGCAGTTTTGTTTACAGTAATAAACATAATGATAATTTGATTTATGGTTTTGGTTGTGTGTGGTTTTATTTATTGCTTTTGACTGTCATGTTTTATTTTTGACATTTTAAAAGAACTTTAAAAATTACTAAATAAATACAGTATATGGAAAAAAAAAAAAAGAAAAGTGACGATAAATAAAAAAAAAACTAAATATATACAGAATATGTAAAAAATGGAAAAAAAATACAGAACGAAAAGAAATGATAAATTAAAAAAAAAAAATCAATAAAACAAATAAAATAAAGGCAACTAAAAACAATATGATTTGAAATAAAATGGAAAATGAAATAAAAAGTTAATGTTCAGTGCTCTTTACAAAATTACAGTTTATTGGTCTTTGAGCAGGCGAACTTGCATTATTATGCCATTATCAACATATCACTTGAAAATGGCATCAATTTGTGGGACAATTTATTTACCAGCAAAATTTCTTATTGTGACACACCTAGGTGTAACGTGAAAAAAATGTACGAAAGTGTTCAATGGGTGTGAACAGTTCTACAAGGCAGAGGAGGCGTGTGCTAATAAATGATCTGTTTTTACCTTCACTGCAGTTTGTCCCTCTCCATCCAGCGTCGCAGACACAACCACCTGCAACACACACAGGTCAGGAGAAACAGCAGAAAACTAAAATGTTCCACAAACAGGAAGAAGAAAATTTAGCAGCAGCATTCAGGACTTGAGTAAATGCAACCCAGTTTGAGCATCTTAACACTCACTGGCAGTGCAGAGACCATGGGGTCCGCAGGCGGGAGGCTGACACACCAGGGTGTCACAGGCGGCGCCCTGCCAGCCCTTCTGGCATCGGCAGTGGCCGTCAATGCATTCGCCGTGTTCGCTGCAGTTTTGCGGCTTGCATCGTCGCTGATGAACACATAGAACAGTGGAGACTTCTCTGCTACAGCGCCACCTGCTGTCAGATGTGCTGGCAAGGATAAAAAACAAATACATAAAACGATCAGGAATGGGAAAAATATCAAAAACTCTTCACCTGAGGGGATTTAGTGGCTCACCAGTGATCAGAGGGGTAGCTGGCCAGAGAACCATTAACCACATAGGTGGAAGACCCGCCTCCATCCAGATTAATGGCATTGATCACTCCATTTTCCTTCAGGAACTCAGCTACCTGCCAAAGATTCATCCTGATTGGACAGAAAATGCATTTAAGATGCTGAAAACAAATAAACGGCTATAAAAGGGGTTTTGACAGAAATAAAGAGACACGACGACAAAACAAAAAGCTGTAAAAACAGGAAGATGTTTGCTTCTTCCTCCCCCCCAGCACAAGTGTTTGATGTAGACTTTTTTTTTTTTTTTTTTTTTTAGGACAAAATGATCACAGATAAAGTAAAATCTTCTTACAATAGCAAAATGTTGGCAACAACAGCAAATATTTCTCTTTAAATAACTCTGCTTTTTGCATTCTCTTGCAAGGATCACATCCATCCAGTGACTTTTACCCTAAAGCTGAATCTGCTTTTAATTCATTTATTGAGCTTGGCTAAATACAGCAAGAGGCTTCAAAGTAAGAGTGACTTAAATCCTACATTTATTGCTCAGAAATGACTACATTTTGTTCTATTTTTTTTTTTTTTTTCAATTGATACCTTGAAAATGTGCAAAATTTCTTTTAATGAAGCAAAATTGCGAAACCCTTGTTAAGTTTTGTATTTGTAATTATTTACACATCCCTTTCCAACAAAAAAAAAAAAGAATCAGACTCCTTTATTTGCTTAATAAAAGTATTGCATGCTTAGCTTATTGTTGAGTAGGTAAACCCCCCCGAGTCCTTTGGATTTGACTGTTTTGGTCCATGTGACTAAAACTGTCAAATCAAAAGTTTGCACACCCCTGCTTTAAGGGAAAATCTAATCATTTAACTCCACATTAATTCAGATTTTATGCTGGGAAAAATATAATCAAACTATTCCGTTTAGGTTGTGGAGGGTTAAGGGAAGCTTTAGATGTAAGATTTATTATTATTTAGAGTCATAGTGTACTACTTCTTACTTGGTACTTACTGATTTATACTTACAGGAAACACAAGCATTTGTTTTGAATTCATGACAATTTAACGTTAAGATATTAGGACAAATTTATTACAACAAAGCAGTTTTTACTTTGTTAATATTCAGTAATATTGTTTAAAAATAAAGTAAATGATCTACAGGACTCTACAGGTAAGACACTGACTACTCGAAATCAACTTAAGTAAACAAAAACAATCAAAATATATTTTTATTGCCGTTAGAAGACAGAAGGTCAGTGTGTTTGGGCCGACCTGATTTTAACAGGTTTTGTTGACCAGCCGGGGGCCTGATATTGACAGGGGGTGCACAGAAGGCAGCGGTTGAGACATGTCAGCGTGTGGTGCTATTCTTAGCTCAGTCATTAACAGCAGGACATTAATCTTCAGATTGTCAGCAGGGTTGTGGGGTTTCACACGGTGAATGGAAAGTCAAATCCATACAATTGAAAAGGGTTGAAGAGACATGAGCTTTACAATATTAGTTTGTCTCATGAATGAAGTCTCTAAATGTCCTCTCTGACAGGCTTTTATGCTTGGAAGTCTCCAGTCTCTGTTGTCACTGAGATTCACCATCATCAATCAATCGCCTCATTATTTATTGTTCCATTTAACTACCATTTACAGCACATTTATTATCGTACTCCTATTTTGATCGTGACTCCCACATATAATGACTTCATGTTTCATGACCTTCTGGAGGTATATTCAGTTTCCCGATAAACACTTAAACTAGCAGCCCGTTTCATTATGACTCCAAGTGTTTTTGTTTGTTTTGTCTCAGACAAAGTCAACTTTTACCACATAGCAACAAATCTTCCCACAGCAAACAAGTAGGTTCAACTGGAACAGCCATGATTTAAGGTAATTATGTCGAAGCGTCTCTTGCTTTTCAGCTGAGTCTACTGTAAACTGTGCTCTTTATGCACCAACTGTGATGTGGTTCTAAGGGTCTCTGAAACAGGACTCAGGGATCCAGTATTGGAAGTTTAATTTTCAAGTCTAAATGCTAAAGTTGACTCTGAATTTAAAGCATCTATTTCTGCAGTGGTCATTATTTTACATAAGGAACCTGCAAAAACCACCCACTATACCAAGGAGACTGATGGATGAATGGGTAACATAATATAAGCTGATTGGAGCAACATATTTAAATGAATTTAATCAAATTCCAGAGTTTTCTAGACAGCAAATAAACTCTGAGTGCTGAAAAGTTGGATGCAGGTAGTCTTTTCCTACAAGATGTTCTATTATCAGAGGCAAAAAAAAATGTATCTCACTGTTTCATGCAAATGAAATGATGTATTATGAGAGGCAGCAGAGGTATTAATACTGTCTTGGAAAATTATGTGCACCCTCAGAAATCCTACCCAATTCTTAACATCCTGTAAAATTTTTTATTTATTTTGGGAGGGTGGGGGGGTACAGTCTTCTTGCTGTAATAATAATAATAATTTATGTGTGGCTTCAGTCATATATGGCGTGTATATTTAACTATGGTGATAGAAATAAGCTACTGAAATAAATAATAACATGTTTTGTCCTCCACACTTGCTCTAATAACCAAAATTTATATAGAAATAGCAAATGTTTCTGGATAAAAAACAAAAACAAACAAACCAGTTTTACTATTTCTTCTCTTTTTATGCAAGATGAGCCCAGAGTGTCCACAACAGAACAGCACATTTTTTATGTCAGGCTGAAAATTATGGCTTTTATGTATTTTTCCCTCAAGAAGAAGTTATCTTTTTGTTTTCCATGTTGTAATTTTAGTCTCCTTTAAAAAAAAAAAAAAAAACATTAAAAAAAGACATTGAATTTTTTCTTTTTTGCCATAAAGCAAAAACATTTTTAATAGTGTGTATTTATATATTCTGACAAGTTAGATTTTTCAATGAAGGTTTTGCAGCTTAGTTTGCAGGAGTGTGCCTTTGGAAAGGATGCTGACTCCTGTCCTCGGGGGAGCATGAACACATGAACACACTCACTGTGTGGTATAATTTCAAACCCCAGCATCTATTTAATCAATATCTCAAAACAACTACATGTTCAGAATTAATCATAAAGGTCTTTCAGCTTATTATTTTCTTACCCTCTTCGTTCTGTTTGACCATCGATTTGAAACAGGATCAGTCTTCCCTCTTTATCGTGGCCCACTGCAGTTCTGGCCGACGCCACGTCCACAAAATACCTCAATGACCCTACCATGAAGAAGAAAAACATTGATTGTTCTTTATAAATTAAACGCAAAACAAACCAAACAAAACAGCAAATGCTTTTCCTGGACTCTTCCTGTTCAGAAGTAAATTTAGAGAAATCGTGGAATACAGTCATATTCAATAAATTAGAATCTGATGAGGCTCATTGGTCAGATTAAAAGTACCTTTTGAAAATAGCATCCTAAAAGCAGGTATTAAACATACTTTTCATTAAGCCCACATTTCTGTATTAAAAATGTTTTTTTTTGTTTTTTTTTTATTGGTTTGATGTAATATTCTAATTTTAAATGCCATGTTTTTATTAGCTGTAAGTGGAAAATCATCATAATTAACAGAAATAATGTAATTAATCTATATAATATGTTTCACTTAGTGATGAAGTTCCTGAAATAAATGGACTTTTCAATAATATTGAACTGTTTTGCTGATTTTTTGCAATTAAAATCACCTATTTTGTGGTGCAACTTCAGAAATATTCGTGAGTAATTTTGCAGTTTTTTTTTTCTCTCATTAAACATCTTCCAAAAGATTGAACACAAACATTTTTATTCTTTAAATAACTTAAATAGCTCGATTTTTGTTACTTGCCATATCGATAACGGACTATAACTTGACATCAAGTAAGGCTAAGGAAGCTGTATAGTAAAAATAGGAAATACTGCCACCTGCAGGTGGGAGTTAGCGTCACTTAAACCCAATGGTTTTTGACCATTTTTGTGGAAAATTTGCAATTAGCTCAGTTATGCATTAGCGCGAAAAAAAATGTGGTGATCTGTTGATTTTGCGTAAACTTCTGCGACCACGGATTATTGTGAAAAATTGGAGGGACTGATTTGGCAAGAAGCTCATGGACCTGATCTCTGGAGGTGGGACAGCTAGTGTATGTTTCTGTAAGTTGGAGGCATAAGGGACGAGAAAGAGACTGACATGCCGCCGAAAGGTCTCTGTCAGCAAAGGATGAGGAAAAAAATAGCTTATTCTTCTGAAAAAAAGAGCTTCTCTAACCAACAGATTGGTTGCCACTCAGCTCATTCTGCAACTTCAACACCTTTTGTAAACGTGCAGGAATTTGATTTTTTTGAAAATAAAGATTTAAGTAAAACACCTGCAATCAGTGTCTTTACTTTAGACGGATAAATTATTTGCTATGTTGTGACAAAACCAAGATTATTCTGATGTAATCACATAGAGATCAGTTTGACACCTTAACAAGCTCCTAAACTTGTCTGCTGTTTACTGCTCCACAGACCCTCCTGTCACTGCCAACTAAACATGACAGTGTTGTGTTTTTGTGGCGCCAAAGTGTTTGTTTCAGGTCACAGATGAGTTTGTGTGTTATGCAAACACTGGGAGGCAGAGTTGTGTTTATTTACTGCTGGACTGGATCTCATCCAGTTGCTCAGGGTGAGCTGAGGTCAGGGAATCTTGATTTTGGACACGGATGGAGGATATTCTCCAAAACGTGACCCATGTGAGGAAGAATCACTTTCCTGAATTTAGATACAAAGAAAATCTTGATAGTTTTTATTAAAGCTTTTATCCCATGACTTAGGCTTAGATTAGGTTTGGGGTAAAATTAATGTCTGAACCAAAATCTTGTGTAGGTTTATTGCTTTGGGAGTGGATGCGAAGATCCAGAACGTACCCGTCTCCTGGGTCGCACTGCACTCTGCCTTCAAACTCTGATTGATGTATATCTCGCCATTCCTCAGTAGCCATATGACTCCACTGATCAGCTGAACGAAGGGGTTGGACTGGTCTAAAACATCTTCCCGAGACAGATACCTGCACATCACAAGACAAAACGATATATATAAAGACCTCTCCTCACACTTTATCACCCCCCAAAACAGAAAACACCAACATTAGTGTTGTTTTTTACTTAGCTAAGTCATTAAATGTTATGATGGACCTCTGAAACTGATTTTTTTTTTTTAAAAAAACAACAAAACTAAACTTCAGTAAATCTTCTATCAGCACAGTAAACACAATGCAAACGGTCCAGATTTGTATATTCTTAATTAGATAATGTTGCAGTTTGTGTTCTTAAAGCACATAAACCCGAGTACGGACTCGTTTATTTATTCAGCACCAGTAGATGTTGCATCATGTAGAAATTCCTGGGATTGTTGACCTCAGTTATCAAACAAACAAGTTAAATAAAACTCTTCGTGGTTTACAGATGACCTGTGGGAGCATGACTGACTGTTTTTCTTACAAGTTATACATTTTTGCTCCATCCTACTGCAATAGTCACCAGATTTTATGCTAAAACCTGCTGTAGCCCTTCGGGAAAATGAGGTTGTGTTTTGGAAAGTCTCGAGCTGCCACGTTGAAATTACCAGAATAAACAGCTGGAGCCACACTGAGTCATACAGACATGAACTTGTCACCTGAGGATTGTTGTTGAGTCTTTGCTGAAATGGACCAGAGGTTAAACTGTGGGCTACATGAACTTGCTAACAGGAAACCACTCAGCAGAGATGGTGATGTACTTCACATAACCAGTGAGCCCAGCAGCAGAGGCACGCATGAGGAGAGACAATATTTAATACATGTGATGTCAGGTGGTGACAAGCTGAGTGGTTATAAAGTATCTTGTGTTTGTGGGAAATATAGTTTTGAACTTAAATACACAGCAAAACACAATATCTTTCATGGACTTGGTCTACAAATACTGGTTTGCAGCTGAAAAACTGACTGTTAGAAACACTTACAAAGGTTACATGGAAAAAAAAAAAAAAAAAAATCACCTAATGCCAGCTCTTAAGTATGGTGGAGGACCTGTGATGGTGTGGGCCTGTTTTTCCTCGAAAGGATTTGGGAGCCTGGTTAGCATCTCAAATAGCACCTGAAGTACAATCCAAAATCCCAGAGGAGTGTAAAAGGAGGCTTCATGGATGCGGAGCAGACCCAAAGAGCAGGGAGAGAAGAAGGGCAAGGATCATATTCCTGACTCCAACATCTCTCTGCCCGGCTTTCTAGCCATACAACTAGACAGATATTGAAAGGGGAGTGGCAAAAGCAAATGATGTGGATTAGCAGTGCTTGCCAACAACTGATGGTGTCATCCAGGACATGTTACTGTGAAATATCATCTCTGCTCCCCAGAGCTGTTAGCGTATCATGACAGCCTTGAGACTTTCATACAGCAACAGTCTTCAGTCAGAGGCCTCAAGAGATTGGTTGCAAGACTGACTGCTACCAGAGATCCTTCCTGTCCACAGCATCACCATCCACAACGACTCTTTGAAGATACTTAGTTGATATGAGTTATGACAACATTTAACAGTAATTTTGACTTGAGTTGAATCTGAATTGACAGCCTGGTGCGATGGACCGAGACGTTTTTAATGAAAATCTACCAGTAAAGTGGAAATGGGTCAACACTGGGCTATTTGAAAGGTGGGGTTAAAGGTGACCCGCCATTGTTACAAAACTACAGAAAATATATTCTATTGCATAAAGGATGTTAGAAATTGCAGTTATGCAACCTGGCGTTCAACCTCTGAACTAGGACTGAACAAGCTTTCAGCAGCATCCCTGCACTAACATCTGCTCAAGGTGGAGCACTGAACACAAAGCTGGACATTTAGAAGTTGTCAGAGTCCAAAGTCTAACTGTGTATCATGAGCAATGTATGATGGCTGACAGGTGCAAACGTGCAGCAAATGGCGAAATGAGCTGCAAACACACAAATGATGCAAACTCCAAAAAACAAATGCTACAGAAATCCTCTGCATACGAAAAATGCTGCAACTACAGGAAATAAAAGAAACAGGGAAATGCAGCAAATAGTAAAAACAACAGCAAGTATAAAACACTACAAACTCGCTCGACTGAACTGAAGTCCTCCAGACCACTAGAGGGAGTCGACCAACAAATCTTATGGAATCAGACCGTCAGTAAAGACGTGATGTCGGACGAAAGAAAAGGTGTGTTATACTTTATATCTTTTTCAAACATGATGTCTTTTACAATATTATAGAACACCAGCATATTTACCCAGCTAACATTGCCTACACCAGAACAGACTCCCCCTAGTGGCCTGGAGTACTTCCATTGTGTTTGCGATTTGAGCCATTTCCCCTTTTGCTTCTGTTTCCTGTGATTGGAGCATTTTTTGTTTGCAGTGTTTTTCTGTTGCATTTGTTTTTTTGTGTTTTGGCATTTGCATCATTTATGTGTCTGAGGTATGTTTGCATCTGTTCAGTGTGTTTCGCCGTTTCCTGCGCATTTGCACCTGTTGCACACTGTATTAATGTGATAGTGAAAAAGGGCCCAACTGCAGATCATCTCATGGTTAATTTTTTGACCGAATTAGTTTTTAATTTAGTTTATTTCTAACTTAATTAAAATGAAACAGGGTCAGTCAGAAAGGCTCTCGATGTCGTGAAGGACAAACACCCAATTTATATTCCAGCCGCCAAGAAGCTAAAACACAGACTGAGTAATGGAAACATCACACAGACAGAATGATATGAGCAGACTACAGGAAATCTGGGTTAATCACAACTGATGTTTTTTTCCACTAAATATGATGCAGTCCAAATTAAAGACGTGTGTCTCATTCAGTCAAAATGTTCATTTTAACTGAAGAAGAAAGACAAGAACTGAAGGCTCAGACTGAAAGTTGAAACTAGACAAAATAAAGCTTTTAATCTGACTGACTGATGACATGAGTGCTCTCAGACCCACGACAGCAAGCATAACAAAAATAAATCAACTTGTTTTGTTGAAAAGTTGTAGCTTATGCACGATAATGAAATAGGGGCTTTAATACTTTCAGCTTGCCTTAATTGAAAATTAAATCGATCACAAAATATACCATGAGGTATTATGTGACTTGCTTCAGGAAATGTTTGGTTACCTTAAGAGCAAAAACGCCGATTTATTATTTTCTTACCCAAACACCAGGGTGCCGTCCCTCCTCATTCCAAACTGGGCGTTTTGCACCCCCCCGCTGTCCCGCACCAGCCTGCCACTGCTCACCACGTTCCCCAGACACTCTCCTGATTCTGTGTTGAAGAATCCACCGTTCTGGGCGTAAAGGCACCCAGCAGCTCTGGCCGTCTCCTCCACAGAAACCCTGTGATTCATTCTGCAGCCATCCAGCCCTCCTGGTTCCAGCACAGACACCGTCTTCAGCGGGTCGTGGACCATAGTGATGTGACCTGGAAACAGAAGTCCAGCAAATAATTCTAATAATTTGAGTTTTGGATTTTTTTAAAATTTGAATTATCCCACTCTTACTTACCAAGAACCCATCTGTTGCCGTTCTCTACATGTGTCACAAACCCCTTGGACTCGGCAACTGGCTGCCCGCTTCGGCTACTGGAGGGCCAGCTCTCATGGGTGGTGTTGCCATAAATGACGGCCTGACAATCCCTGACATGGCGGTGAGAGTGGGCGGGGCCATGCCCCTGCGTATAAGGCTGGAGGAGGTCATTGTCCAGAGAACGTCTGCAAAGTGCATGGTTTTATTGATAAGAGAACCAAAGAGTTTCAAGCAGAAACAGCAACATATCTGCAAATGCCAGAGGTTAACAGGTGAAAATGGGATGTTTTCCATGTTAAATATGTCAGACAGCAGGGCTGCAACTAACTGTTATTCTATCGATTATTCTGACGATTAATCAGATTTTAAAAAATTGAAACATTTGGCAGATTTTTAATTTAACCTCTTAGGCTTTTTTAAACAACAATTGAAATACATTAAAAAAGGGAGATAAACAAATAATTCTTTTCCCTTTTTAAATAGGAAAACAAAGATTTTATTGCCTAAAATGCAATATTATAGCTTTCATTTAGTGAATTTGATCCAGATGAAGCTAAAAGGAGTTTTGGGTGGAACAGATTTTCAGACAAAGGTTTTTTTTTTTTATTATTATTTTTAATCTTAAATGCAAAATGTATATATATTTTGTACAGTTTTGGCTTAATTACTGGTCTGGGTGTGTTTTTTCAGTAAATTGCCTTTTTTAGAGTCTGAACACTCCAGTTAATAATCTATTACTAAATAAGTTGATGATTATTAAATAAATAAAGTGAATCATTGATCAATATTTTTGCCGATGATTTTCATGTGTATTTGCGAGATAATTTTGATGATTTTGCTGCTGAAATGTGCTGAACAAAGAAACTTGGCTTATTTCAATAAATCGACTCATCACGATTAATTGACTGATTGTTGCAGCCCTATCAGTCAGTAGGACATTGCAAGGTTTTAACTACTTACTGATCAGATCATTTTGAAAACATTAATTTATGCTACTTAAAATGTACAAAGGGCCAACTCCTCTAGTTTTAAATAATAATAAATGTTCTGTTTTCAGATATAAAACATGTCCTGCTGAAATCGGTTCCATCACATGACGGAATGGGTTTTTCACAAAGAACTCAGTGTTCTTTCCAGTCGTGGTTTTCTCAGTTCTCAACTTTTAACCTACTTTTTTCTTCTTTTTTTTCCATCACTTACTACGAAAACAAGTTTCAAACATAACACAACTGTTATTCTTGACCATTTCTCATTGGTAAATGACAAGTTAGTGATTTATTTATACGAAAACAAGGATTTTCCTCTGGCAGTAAAATAAGAAATGGCTAAAAGAACAGTAAGAGGAAAAACTTTTGTAAAATGTATTAAAAATTATAGAGCTGAGGTTATTTATTTATTTAACCAAACTGAAAGATTAACAGTTTGAATGAATTCAAGAAAACAAACAAGGGATTAGTTTAATCTCAGTCAATAAAGATCAGCGCATTCTCTTTGGTTTAAGCCTTCTTCTTTAAACCTTGTTTATCATTGAATATATCTTCTTTGAATATTTGCACTGTTTTTTTTAACCATTAGGTATAACCAGATATATTGAAGATCAGTGGATAACAGAATCAGCTTTATTATATTACTGACAAACACACCAGAGGAATCTCAGTTATGTGTAATCTATGTTAAAACATATAAATGAATCAAGAATAAAACAAAAAGCTGACATATTTGAGAACAAAAACGTATAAGACAGAAATGAGCAACTCAATGGAAAGCTCTCAAGCACAGCGCACTCGTCATCAATTATGTTTCTTTTTTTTTTTTTTTTTTTTGTCATTTTGATCCTTATACAAGTCCACTGAAATTATTTTCTTTCAGTTGACATCCGTTTCACTTCATGTATTATTTTCCTTTATATTCCAGAGCTCCTTGCCTTAAATATTAATTCTGTCATTGTTTTACATTAATAACTATTTGAGTTTTTGTCTGTGTTTACAGGTTTTCTACAATTAAAAAACAAACAAAAAAAAAATACTTTTTAGGATGAGTACAAGTTAAATTTGAGACCTACATACGCAAGAATTTCACTCAGTTAACTTAATTTAGTAATTTACATAACGATTGTTTTTTATTACAATATTTATTATGAGTTACTGAATAACATCAAGAAGTTCAGCCAGTTACATTTTTTTTTTTTCAACTTGTGTTGGTATTTTTGGGCTCTGGCCCAATGGTTCCAGTTTTTACTGCCTTCTTATGCTTTCCCAAAGATCACTGATGACAGTGAAAGTCAAGTTAAGTTTGTTTGTATAGCAGATTTCAGCAGCAAGGCAGTTCAAAGTGCTTCACATCATAAAAAACATCAATCAAGTATACAGCAAAATCATCAAGCAAATACCAATGCCTCAAAATCATAAAGATCATCAAGCAAATATCATCGAGCAATTATAATTCGAAAATATTGATCGGTGTTCCACTTACTACTAATCAAAGGCAGCTCTAAACTAAAATTCTTCGTTAAATATGCACATTTCCAGCCGGTAGAAGATAATATAAGAAAAAAACAATTTTATTCTAACTGCCTAAACACACAATAAGCTGGTTTCAGGACCTGGGAGGTTTGCCACAGGGTAATAACAACTGAAGTACAACGCACCAAGCAAATGATTTCAGAAATGTTCTCAAAAAGTCGATGGAAGGCTTTGGTGCATGTTTAGATTGCAGATGTCTCTAAATCTGGACGTAAAAACAACTATTTAAGGCCTAAAACTGAAACCATTCAATTTAAGAAGCAGACTCCAGTTAATGGTTATTTTAAAAGCAGAAACATCTCTTCATTCTTTAGGATAATAAAAAGATAAAAACAATGGTTCTATGCTAATTTTACAGGAACAACATGGAACTGAATATATTGGTTCGGATTTCTCATCAGGATTTATAGAGTGCTGTTGTATTGAACAGCGCTCCTTAAGAGTTTGGGACATTATTTTTTAAACCGAGCCCTTCATTAAACTTCTCTAACATTTTATTCCTGATCTGAGGAAGTTACAGAACAGCTGAATTTATACTAAAATTAAATTACATACAGTTGGATTCAGTTTACTAACCAGGTGACTTTTCAGGGCAATTGGTTGTATTGGATTTTCTTTAGAGACAACAGATAAAAAGGGACGTAAACTCACGAGATTTCTCAGATATGTATTTATAAAAGGTTCTGAAAACCATTTACTTTTCACTTTCCACAATTTTATTACTTTATATTTACACATAAATTAAAATACATTCAAATACAATAAACAATACAGTATTAATACTCTTGCAAGGAAATTTATGATTTGAATGGTATTAGTTCTGGTCTAAGAATTATGATACAACAGCTCCATCTTGTGGCTAAAATATGCAACTAGGGAAACATTTCAACAGAAAGTGTCAGCTTCCTTAAACTGTGACACCCCACCTTGTGACTAGAAGTTGGGTCAAACAAGTCTCATCTTTGGATTTAATCAAAATTCCTCTAAATAAAATCAAAGATTGTGTCTGTGTTATGCAGCTTTTAAAAGTTTAGTTTGTCACTTTAAACTAAATGCACTACGGCCAATGAGGTGAATAATTTTGGCCCTTACCTGAATGAAAAATTTTAAATAAGAGTTAAAAATTGGAAAATGTTACCAAACAACTGTTAAGGAAAATTGGGTTTCATTTTCGTTCTTTTATTTCTTAAACTAAAACACGGTGTTAATTTAGAAATATCCTTGCTAAAAATATTTACAGTAAGAATACGTCGCGTCAAAAAGTAGACTTACTCAACAGATTCTGCTACGGCAGCTAACAGGCTAACATTAGGTTTAAGATCAAAAACACACCAGCGGTCTTACCGAGTGTTTTTGGGCTCGGTCGCGCGGATGCAGAGCCACAACAGCAGCCACGGATAACAGCATTTCACCCACTCTGCTGCCATATGGCGGAAAACTACCTTATCAAACTCGGCTCTCCTGTTGAAGCCCACATCGTCGTCCGGGTAGAGCACAACGTTAAGAGAAAAGTAGCGGAGCTCATTTCCGGTGCCTTTACAAAATAAAAGCTACACTGCCGGATGGCCAGTCAAATTATGCCTTGGACAACTAAGTAACTAAATATGAAATTACACATTTTTATTATTTTCATTTTGAGTCTAATATTAATAATATAAAATATTTCTAAAGAACGGCACTCTGAGAAAGAGAAATAAAATTCTAATAATCTAAAATTGTATTTTGGTGTTATGTAATTTCTGGTAGTGTGTCTGGAAACTTTATTCGAGTCTCTTTGTATTCTTTAGTTGCAAAGTTGTACAAATATCTCAAATGTATGTCATTATCTCCACAATCCGAGATACATTTTTTTAAATAATTAAAGCAAAGATTTGGCACCTTTCCTGTAAGAATCTTTTAAATTTCTAGTTGATTTCTGCCGGATGTTCATCGGAACGTTTTAATGTAACACAGGGGAGGCCCTGCTCCTTTCATGGGAATTGGAAAATATTAGTTTTGAACTTGTCGGGGGCAAATAAAAAGAAAATTATCGCTTGAAATTATATGGCAATCCATGAAATTAATTTCATTTTCCTAAAAAAATTCATTTTTGTCTTTGTTAATTATAAAATACACCGATGTCAAAACTAAAATAGATTTGAAGTTGGAACATCGTATTTACGAGGTACATGGAACGCAACACTAGTTGAAGGGGAAACATGGCAGTCGGCGTCAGTATTCAGCATGGATTATTAAGCAGAAAAACATCACTGATTTACAGTCTTCCCAGAAAAATAGTTCTGAACGGAGTTTGTATCCAAAGAGCGGCTGAAATACAGAGTGTGAGAGCGTCAACAAACACAGCAGGAGAGAATCAGCACAGTGAGAAGTACTGCCTGAACCTCGTCAGGTGGGTCAGTTCTGCTTACAGGCATTATGAATGTTGTTACTAAACACATGTATCAACTATGTTTACAACAATAAACACTTATAATAACGTAGCCTATTTGTTTTAAATGTTATGATAATTTTTAAAAGGATGAGAGAACCTTGAGAGAACAAACGCATGCATCGGGAGAACATGCAGGAAAAAAAATCCCCACAACCTTCTTGCTGCAAGGCAACAATGCTGCCAACTGCACCATCATGCAGCCCCCAGGACCATTCATTTAAATTTAAATAAAGAAATCTGCGTAAATCAGTTTAAATATTTTAATTTTTTTTTCCATTTTGTCATGATGCAACCACCAACAGGGGCTGTGCTATGGTAGTAAAGCCTCCCCACAGCATGATGCTGCCACCACCAAGAGTCACTGTGAGCATGATGTTTTCAGGGTGATGTTCTGTTTTAGTTTTTTAATGAAAACCATGCATCACTTTCCTTCCACTTCCTATGTGTTCTGTTGTCTTGGTCTGCAACGTAAAATCTCAATAGTTGCAGTGAAGTTTGTGGCTATAATGGGACAAAATATGATAAAAGTTCAAGAGTGAGTTAAGTTTTGCTGGCTACTTAATATTTTTTGCTTAAAATTTTATTTTTGAAATCAACATAATCATAAATTAAAACATTGTAGTTTGTCATTGCGATATATGTATTTTTAAGTCCTAAAACTTGTTAAAACTATGTAATAAATAATTTCAACTCTAATAAAAGTTTTTATTGCTAATCTAATTTTTTAAACTGTGTTTTAATCCTTTATTGTCATGCTTTTATAAGGTTTTATTATAATTGAAACAGTTTTTTTTGCTTGTTATCTTATTCGGTTTTATTCCCATGTACCTTGGGGGCGGTTACAGTAATAACTGAATTTGCTTCACACTGACTATAAAGTTTCTCCTGAATCTTAAATCTCCGCTTGCTCCTCCTCAGGTCCAGAGACTATGAGGGCTTCTTGTCGTGTCTCCTCCTCCCTGAGGAGGCGCGGCGCTCCTCTCTGGCTCTGAGAGCCTTTAATGTAGAGCTGGCACAGGCAGGTATTCCTCTATAAGGCTGAATGGAAGATTGTATTTTATACTGAGTTTAAAACTGATTGTCAAACTAATGCTAAGTGTTAGAAAAGTAGGTAGAAGTGTCTGATATCAGCAGTTCTTTTAAACTAATGTGTTCAACTTTGGATTTCTTGCTTTTCCTTCTCCACTAGGTGAAGGACTCGGTTTCCCAGAAGACCATTGGTCTGATGCGAATGCAGTTCTGGAAGACGGCCATAGAGGAGATCTACAGAGATGACCCACCGAACCAGCCAGTCAGCGTTGAGCTGTGGAGGGTAAATGTTGTTACGCAGAATAATGAACTGACACATTTTCAAGCATTTCTCATTTTACAGTCAATAATCTCCATGGGTTTTTTTTTTTCTTTGTAGGCAGTGAAGACACACGGACTGACAAAAAGATGGCTGACGAGGATCGTTACAGAGAGAGTAAGATAGAAAGTTTAAAGAAGAACGATCCCTTTTCTTCTGCAAAATTAACTTTTTGCAACTTGAATTTATCCAGATAAGAGCCGTACTGAAGGCACACTGTCCTGCATGTGTTGCATAGTTCCCTGCTTCAACACACCTGATTTCTGATCTTGGTGGTCGCAGAGCTGCATTTCATATAAAATTGCATTATCAATGTTTGCTGTATCTCAACTGCAGAGGAGTTTGGATGTAATATTTAGTTGGCTGCAGTGTTAAAGATGCCATGCATTAAAATAATCGTGACACAGATCTTTAGCATGTTTATGATATTAGTTCTGGTATGTTCTTTTTGTAGACTTCATCTGTTTTTTTCATTGAAAAAAACATCTTGCATCTTTGGATGGTTGTTTCCTCTGGTTTTGGGTGCTGAGCAGCTGCAAGGTTTTTTTCCTCTTTTATTTTTTCTTTCTATTTCGGACAGTTGATATGATGCTTAACTGTGGCAACAATGTATTGTTTTTACAACTGGGAGCAGCTAATTAGCATCTCAAAAGCTCAAAAAACACCTGAACTATGACCCCAAATCCCGGAGGAGTTGAAAAGGAGGCTTCATGGATGCAGAGAGAGAAGGAGGAAGTTCAAATCAAATCTTATCATATTGGACAAGGATCATATCCCTAGCTCCAAGGTCACTCTGCTCGGCTTTCTAACCAAACTGCCAGACAGAGACGTAAAGAGGAGCGGCAAAAGCAAATGAGGTGGATTAGCAGTGCTTGCCAACAACTGATGGTGTCATCCAGGACATTTTACTGTGAAATATCATCTCTGTGGCCTGGATATTAACCTGTTAGCATGTCACGATGGTCATGAGACTGTCATACAGCAACAGTCTTCAGTGAGAGGCCTCTTCAGATTCGTTGCAAGACTGACTGCTACTGGAGATCCCTCTTGCCCACAGCATCACCATCCACAGTGAATCTTTGAAGATAATTGGATGACATGAGTGACGACAACATTTAATTTCCCTTTGGCATAAATAAAGGATTTTTGAATTGAATTGACAGTCCTGCAGAGATTCATGCAATGTGACGATATTAGGCTGTGAAGGGTTAGAATTGGTCAAAAATCTGCCAAAGCATAGGGATTGTGATCTCGTCCAGAACACAGATTCTGTCCACGATCCTGCAAAAAACGCATCAGTTTCACCTTCCTCCTTCAGCTTCATGAACCAGCTTTTGCATTTCTTGCAGAAGTATTAACACTGACTGAACTTAAGCTATAAACCAGTTTTATTATTGCCATTTAGTTCCATAGAGCAACATAAAGTAATGCATAACTTTGAAGTGTAAAAGAAATGTTGCATAGTTTAAAAAAAACAGTTTTATTGTTTAAAAATTGAGGTATGCATTCAAAAACAGATGTTTATAGAACAATTCCTTACTGGAACATGTTGCCTTCTGTAATTACATTATCATGTAAAGTTTAAAAAGAATCTTAAAGAATCTATAATGGATAATGAAATAATATTGAATTGATAGAATGCGTGAATTTATACTCAAAATGAAGATTGTTACAGTTCTTAATTTATCTTTGAAATTGTAGAAATGTTATGTTTTGATCTTGTTTGTGTGTTTTAAGGTATTTCGTGATGTCTTTTTGTAATGTTTGTAAAATGTTAAAATTGTTGAGAAAGGCTATTCATTTCACAGGAAAAGGATCTGGATGACAGAGCCTACAGGAACCTCCAGGACCTTGAGAAGTACTCAGAGAACACCCAGTCTTCACTATTATACCTGATGCTGGAGTGTTTAGGTACGTATTAATGAAAGATGGTGCTTAAGATTAGAGCTGCTGCTGCATTTTTAACATCAGCTTTCCTTAATGCTGGTTTCTAATTCTGCATTTTTCCTTATAGAGCTCACAGTGTCAGTGCAATTTTTTTTTAAAAAATGCCTTTTTTCCCCTATACAGCAGCAGTGATTTGTTTTCTGACCTTCTCCCCTTTGGGGGAATCATTGCATCTCTTAACTGACCAGTTTTGTTGGCTGTCGTCCCGTTTCCTCATTAGTCTCATTAGTGAATGTGGCAGTGACATCAGGGTGAAGCAGTTTCTCATTCCAGCTGCCACTCTTGTCTACTCTGTGTTTAAAAATAGCAGGAACTCCATTAGTAAAGTCATTATCAGCCCAGTGTCTGGACTAAGGATGCACAGCTGTAACTGAGACATCATCACTGCAAACAGCTTCTGTTTATTAAAACACTTACAAACTTTGCAAGATTTAGCAGAAAGTAGGATTTTGTTGCTGAGGTCGGTGTTGTTTTCCGTTCACAGGTGTGAAGAACGTCCATGCAGATCACGCAGCGAGTCACATAGGAAAAGCTCAAGGGATCATCACGAGTCTCAGAGCGACTCCTTACCACAGCAGTCGGAGGAAAGTCTACCTGCCCATGGACATATGCATGCTGGTGAGTCACTTCTGTTCGGTCTGAAGGAGTTCCTCCCTGATACACTTAAAGCTGCAGTATGTAACTTTTATTGAAAATATGTTTTTTACACATTCGATAAAGGGGCAGTATTATGTGTTTCCAAGGCACATAGAATCATTTTATAGCACAATCAAGTAACTGTTACCTTCAGTTGTTACAAAAATTCTGTATATATATCAAATATGACCTAAAAGAAATTTGATTTCATGATTTAATGCCTTGAAATTGGGCCTCTGTCTCTTTAAAAAAGTCTTGCTCTTTCTGAAACTCCGCCTTAGGAAGACATCACAACAGCACTCCTCTATTAACTCTTTAACAACGTTGTTACCATCGTTTCACTGAGAAGTAGCTCGTATAATGAGCTCAGCAGATGCCGATTTCCACCAGGTGTTTGCTAATTGCTGCTGCCGCTAGTCTGAAGGAGCTAAGTGGGGAAGTTGCAGGGAAGGGGGGCTCTGTGTGGCGGAAGCTCGGAAGCTTAGAAACTGCAGCTCTAGGGAGGAGCTGCATCTCGAAGGTGGCGCTCGGTCCATCCAGGCATTTAGCACAGCTGAATGGTTACAACGGGAGATTAAAGGATTTCTCAAACATGCATGAAAGAATCAAAGCAACACTCCAGTAGGGTTTTGATGAGGGAATAACGTTATAACATGATGTAAAGCTCAAAATCGATTATACATAATACTGGCCCTTTAAAATTGTCATTATGTCATGACAGTTTAATATGAGACAGATAATCTGTGAAAAAATCAAGCTCCTCTGCCTACTCCCAGTGATCCCAGTACTAACTGCAGTAGTACACCACTCAGTCAGAAACAACCAATCAGAGCCAGGAGGAGGGTCTTAGTGCTGTCAATCACCCTTATGTACGCGCCACTCATCATATCCTCGACTCCAACGTCTCTCTGCCCAGCTTTCTGGTAGAGATGTAAAGAGGAGCGGCAAAAGCAAATGAGGTGGATTAGCAGCACTTACCACCAATCAGTGGTGTCCTCCAGGACATGTTGCTGTGAAATATCGTCTCTGCTGCGTGGATATTGAGCTGTTTCATGAGACTGTCATACTGCAACAGTCTTCAGTCAGAGGCCTCTTCAGATTCGTTGCAAGACTGACTGCAAGCAAAGATCCTTCCTCCCCACAATATCACCATCCACAACGACTCTTTAAGATACTTGGATGATATGATTTAAGGGGTGGGAGGAGCAATGAACTGCAGAACATTCAGCTTTATTTTAATGTAAATGTTGATAAAAAGAATCTGAAATGCAGGCAACAAAATCATTACAGTCATTAATTATTCATGTAACTTGTTTCTCTTCTGCAGATCTATTATTACTATAACAATACAAAATAGTTTCCGCTACTCTAAATGTGATAACAAAACCTATATCAAAATATTCCTCTTATTTTATCTCCTTTTCAACAATAAAATGTCTCTAAAAAGAATGACTTACCAGGAAGACGCTCACTTTGCTGCAGCAGAACAAGCTCCGCCCATTGAGTTAAACTTTTATCAGCCAAATCTAATTATTACATTGACTGATATATTTGAAACATTCATTTATATACAGACCAAGCGTCTTATTACAGTGTGCAATTTTTTTTTGGCTGACAGTTGAAAATGACTAGCAGCAACACAGAACCATGCTGGATCAGTGGATGGACCGATGGACAGATATCCAGTCTAACAGTGATCACATATGACACTGGGTCAGATTGGTCTTCTCCATAAAAATTTGTTAGACTTACTACTTTAATAACGATAAACTCTTGTTGATATTATTTTATAACCCCCAAAACTGATAGGATTTGGTTGGGCAATTTGTAGTTTTTAGACCAATGTTTATGTTGATTAGGCTTTAGACTGTAGGGAAGACATGCATGCATGCATTCTGTTGAATTGCAATATGAAAATATTGTGACAAGGTTTATATTCATATTAGGGGTGCACAGATAAATCAGCTGGCTGATAAATTGTCCCAGATTACCTTAATTTTGGGTGATCAGTGTTCGACTGATACTTGCATGCAAAACCGATCTTATCCACCTCCACAAGGGTCTGAAAATCAGCCACTGTCCACCTTTGCTCTGCCATGAGAGACGGCTGACTGATAGACCCGCCCACCAGATCACATCTGCGTGTGCACGTAGTCACCCCATTGTTGCCAACTTAGGAACTTTGTCGCTAAATTTAGAGACTTTTCAGGTAAAAAAAATTGGTATCTGCCCAAATCTGAATTGGCAGGTAAGGTTTTTTTAAAAGTTGGTGATCGATGACCGGCCAGACAAGTGCAATTGGTGCACCCTTAGTGCATATCGCCCATCTTTAAGAGGAGCTTCAGCTCATTTAAAGAGAGAAACTTCAGGAAAACATTTCCATCATTGTTCTGCAACTTCTAGATGCTTCCCTGCTCCGAAACACCTGAATCAAATGACTGAATTCCTTCATCTTCAGTTATTTGGTTCTGCAGAGGCCTGGTAATGATTGATTCAGGCATGTTGGAGGAGGGATGCATCTAAAAGTTGTGCACCCTTGATATAAATAATCTGTGAGGCAAAGGCAATCCTTTATGCCTCTGCTTTGACACAATGCTTTCTGTCAAAGTCCTGCACAAACACTAAAAACATCAAGCGGAGGAAATGTTACTCTGCAACACTGGCAAACATGAGAGCATTGGATTTAAATCCTTCTGGAAAATAATGCCACAGACATTTTCCAACCTTGTCTGGGCTTCCTGCCCGGCGTGAAGACCAACTGCTGCTGGTGGAAGAGCTGAGGGGGTGAATGTGGCACGCAGATGTATTCAGGCCACTGTTTGAAGCATGCAAGCTCTGCCCTTAAAAAAATCCTCTGATGCAACGATGACGCCTGTGACCCCAGGCTTTCTGAGCACGCTCCGTCCGCATTCCCTCCTGCTTCCAGAAGAGGGTGCTGGAGGTGTGTTTAAACACCCTGCAGTACCCAACCAGTACTATACAGAGCACCCAAAAGTAAAACAAGAAGAAATGTAATTTCTCTTCATTAAAAGATATGAGTAATATGTTCAGGATGCAGAAGACAGACAACAGATGGAATATTTCTCTAGTAACACTTGACTGATTAAAAATAACAAAAAATAACAGTGGAGAGACAGACAAGCTGAGGGGGGAATAAGAAAAAATCAGCAGCATGACGAGCCACACTCATTTAAACACAAAGTCCCAATCAGGCTGTTTACATTGAGACTCACTCAGTCTTTCCTTTCTTCTCTTTGTTACTTTGGTTTTAACACTTAAAACTGATACCTAAGGCTTTTAGCATGAGTACGAAGTCAGTTCATACCACAATGGTGTCCTAATTTGATGGAGTTTAATTTGTATAATATATACAATCTTTATTTCTAACCTATTTTTGTGCTTTTAGGAAAGCTAAACTAAAAGACCCAAACACTTGTAGCATTTTAACTTGTTGCGCAAGGTCTTGTTTCTGCTTCAATGCACCACAGTCAAATAATTAGGTCATTAGAAAGACTTGATTACATGCTGATAAGACACTCAAACTATTAGATTCAGGTATGTTGGACTTACAAGTTGGAGTACACCACCTCAACACCATTGATGAAGGAAGTTTGAGACCCCTGCTGTAGAAAATCAGTCAAAAATCCACAAAAAAAAAAAAACAAAACACTTTACATAAATCATTTCATGCAAGAAGAATTTAGGCTTCCACTGAATATTTATGTGCCCATGTTCCATGCAGATTATAATCACTCAGCTTGTTTATATGTATAAAGCTTACCTTGTAGCAAACATTTATTTTAAGTTAAACACCCCATAAACCTGCACGTCATCACACTTCCATGTTTTTCAAAAGAGATATTAGTGGAAATTTTGGAGCCGTTGAATGTTGTTCGCCCATGGCAATGAACAGGCAAGGACCGTCCCTGTCTGCTGTCCTTAACTCTTCAACACGCTGTCAGCTCCCAGATAGCAAGATGCATTGAGTCCAGGTCAGAGACGATACTCAGATGGATTTTTTTATTATTGATTGATTTAGAATGTACTCTGTGCGTAAAGTTGAAAATGTCTGCGCGCTTGCACCAGGTAGACAAGTGTGTGAATTGTAATCCATCAAAATGACGGATGGCCTTCAGATTTTTCCGTCACCGTTTAAAAAAATCAAACTTCTCATGGCTTTATTTCTATTGTTTTTCTTCTTTGGCCTCTTCTATAAAGATCAGATTTGTTGAATGTGACTAAGGCTACGTTCACACAGTAGGTAAATGCAACCCAAATCTGCTTTTTTTTGCCCATATGACGTTAGCCCAATTTTGATCTTTACACCCCCAAAAAATCCGACTTGTGCCACTTTAATATGTGGAACTAAATTGTATACGTATCGGATTATTTTCAAAGCGTCTGCAGTCAGAACGGTCATGTTGCATTTTATTTGACTTTTATGTCATTGACTTGAGACATGCGTCATAATTCTGCACCAGAAGAAGCCACACACAGTAAATTCAGATGTAAACAGTGGCAGAAATTATAATTGTGAAATTATGAAAGAGGTCTGTGTCAGTGAGGTACATCACAATCACACCACTCCTGGTCTGACGACAAATCCAAACAGATTTCTCTACAGAAGCTGAAGTCAATGCGCCACAAAAGTCCATTTAGTTGTGCTTTCTTTGTTATTAGCTTCCTTTGTGTTAATATCTTGTGAGGATACTGTTGGCTAAATAACTTTAAAAGCGATCCATAAACAGTGAAGTCCATTATTATATTCATAAACAGTACGGTGTTGTGCGACGTCTGTGTTCTTTGGGGTCGTAAATTGTTCACAGAGAAGTGTGACTGCGGTCACATTTAATTAGTAGGATGAACAACCACACACAAAAAATCAGATTTCAGCAAAAAAAAAAAATATCAGAATTGAGCATCAAGACCTGCTGTGTGAACGTAGCCTAATATTTGTCTTGTTGGTAAATTCTCTCACCTGGCCTGTTGATTTTTGCAGCTTCTCCAGAGCTACCAAATTTAATGAATTTTTAAATAAATTTTAAGTTTCTATCTGTATGAATAAGTATAATAACATCATACATCGATGTGTTATTTAGTGTTAACTCTTACAGTTTGTGGTTTAGAGTGTAAATTAACAATATTTCTTGAGTTATGCTTCAGTCCTTTTTTTCAACACTCATTCATGATCTGTGGGAAAGCAGCAGCTTGAGCCAATTTGCTGCTTGGTTTGTCCCTTTCTGACGTGTCTGATGGGAGCTGCAGGTGTGAAATGAGGCACATCAGGTCTCCATGAAAATTTTGCTTCCAGTCGGGGCACTGTTGGCCGTATGCCGTCATCCCATTTGATATCCCAGACAATACTGGAGCTAAAAACTCACTCTCTGGTAAAAAAAAAAAAAAAAAAAAAAAAAAAAAAAAAAAAAAAAAAAAAAAAAAAAGCGATGTATTATGTCTATTTTATCTTGTAAAATCTATTTTTACAAATGAATCTAAGTTTTCCCTGCAAGTTGTATATGTATTTATTCATCATTTTATCTACTAACTGTATTACTGTGCATCTGCAGTATATTTCTGTTTCTCCATTTACATCTGTAGTAGAGATCTCTTATGATTTCAGTCTTCAAAAGAAGTAGAAAAGAAACACTCAACCATGAGCTAACACTGCAAGTATTTTATTAAAAGGCAATTCAAATGTAATTGTACATTTACTGAGGTTTAATATTTGCAAGGAAGAGCAGATGGCTCAAAGTGGGGACAATGGTGCTCTCTAATAGCTTTGCAGTCCCAGAAATGATTTCTTTCTCCTATTGTTGGTGGAAACGTTGGTCTTTTATTCTCTCATCTAATATATGTCTTCTTTTCAATACCCTTTATTACCTGCATCAAATTTTTTTTCATCATCCCTCAGTAATATGGAGCTGAGTCACCTCCCTGGCAAATGTACCAGATGTAAACAGAACAGAAGGAATTGTTGTTTAAATGGACATCGCTCTGCTATTTTGATCCTATCCTGGATTAAAAGATGAAGTCAGATCTCTTCACTAAGATGCTGAAAAGTGATGAAACCTACAGCAGTGAAAATGTGTAACAACACAGTATTGTCAGTAAATATGTTTCTAATGAGGACATTAACAAGGAATTCACACCACATGTCGGTAACAATTAAAGTAATCCACAAATACAAAGAAATCAAACAAATTAGTTTTTAAATTATGTTTGATCAAATGAAAAGTCAAAGGGAATAAGTATTGAAAATGCTAGTAAAATGTATTCAATACTTTGTGAAAAAGCCTTTTTTCAGGGATGACAACTTGAGGACACCCTCCATATGCAGAGACAAGTCATATCCTTTGCTTATATGGGATTTTGATTCATTCTCCCTCATAAATTAAAAAATCCAACCTTATTACATCGTCTTATCTTCAGATTGTTATCAAGAATATCCTGGCATCATCTTCCATTTATTTCCCCTTCAGTTATCTGAAGTCTGAAAGAACGATATGCTGAAAGGAAGCCTCACACCATGATGTTCCCTGCTTCAGACCTTACTGTTGGTTTGGTGTTTTCTTTGTAAAGTGCACTGCCATTTCTCCTCGTAATGTGGTGAGTGCAGTGTCATTCATCAAGTTAAAATGTGGTCTCATCTCATACCAGTAGTGAAATGTAATGAAGTACAACTACTTTGTTACTGTACTTAAGTAGATTTTTCTTGTATCTGTACTTTACTTAAGTAGATTTAATTGTGGGTACTTTTGACTTTTACTCCACTACGTTTTACATTAGGTATCTCTACTTTGTAATCCACTACATTTCTGTGATGTGTTGCGTTATACATTACATTCACATCACATCAGGGGTCACATTAACCGAATATTTTCCATCTTTGACGGGTTTTTTAAACGGTAACAGAAAAATTTGATAGCCATCCATCAGTCTGACAGATTACACACACCTGACCACTTGGTGCTGACGTGCAGACAGTTTCAACTTTACGCACAGAGAACATCGCGGAGTTCACTAAATATAAGAATTATAAGAAATCTTTTCGTCAGAGTACCACCTCTGATCTGGACGCTATCGGAAAGCTGACAATGGCGCATTGAAGAGTTATGGACAAGAGGCTGTGGAGCTGCGGGATTATTCTCCCGCTGGAGGGAGTGTCTGCGGGATCAGGTAACGTTCAGAGAGTCTTTGCTGACTTCTGATCACTTTAATTGGTGAAATGTTACCTTTCAAATTTTGTCACTGCAGAGAAAAAGTTAAATGTATTCAGCTTGATGACACGTTGTGGATTATCTGTTCAGCTTGTTGAATATTAATTAAACAGAATGAAAATGAAATGCAAAATTATTATCATCTTAAAAATTGATGGGTAAAAATTGATTATGACAGGATTTTTTTGACACCGTTAGTCAAAATGGAAAAGTCAAAACAAAAGTCTAGCATGACCTCTGCATTATATTGCGCTTTTTTTTTTTGTTTGTTTGTTTGTTTTTGTTTATTAGTTTAAAAGTAGTCAATTACTTATTCAAGTTCAAAAAGCAACTTTCAGTCCCAAGTTTTGAAATTGATGTCAGAAAATTAAAATATTGTTCACTATTGATGACCCATTACAAGGTTTAATATGCAGTACTTTTTAACTGTGGAGTTGATGACAAACTGGAGTTGAAATGTCATGGAAATGATTGTCTGCTATTCCTTTGTTAGTTGTGTCTGATGCCCTTTTTTCAGGCAGACAACTTGAATACTTATTTGAATGTGTTTACTGCAGTTAAAATAACAAATTGGTTTTGCCTTGTGTTAAATAAAAACCTTTCAAAGGTATAATCATTCCTCTTTCAAATTTTACTTAATGGCATTTAATTCTGCAGGTCATCCCTGAAATTCTAATGCATAAAATCACAAGTCCAAGTATAAACTGTGTCACAGAGAGTAAAAACAGTAAAAACATGCAATATCTTCAGCATTGTTCATTAAAATGTCACACTATTGATGTAATAAAGAAAATATGTATACAGTGGACACACTTAATGATATTCTAGACTAGAGAATACATTCAACAAGTACTTTTACTTTCAATACTTTAAGTATTTTTAAAAGCAAGTACTTGCTTTTACTCAAAAATGTTAGTGTGGTGCTTTTACTGGAGTATATTTTTCTCACTGTATTTGTACTTTTACAAAAGTCCAGTGTTTGAGTACTTTCTCCACCACTGTCTCATACAGACTATATTTATCCAGGATTCCAGTGACTTTAACGTGCTTTTTTTCAGCAGTGGAGTCTTGTGTAGAGAGTATGCATATAGGATATAATATCTGACAAAATTGTTTATCATCTTCATATAAAAGCTATCCCAACTAACAATAGTTCATTTCTAAAGCTTCCTGCAAGTAGTCTTTGGCTCTTGGACAACTCTCTAGATATTTTGTTGCTCCTCTGTCAGAAATCACCTAATTCTATTCTATTTGTTTTCTAACAAAGCTCTTAAGAGGGCTATTTACATTTATACAGGCTATCAATTATGACTATTGTGCCTCAAGACGACATTTGTTGTGAATTGGCGCTATATAAATAAACTGATTTGAATTGACTAAACCAGTCCATATAAACTTGCTTTTTGAAAACTGATAGATTTCAGCTGGTTTCTTGGCTTTCTGCCTTTTTTGCTTCTTTTATTTTACATGTGTTCAGTACTTATTCTCTGTACCCTTCCACTTCATTACAAATAATTTATGGACTTAATCATTCTGATTTATTTACATATGTATTATTAAGGATGTAATGTTACTGACCCCATTAGTCACTGGGGAAATATGTTAATGTGTTGGATACTTGCGTACCCTACTGCAGGATTCGTTGCTCGTAATCCTGTCTCAACATCTTGCATCCAAGTGAAAATACCGATGTGCAAGAATGGTTCAAACTTCCACTTATGTTATCAGTCTTCTTTATTTTCTTATTCTCAACATGTTCTTTGATTGTGTCTGCATTCGAGAGGATGAAATGTTGAAATGGTTAATTTGTCTCTTTAAAGTTATGAATTAAGACAACTTCTTTGGGTGTCTTTATTTATCCAAATGAGAGGAGTGTTTAACAAAGAGGCACCTAATTTAATTTCTTCCATCAATTAAAAGTACAAATATTCTCCTTGAAGATGATCTGGTATCTGTTGTTTTCTTGAAAAGTATTTATATTGTATCTTATATTGCATATCAATCATAAATTTGAAGGTGATACCTGATCCAAGCACTCTTTCTTTCAGCGTTAGCCCTGCAGCATTCATGTAGAAATCTTCCAGCTTCCTAAGATGTTCTGAAGCCTCTTCAAGCACTTTTTAAAAAATATTTTTTCTCATTTTTGTCTTGTCATTGTCAGTCTTAGTGATATACTTTGATGTAAGATATTTTTTCAGACAGACACACTTTTATATCTCATGTTTCTGTTTGAAGATTCCTCCTACTTTGAGCAGATTCTCAGGATGTCTTTCATGCACTGCTTCTCTGAGTCTTATCTGCAGATTTTTGAAGATGTTGGCTCAGGAAACTGTGAAAACCGCGATAAAACCTGCAGCTGTTATCACTGGGGGGGGGGGGAGGTGTTGAGGATCATGAAACGGTCCCAGTGCTCCTGGCTGCATCATAAAACTGAAAGGACTTTTAATTTATGTCCAAACTTGAAAACATTTATTGGGTTCTTCTCAGAAAATTATGACTTTTTTTCTCAAAACATAATTTTATTTAGTGCAACCAAAACCCTTTACAGTGGTTTTAACATTAAGACACGCACTTTTTCCATAAATTTTTAATTTTTTCCCCTATGTTTTCTGGTATTAATCCAACCCGTACCTTGAATTTTTTTCTTAGTCTTTTTGGTAAAACTTTGACCTTTACTGTTTGAATTGACTCGGGTCTATTCGTACCCATATTTTGTACGCACACATACCACGTCATCCAAACGTACTTCTATTTTGTACCCATAAACAAACCATTTCCCACCATTGTGAATCGATTTATTTCTCTTGAATGCACAGTGGAACTCCAGTATTCGCAGGGGTTAGGGACCATAGCTGTCCGCTAATAGCTAAACTCCACAAATACTTGAGCCCCCCTGCGAAAAATCCTTATAACTGTCTATTTTAATTGTTCAAACACCAAATATATCCTAATATGCGTTAACACACACAGTGGAAACCGTCTTAGCACTCCCACAGAAGCTGACATCTACAGTCTGTCTTATCTCCACTCTTTGGGATAAAGCCAATCAGCGCTAAGGAAAATAAATGGTGCTCCTGGATTGGCTGCTTTGCAAATGCCAGCCAACAGCGTGTGAAGTAGCATTGCACCGGGTATTTCAGCTTCCAACCTGCATTCTCTTTCAGATATTTTAGATATTGTTTATGAAAAAAGTGCTGGAGTGTTAAATTGGTACAGATGTGGTCGAACTCTCAGCTTGGTGTCTCACTTAAAAGATCGAGCAGTTCAAATATTAAAATTGACGGGAGTCGTTTGTTTCTGTGTGAGCTGTGAATGTTTCTGTGTAGTGCAACTGCAATGGATGCACGATATATCTGCATCAACATAGATATCAGTGTCATTTTTTAAGGTATTGGTATTGGTCCGATAAGTAAAACTGGGTCAATATTAACACCATTAACAGGGTGTCCGGACACATTTAAAAAGTCTACGATATGGAAATATAGTTAATTAGGGCTGCAACTAATGATTATTTTAGTTATCAATTAACCTATCGAGCATTCTGATGATTGATTGATTAATTGGATTAAAAAAATTGCGCTTTCTGCAGATTTTTCATCCAAACTTTTTTTTTATAGAATATTACAAATACATTAAAAGGTGCAAATAAACAAATAACTCAATTTGTTTTTTTAATTAGGAAAATAAACATTTTATAGCCTAAAATACAATAACGCAGCATTCCTTTAGTGAATGCTCCTTTAGTGATCATTTGTCACAAAGGATCCATCTGCATCTAAAAAAAATACTTCTGACATCAACATGTGAAAACTCAGCCCTTTCTGCTGGACTTAATATCAGTACAGTGTAGGACTGATCTGTTGATTATTTTGGATTAACCGATTAATACATGGACAGCAAAATGTGCATAATAGGTTTTTTTTTTTCCCAGAGATTTTGAACCAGGTGAAGCTGAAACTGCCACTTGAGGAGTTTTGTGTCAGACATATTTGCAGACAAAGGTGTTTTTTTTGTCTTAAATGCAAAATATATATATTTTTTGTACAATTTTGGCTTAATTACTGCTCTGAGTGTGTTTCAACAATTGACCTTTTTTGGGTCTGTATAAACCGGTTAATGATTATTCGATCCCTAAATTAGTTGACAATTATTTCAATAATCGATTTATCATGATTAATAGAATTAATTGTTTCAGCCCTATACTTAATGTTGGTTACTGGTAATAATAGCAATATTAATATCATATAACAATATTGGCTCAAATTTCAGATCAGTGCATTCCTAGCTACAGCAATACAGTTTGTCATTCTTTGTCCAACAGAAGGCAACAACCGCTTAAAAATGAAAGAGATTCGATGTCAAGTGGAGCTGAATTATACATATCTGAGCAGCAGAGATGGGTTTTATTACATTGACACAGCATCTGTGATCCGGAAACAGATGCAGTTGATTGTGTTTCTGTTTGTTTCTTTAGCACGGAGCTTCTCAGGAGGACTTCATCCGTGGCAGCCGGGAGAAGAACGTTCGAGATGTTGTGTACGACATCGCGAGCCAGGCTCACGTGCACCTTGAACATGTATGTACTGCGCTTCCACAGCAACATGAAAAGATGCTCTGGTTGTTGTTGTTGTCTCAACTTTAGCACACACTCAAATTTATTGTTCTATTATCAAAAAAAGACTTGGGAAATTGGTCAAGTTTGGTTACTCTACCCCTAACCCATAATACTGTTCATTCAATATTAGTTAACCAAAAGAAGCGCATAAAACAAACGTTTACAAAAAGAGAGCCGGTAGATTATCTGATCAATCATTAAAAAGGAAGGTTTTCATTTATGAATGAATGCTGGAATTGAGAAGAACAGAATAGAAATAACATTTATTGTCCCTCAGTGGGGAAATTCAGGGTTACCAGAAGCAAAGTGACAGACAAATTGAAGCATGCAGATTCACAGAAGGTAAAATATACTAACAAAAAATAGAGCGTGTACAGTAAGGGCAAACTTACAACATAAGAAAAAATACTGTACAAAATCATCTAAACTGATTTAAGAGCTAGTATTTATCAAGTTTAAAGGTCTTTCAGAAGCCAAAAGAAAAGGTTTTATAGCCTAATTCTTAGTTCTAATACCTACTTTAGTCTAATTGGGGTAAAATGAGAACTAAGCCGATAATTATTGGATTTTAGTTTTTTTTTTCTTTCTTATATTGAGGCATATATTTTTGTATTTTGAGAACTCTGAATTAAGTCCAGCTAGAAAAAACTTTGTTACATCACCTTTATAATTTTGGTAAATATCCACTATAGGAAATTTCTTGTCATTTTTAAACAACCAGCATTTTATTTCTGTTTTTAGGTTTTAGCATAAAGAAAAACATAAAACTATTGCAAAAAAGGGTATGGATGTATTTTCTTCTATGGAATGTTGATATCTGCGGAAAATGATGTAAAAAAGCAGATAGTTTCCAACAAAATGACAAGAAAAATAGAGCAAAAAAAAAAAAAAAAAATCATTATTGGTATTTTAAACTGATAAAACCCAAATTTGTTATTATAACTATATTTAAAAACAATATATATATATTTAAATCATTTTCAGCAAAAGTTATTAAGAGCTGTTGTGGAAGGTCCAATAAGTCACGATTGCCTGGACGAGAACTAGGGAACTAAAGGGACCTGGAGAAAAGCAGGGATATGTCGATTTTATCCATCACA
Source organism: Anableps anableps (assembly GCA_014839685.1). Classification (NCBI taxonomy): domain Eukaryota; kingdom Metazoa; phylum Chordata; class Actinopteri; order Cyprinodontiformes; family Anablepidae; genus Anableps; species Anableps anableps. Next base: position 3,670,669 of record CM026072.1, read on the forward strand.
TAATACCACTTTATGTGATGGATAAACTTGGATAAACTGTGATGGATGCACTATATATGCATTTATATAGCACTCTTAAAACAAGAGGACAGTTGACCAAGTACTGTACATAAAACCAGCAAAGATCTCAAGAACGTCAGTACGATTTCAAAGAGACATAAAAGAGGTTGGAACAATTCTAATAAATAAATAAAATGAAGGTAATATAAAACAGCCCACCCCCTAAAAGCCACTTTAAAACAGCTAACAAGGAGGGCTGTCTGACTGGCAGAGGCAAAGCGTTTAACAATTAAGGAGCTGTCACTGTGAAAGCTCTATCGCCTCTGGTTTTACAGAAAACATTTTTGATTTTTCTGGTTGATTCACCCAAAATCTCCGTAAAATATCAAATAATAGCCATGTAGGGTTGGTTCGACACTCAGTGTTACCATGACACTGGCAAGAAACAGAAATCATGTTTGCATGTTTTAGTAGTTGCAAAGTTGGCTAATTAAATCTGTACATCAAGCGTATTGAAAAAAGGTTTCTTTTCATGAATAATTTAGAAATGGAACAGTCAAAAACCCAAATAATTTGTACCACGCATATGTTTATTCTTGCTTCAAATGGAGAAAATAAACGGTGGAAAAGGCAGGTCAGCCATCGTACATATATGGTAAAAAGAATGAATCGACAGCAGTTTGTGTTCGGTGCCCATGGATGGTCACAGAAAACGAGTGGTCCAAATCATCAGTGGAGATGTGCGATTTTCCTGTTACATCTTATGTCAGAACGGTTTGAAAGCTGCAGAAAAATCAAAAAAGGATTTTTCTTGGGAGGATCTAAAACATTTTCAACAAAGAAAATCTGGATTCATTTTAGATGCAAACTCTCACACCAGTAATTTCTCCGTTGACTGGATGTGAGTCCTTTGCTGAAGCTGAAGTTCTGGCTTCGTTCAGAGACGAGATGCGGTGAAAATTCACGTCTGCTGCCTTTTTGTTTCTCCCCACTCTTGAACACCTTTGAAGCCACTTGAACAGCAGGGATAGGTTTGGTAATTTTTTAAACTGGCATCACTGGAGGCTCATGCTTTGGCATGCTGTGGGTTGCAGCTTGCACCTGCAACGCTGTGCACGATTTTAAATGTCCACCAAACATCTTGTTTACTGTTACATTGCTCTTAAGAGTTTGCAGCTAGTTGGTTTGGAGATGTATTAGTCTCCCCTTGCATGCCTTATTGATTTTTTTCCTCGTGGAGACTTTCCATTATGCAGCAGTTCAAACACTATTTTCATTTTGTTTGCTCACCTATTAGGAAGTTCTACCTGAAGCTGAACCACATTAAATTATACTGAGAGAAAGCAGTTGGGAATATGAATCAAAGTGTTACTTTTCATCAGTTTACCCTTTCGATGTCTTTGTTTTTTAATGCTCTAATCAAATTTCTGTTTTCAGCAAAATTCCCAGGGATTCCAGTAAAGTAGCATTTCAGGAGTGCATAACAAGCCAGATGAACCGTACAGATTTAAAGATGAAAACGCTTGGAGTTCTCTGCACATCTTACCACCTGAGCTAATCGCAATATCTTGACTCTGGCTGCTTTTCAACTCATTTTCAGGCCAGTTTCAGAAAGTTTAGTTCAGTGCAGTTTTATTGACATCCCAAGGGGAAATTGGTTTGCAGCAGGCGTGATGACAACAAAAAACAAAGAAACCATCCACAAAAGACATCACATTCATTCTGTTAGAACAGCACAACTACAAAAATCACATAGTGTATTAAAGTGCATTGTGCTCCCGATATAACAAGAATATAAAATGCCTATTATTTCAAAAACCTAAAAACTCGTCTAGTCTTGGGCTGCAACTAACGACTGATTTAGTTATCGATTAATCTGTCGATTATTCTGATGATTAATCGGAGTAGAAAATTGGCACATTGTACATATTTTTCATTTACCCACTTAAGCATTTTTTTTTTATATAATGTTAGGAATACATTAAAACAGGGGTGTCAAACTCTTTTACATTTTTGGGCCATATCAAAATCATGAATGTCCTCAAAGTGCTGGTCGTGCCAGATCATATTGCTAAAGCCCATTAACAGACTGTTCAAATATTAATAAATAGTTGCCTCTGTATTCAATTAGTACTTCTTAAAATTAAATAATATTTAATATCTTTTCACGTTGATGTAGTTTGGCAGTATACAGATAAAAGTTGCTTTGATTTGATTGATAAATAATATTTAAGCACACAACTGTTTCTTGAAGGCTCTATTTTGAGTCTAGAGGGCCACATAAAAAGCTGTGGCGGGCCGTATTTGGCCCTCGGGCCTTGAGTTTGACACATGTGCATTAAAAGATACAAATAAACAAACAATTCCTTTTTTAAATAAGAAAATAAACATTTTATTGCCTAAAATGCAATAACACAACATTCCTTTAGTGAATGCTTGATTATTTGTAGCAATGGAGGCATCTGCAGCTAAAAAAAAATACTTCTAACATCAATACCGTGTAGGGCTGATCTGTTGTTTATTTTTTGGATTAACCGATTAATAATTGAATCGCAAAAGGTGCTTAATAGCTGATTTTTCTTTACATAATTTGAACCAGGTGAAGCTAAAATTATGTCACTTGAGGAGTTCTGGGTAAAACAATTACAGACAAAGGGTTTTTTTTTTTATATATTAAATATAAAATGTTTATATTTTTGTACAGTTTTGGCTTAATTCCTGCTCTGAGTGTCTTCTTCATCCGGTAATTGGCCTTTTTTTTTGAGTCTGTATGCTCCAGTTAACGAGTTATCGGTTGCTAAATTAGTTGATGATTATTTCAATAATCGATTCGACATGATTAATGCGATTATTCGTTTCAGCCCTAGTGTAGTCTGGGTATTGCAGTCTAAACCAGGGAGATTAGGCTCAGCAGTGGCAGCAGGAAGGAAAGAAACCCTACCACGCAGATTCTGATCTTAGGCATCCTAAAGCGGCGGCCGGATGGAAGAAGATCAGACTCACTATAAAGTACATCCACTTTAGGACAATTAACAGTCAGTTTAGCCTTGGTTCTTACATGCTTAGCGTATATATTCTGGAGCTGGACTTGCTTCACTTCAATTACTTTACTTGCCACATTAGAGCCTCATCAACCCATTTTTACTTGACAAGGTAAGGAAACCAAATCAAGCCATGCAGCAGTAAGGTTCAATAAAACACTGATAAAATAGTCATTAATAAATTACAAACTTTAAAAGAACTGTTTCTTTAAATTAAAAAAAAAAAAAAAAGAGGCGCTGCTGGACCTTTTTGCACGCTGCATCCGTGTTTGATTCAACGCTCAGTTTATCATCAATAACAGTTCCCAAGTATTTGTTCTCCATTACAATTTCAGCTTCCAAGTCGTGAATATGCGGAAAGTGCTGCTAGATTGGGATTTATGAAAGTCATTCAACAGACCTTTAGTTGTGGATACATTAATTGACAGGAAAAAAGTTCTCGCTCCAAATTGTAAAGTTCTCTACTACAGCACCGTGCTCAGTCTCACTGTCATTTAAAAGAATAATTATAAGAGTCATCAGCAAATTTCAAAATATGCCTGTTCTCATGGGTACTCCTACAGGAATGTGTATAACTTAACCATTCCTGTGCGTGTGTGTACATATATCCCCTCTGTAAACATCGGTCCATTGTAACAGCAATGCATTGTTTTCCTCCAGAAACCTGCGGTTTAAACCAGCCTGCACACACTTCCTGGAATGACTTGACAAGCACTATTAGGACCCCCAGATCCCTTACTCAGTTGAGAATGTGCCAGAACATGATTGAGCCACAAAGGGCCAAACCTGTAGCTGAAGGAGCTCAGGGGATCTGTTGCTAACTTCACAAATTCAGACTCCAGTCTGCACACCCACAGGTCCGGATTCCCCCAGGAATACCAAGTCATTTTGGCTGAAAGAACAGGCCTGCACAGGTGGTTTCACTGTTGAGATTGACTGATGTAAAAAAAAAAAAAAAAAAAAAAAAAAAAAAAAAAAGTACTGCTTGCAAGAGCAAAAAGGGGGTTTAAAAAAAACCAGCCTTTATCCTGTCTGTTGGAAATAATTCAGCGTTTAAGAAGGGAATGAAGGACAGACGAGAGAATACATATATATATATATATATATATATATATATATATATATATATATATATATATATATATATATATATATATATATATATATATCTCATTTGTCTGTGAAATTCATCCCAGAAAATACATCCACACTCTACAACTAAATGTGGAATGTGTTTAAAAGGGGCAGTATTATGTATTTTCCAGCCACATAGAATCATTTTATAGAACTATCAAGTGACTATGTTACATTCAGTTGTTATAAAAATGCTGTATATATCAAATATGACTTAAAAGAAATTTGACTTCCTAATTTAACGCCTTGAAATTGGGTGTCTGTCTCTTTAAGAAAGTCCTGCTCTTTCCATTGCTCCAGTATTAACCCTTTAACAACGTTTTTACCAGCTTTGCACTGAGAAGTTTAATGAGCTTGTATAATGAGCTCAGCAGAGGCGCAGTTCCATCAGGTGATTGCTAATTGCTGCCGCTAGTCTGAAGGAGCTGAGTGGGAAAGTTGCAGGGGAGGGGTGCTCTGTGAAGCAGAAGCTCGGGAGCTTAGAAACTGCAGCTCCAAGGAGGAGCTGCGTCTCAAAGTCAGAGTTGGATCCCACTGAAGCGTTTTGCACAGCTGAATAGTTGCCATGGGAGATTATAGGATTTCTCAAACGCATGAAAGAATCAAAGCAACACTCCAGGTATGTTTTGATGAGGGAATAACAATATAAGCTCAAAAAAGTCGCTTTTACATCATACTGCCCGTTTAACTTACTTTCTGGCAGCAGATCAGTTTCAGTAAATATTATGAACTGTTTATTATATTCAGGTAAGCAATAAAACATGATAAAACTAAGACTAAAGTGTACAAAAATAAAATGCTTTCGTACTAAAAAAAAAGTGTTCTAATTAATTAACTAAATGACTTAATTAGGAGTGAGCTGGCAGAGTAGAAACCTAATTCCTGCACCCCATGTGGAGCTGATGATGAGATTTTCTTTTGCTTTTCTGCCTCTATTTGCATATTTTGCAGACTGTTTGACTTCTCACAGTGGGGAAAAATGCTTACATATTTAATTACAATCCAGTTTGGTGACCTCCATCCAGAACAATGTTTTTGACTCCATGTTGTCGATACTTGACCAAACTAGGTCAATTATACCTAAACAACTGCACACCAGTATTTGTGAAACACTTGAAAACATGCATAATTTTTCTCATCTCTTTTATAATTATACACATTTTGTGTTGATCTGTTATAAAATCCCAGAAAAATACATTTAAGTACGTTCATTTGACTTGAAAAGAGTTCAAGGGGTTTGAATATTTTTTACAAGGCATGATAAAAAAAGATTATGGAAATCTGGTTGAATCGTCTTTAGGGTTGATTAAGCTTGACATTCAGAATTTTTTAAGGCTCAAGTCGATGGTATTTGGGCCTAAATTTTGTTTTTATGTATTTTTCAGAGTTAAATATGGGTACTCGATTGGCTAACCTGAGATAACCACTAAAAGACATCCATTTTAGGCAGTGTCACAGCTATCAAAAAAGTTAGTTGTGCTAACCCTAAAATCCGAATCATAAACATTAGTTCCACTAACGCTAAACCGCTATACAAGCATAGTATTAGTGGAAGCTAATGCTAAAGCGTTGAAGAGCTAATTTCAACCATACCGACTTGCCACTTGCTCAAAAAAGGGTAGTTTTAGGGGAGGAAACGTAACTGCTGCATAAACAGACTTCAAAATAAGAGCATGAATATAAACGTCTAACTACTTGAAGAATTTTTCTTAATAACCAGAACTTCAACACAGATGTTGAACTTTACTCATCTGAAAGTTTAAAAAGCAGCCAAATTAGAATTTATCTGAAAAATAATTAATTTAGGGAAAGCTAAATGTGCTAAATGATATTAAAGTTTGCAAAAACGCTAAAGTGCTAAACGAAAAGTGAGCTCCAGTGTTAGCGGAAGTGTGCCCACCACTGATTTTACATTTACCTCAGGATTCTCACCCTGTCTTTCTTACTGGTTCTCTTTATGCAGTTTTTTTCACCAACACGTTGCCAACAGTGTTGAACTCTGCTGTTTGTCAGCCTAATGATTGATTCTGACGTTTTTGGCATTTAAATACCATTATACTGTCATAGTTTTGCACATTCTACAAAAGTATTTAAGCCAAATGTCGTGTTTTTGTTTCAGTCTGCAGGAAACAAAGTGCCCTTTAAAAGACAATTTAGCAGTTGTTGTTTGACAAACTGCCTGTTACAGGTAGACAAAACACTGGTTTATTCATGCTGTTTCCATTTCTGTGTCTAAGTGACTCAAAGGTCGGTGTTGAGTGCCTCAGCAAAAACAGAATCCTCTCGAAATGATCGGGTGCAAAACTGGATGGAAAATACCTTCGGAAAGCTTAGAGAAATGGAGTTGAAGAGCACTTAAGACATTATTAGAAAGTGTGACTCAATGTTTGTTGTTGCTCAAGTATTGTAGCTGCATGCACGTAGTAACAAATTCACTATAACGTCTTTTCCAGGAAAAACCTTTCTTATTAGAGCTGATAAATACTTTTCTTTTCTTTTCATCCTGGTGGCAGCAAATACAAAGTCAGCATTTCTAATATGTAGCTGCAGCTTAAATTTCTGTGATTTTTGGAGTTCTTGTAAGTTTTATAAACATTTTCCAACTTCATTTGAAATGTAATTATATAAACAGGAAAAGCTTTCTGGCTTATCATTTTAGTTTGCTCTGCTCTTTCCTTCAGGCCCGATCGTTTAGCCACAACGTTCCAGCAGCCGCAACGCCTGCCTTCCTTCACACTGTAAGTCATTTTACATCCAGTGATATTCCCCTTCTATTCATCAGGATCACATTTACATTTTGAAATCACTTTTCCTCATATCACTGATGTTTGCTTCAGTAATCAGCCTGAATGTCAGCCGTCGTACGCTGACTGCAGGTCTTCCTTGTGCTCTGCAGTAAAGCTTTATGCAGACAGCCAGATTAGTTCAGGCATTGAGAATAATCCAATTTAATCAGTTTTATTTTCCTTTTGCCCGCGGAGCTGAAACCAGATATTTTTGTACACTGTAAAAACATATCTAACTTAATTTTTCCCTGCTGTTTGAGCTTAAAGCAGACTAAACATTTTCTTTTTTGGGTCAGTTAGGTTTACAGAAATAGAATCTCTATTTGCTAATATTCAGAATAGTAAGAGAGATAAATGTTTTCGAGATTATTTTTATTACTTTCGTTAAATTCAGAAGTTTACATCCACTAAGATTACTATGCCTTTATTGAGGAGCGTCTGTGGGTGAATTTTAGGGCAGCACATAACACGTTGTTTCCTTGTGTGACATGATGGAAAAATCATAAGAGAACTGTGGAGCTCAAGGCTGGTTTGAAACGCTGTTAGTTTTTTGCCAAGCAGGACAAACATCTTCCAAAAAGTTCCACTTTTGCTTCATCAGTCCACAGAATATTTTCCCAAACCTTTTTTTTGGAGCGGTCTCCGGTCCGCCTGCATTCACATACACATTGGAACCGCGCCAGAGTTCACGCTAACCGAACCAAAACCGAGGTTTTTCGGCAGACCAGAGTTCGCTTTTTTGCCGAACAAGCTGGAAATGGGACTAAACAGGGCCAGTCTGAATGCACCCTAAATGTAACTCTAAATATGTTTCACCTCAAGCTCAGAGGCTGCTTTCTGCTGGTGGATAAAACATTTCTATGGACTCCATAATGATGATCCATCACCGACCTGCTGTAACTACAGTACAGAGCAGAAAAATGGACTCTCCCTCCTGAATGATTTTCATGCTGCAGTGGACCTTCGCCGAGCTGTAAAAAGGCCCCAGAGTGCATGTGTGGGAGTGTTGCTGTCTGTTTGTGTTCATGATAGCCATCCACATGGAAAGCAGGCACAGCCTGTATTGCTTTCTTCTTGTCCTTAAAATTAGATTCAGATACATTGCAGGCTTGGATCAGTGTCATGTGAGGCAGAACGGAAAAGAGAGGCGCACCGGTGAAGACCAGGGGACACGAATCACACCGACGCCTTCATTTCAGCGCTACATGAAGACTGACACCATTCGAGCTGAGGATGCATGTCAGGGGTTTAAGAAAAGCAAATTAAACCGATGTTACAATCTACAGAATCTTTTTGATTTGAAAATATCTGCAAAGAATTCAGCAAATGTTCTCAAATAAAATATTGTCATCTGCTGTAACGAAGCAGAACAGCCTCCTCGTGCAGTGTGTAGGTGGAATCTTGTTTCCATGTGCCCAAATAGAAAAAACCCTTTTGAAAACACATTTCCAGCCTCTGAATTACCACCAAATTGTTCAGAGAGACACGGGGGATGCAGGAACAGACACCTCCGAGAGCTTTGCAGCAGGATAAAGAATGTCCGTAACGTGTTTCTGCACCTCTCACTCTCTGCTGGGGAACTAAATGAAAGCCGTGCATAATGTTGGTGAGATGGATGAAGGGGAGAGAAGCAACAAGCGTTCTCCTGTGGTTCTTAGGTTAAACTAACAAAAAGAGAAGGGAAATAAAATTCAGTTTTGAATCAGTTTTTTTTTTCCTTTTTAACATTTAAAGTTCATATACTTTGATTTTCTACTGACAGAATCAAATGTAACGCACTCTCTGATGCTAACTAATCTCGTATTGTTTTAGGAGAATGCATCTGGATCGATTTTTCTGTTTTATATCATTAAACTACCCTCACTTCGAAGCAGAACGTGAACAGAAACGACATCCCACAGCCTCTGGGGAAAGCTTCTCACTGAAAAATGGTTTTTATTTTCCTGCTTTATTCATTCCTTTCATCATTTTTAAGACCCCCAACCACTGATGCAGAAAAAAAAAAAAAAAAAAAAACAGTTTAGAAATACTCTGCAATCACAGTTTGTCTGCAGGGGTCACCTTAACGAGTGGCTCTTTTCTTTTCGGGCTTCCTCCTCCTTTGCTTTTACATGATGATGTATGCAGTGCCTGTTCAGCTGCCCTGTGATGGAAATGCTTCTGGAAGACTCATCCATCCTCACACATGGGCCCTAGAGTTCATTCTTGGTAAATCCTGGGTGTTTTATTTCCTTTTTTCAACTGGGCTCTCCTCCTAAAGCAATCAGCCGGTCTCCTGATGCTTTTATGATCTTTAGTTTAACGAGATCCACCAATAGTTGAACATGTTGGCCAAAATATGTTGTAATTTTCCTACTATCCTAAAAGTTGTGATATGTAAAAACACCATTATTACTTCAAAAAACTGCGTATCTTTATTATATTTTTTGCCAACAGAGGTTACCATTTTTTTTCACCTGCGCAATGTGTGCTGGGCAGATGACGCAGGTCTGAAATATCTCTAATAAGTTCACAAGAGAATGTGAGCTGACGTTTGCTAGTGGCCGGGGCTAATGTTGGTCCTGTCTGAAGTCTGTGGCAGCTTCCACACAGGACCACAGTGATTTCTCTAGTGAAGTTATTAAAGATATTTCAGACCAAACTAGAGATACAGAGGCTGGAGTTGCTCACCCAGAGCGTGCGGTAAATAAACTGCAACAATATGTTCAAGGTTTTTTCACACTTTACAGTAAAAACAGTGAGGTCAGGGTCCAGCAAACTGGGAAGAAGTTATCTTCACTTTCTGTTTGAAGCGGCCAATCAGACGTCATGGTCTCTATAGCAGCAGCCAATCAGACGTCAGGGTCTCTGTAGAAGCAGCCAATCAGATGTCAGGGTCTCTATAGCAGCAGGCAACTCACTTTGATGGGTCGAGTTGCCAGTTTAAATTGATTCATGATGTGCTTCAGCACAGGAACATTAAATAATTTATTAAATAATGAAATAATTATATCTTGTTTTTAAAATGAAATCAAAACATTTAATTGAGGCGCAAGTAATTAATTTATATTTAATTAATTTATGTATTTATTTCCATTTTTAATAAGTTTATGACACATTTAAATAATTATTTCATAGGTTATTTATTCTAATGAAGCTCCATAGTGACTGACCGTCCTTTGTGTCTTCTTAAATATGTGCTGTTAATGCAGACCTCTGTCCAGTTATGAAAGTAGGGGCCACTGACTGAGACGGAACTGTTGGACCTCAAAAAGATGAATAAATGCATCTGTAATTTAGTTTATTTAAAAGAAAATTCATAAATGTGTTTCTTCTTTTCCATAAAACATTGTTGTAAAAACATAAACCTATTTCAAGATTCAAATGAAATCCCCAAGAGTCGAAAAAGTGCATAAAGTGTTAGAGATTGTCATCTTTGAGGATGTGAGGCATGAATTGGGTCAAAAACTAAACCATCCTGTGCTTGTGTTTTGCTCTGTGCTGCAGGTCGTGTTAGAAGACTATCTGCAGAGAGTCAGGAGAGCTGATTTTGATGTTTTCCACAAGAGCCTGTTGAACAGAAACCCTCTGCTCCCCTTCCAGCTGTACTTCCGTTCCTGGAAGAAGACCTACTGATTCCAGCTCTCGCCTCTCCCAGTTCAACCAGTTTGACTCTAAGCAACCTGCAGAACTGGCAGGCAGAGACTTCACTTATTGAGATTCTGCTCTCAGAATGCTAAATAGCACATTCATAAAAAAGCCACACAGACTTGGTGAAACATGGGCACTGGCTCTGACATCCTCATGCTCAGAGAACCTACAGACCCCAGCTGGCTGGTTTTTGCTCCCACTCGCTTTGTATCTGCAGTATTTGAGCATTTTCCTAAAAAAACAGATTGAGGAAATACACAGGGATCTAACAGAGACACACAGGGCTTTGGAGAGCTAATTCTGCAGTCATTAAATGCTGTTTATTCTCCATTGGCCTCTCTGTGACCTGATTTTGCATCATGTTCATTGATTTATAATTTATTTTCCATTTTAAGAAATTTGATTAGATTTGTGTCCCTGGAAAATTGGTGCCACTTACAGACTATCGATCAAGGGAAGCTCAACAGTGATGCAACAATGTGGTTATTCCTTCTATTTTTCAGATTTCAAAGAAATGGTTTAGGTATGTTGCAACCTGGTGAAAAATTTGTAGTTTTTGTTCAGAAGTAGGAGAAATAAAAAAAAGACCTGTTGTTTGATGTTTTCTAGTCGTCAAGCATTTTGTCTCTTTGTCTTAAAGCTTATCATTTCTTCGAGTTCTCAGCAAATTATTGGAAAACGTTACTATAGAAGTATTTGTTGTAAAGTTTCAGGATTTGAGGTGTTCAGATATTTTCATACAGATGGTTTATCTATTGTTGCAGTGTTCAAAACGTACAAATTAAATGCAGAGTTTTTCTAACCGTGAAATGCTCACTATCATATTTAAGGGAATCTGCAAATCCTTCCAGGCAAGTGTTCTGATGCCATTTTCCTCCCAGATTTTGAAGATCCTGCACAAAGGAGCAGCACTTATTCGAAAGAACAGAATCTCAAGATAATAAGGCGAATTATGTGAGAGTAGGCAGCATCAAATGCAAACCATTTTATCTATGAACAATAGAAATTACCCCAGCGGAGTGCAGTCTGAGGTGTCCTACTGCACAAACACACTCAGACTAGTGCCACTGTGTGTTGCTGTTACAGTCAGTGTCTCACTTCAGGAGAATTATGGGTTCTGCAGCTGCTGTCAGCCAAGAGATAGAAAGAAAAACTAGTTATTAGTTTTAATCTGATGAAACACTAAAGGACATTGTCACCAACCAACTGTCCAGAAATGAAATCACGTCTTTTCTGTCTGTAATATTAAAAATCAGCAGTATCTCTGAATAAATTATTGATTAAAGTTCAGATTTTTTTTGTTTGTTTTTAGAAAAACCTTGTTTTTTTTCATCCATTTCAGTTTGCAGATTTGCATATGCTGCTTCTGCCTTTCATTTCATAACTTGAAGAAGTGTTCATACCTCTTGAACCACAACTTTGTGTATTTTATGGGGATTTTCTGTGACATACCAACACAAAGTAATGTATATTTGTGAAGTGAAAGGAAAAAAAACAGGATTTTCAAAAAAATACACTATGTTCACACAGCAGCCGAATGCAACCCAAATCCATATTTTATTTATTTATTTTTTTTGTCCATATATGACCCATATCCGACTTTTTCTAGACAGTCTGAACGGCTCAATTCCGATCTTTTCACCCCCAAGAAAATCCGATTTGTGCCACTTCCAGACGTGGTAGTAAATCACGTTTTACGATGGGCCCTTCAAAATACAGACATAGTACATCTATTTTTAGGTGTGAAGTAAACTAAAAATTGATGTTCATCTGATTCTCTTCATCTAATCTGACTTAGCTTGAGTCATTTTGCAAAGCTGGTGGAGGCATGCCCCAAATAACCTGCAGCTGTAACTGCATGGAAAGTCTTGACTCAGAAATGTGATGAACATTTGAAAAACAAATGTTCATCACATTTTTTTATTTGTAAAAAAACTGCGTTTTTCCTTCCACTTCATAATTATTTGCTACTTTGTGTTGATCTCACACATAAAATCCCAATAACATTTATGTTTTTGATTGTATTGACATGGTCAAATTAGGGATGAGAACACTTTTTCCAGGCGTTGTATTAAGCAGTTGACTTTACTTTTTTTTTTTTTAAATACAGCATAAAAACCAAATCCAACTTCAATTAAAAAAACACAGATACAGTCTTTCCAGTCCAACACCTGGCTGTATCTGTGAAACCAGACAACCCGCTGCCCTTTCCTGAAGGCTGCAGATTAGGAGGCACCCTTCTGCTGCTGCCCTTTATGCTTCAAATCTGGTAGAGATGCCAATGTCGTATATCGAAGGAGTTTATCGTTCCTGCAAGGCTCCCGCTTACACCGTGATTGGACCAAAGTTTTCATATCTTTTCCACAAAAACATGAAGAGGTCAAGATTTTTGTGAGGGAAACATTAAATATTTCAACAATAATGAAACATTTATAAAGAAAACAAACAAAAAGCTAATTTGCCTCACAGCTTTGACATTTGCTTCTGTCATTACTTCTTAAAACGGATTCAAGTGGTCAGATATCGATCTGAGTTGCTTTTAGTTGAGTTGTGTTTTATCCAGGGCTTAAATATGCTCTTTGATGCCCAGTGCAGGTCAATAGGTTAAGTGGGTTAGTAATGGATTAAAAGAATTAACCCTGCTGATACAACAGCACTTCCTGTAACAATGCCCCCTAGTGGTGACAAATGGGGTTCCGTTTGTAAAGTTTCACAGTCAAAAATTAACAGCAATAATTTGGATTATTTAGCATGTCATAAGAGGAAAAATGGAGGTCCATTTTTCAAAGTTATGTTCTCATTATGTTATCTATTATTTATCAGTGTCACAGTTTCAAACTAGATATTTAATTAACAAGCTAAATATTTAGTTTACTAGCTAAATATTTAGCTCCAAACTAAATATTTAGTTTATCATCTCAATATTTAGCTCCAAACTAAATATTCAGTTTACAAACTAAATATTTAGCTCTGAGCTAGCTAGATATTTAGTTAGCTCTGAGCTAGCTAAGAGGTAACTAAATATTTAGCTAATATGCAAATTCTTTTGCTGATAAGCAGAAGTAGGCTATCAAAATCAAAAGCTGGGTCTTGTGAACCTCCATATTAACTTCTTTTAGTGAGACTGAATTGTTTTAATGCTGCTGCTCCATTAGTAAACATCTGTATGGTCTTTAAAATGGCTAGCTTTTAAGCTAAAATTTGTACAAGAAAAGAGGTAAAGAAATGATCGTTAGAAGGTGACATGAAGTGATTCAATCTTAACAGAAGTTTATAAAGAGGTTCGCAAGACCCAGCTTTTATTTTGGTAGTCCATTTCCACTTATCAGCAAGTGAATTTGTATATTACCTAAATATTTAGCTCTTAGCAAAATATTTGGCTAAATATTTAGCTTGCTAACCAAATATTTAGCTTGTTAACTCAATCTTTAGTTAGCAAGATAAATTTTTAGCTTGCTAACTAAAGATTTAGTTTAAAGCTAAATATTTAGTTGGTAAACTTAATAGTGACGTTTTATGGAGCTTTATAGAATATTTGTATGAGCTTTTCACCGAACAATCAAAGAAATTCTCAACAAGGGGGCGAAAAACATGGAGAAGAAAAGTTGAAAATTACCTGCAATAGACCCATAAAGGGTTAAACATGAAGCGACTGGAACCCAATATTCTCCAGGGCCATCAGAACTTCAATCTACCTGAAGTGTCCAGAAGGATGAGATGGTCGGTGCTCAGAGACATGACCAAGGTAGGAAATACCTAATCATTGATGGGTAGCTGTTAGCGAAGATGAGATAGTGGACCATTTCAGGTTGAAGATGGACTTCAAAAACACTTCTAAACCTACTGTCAGTTTCTAGAGGACTTTTTCTTCAAGCAATGGTCCTAAAAGGGAAGGTAACATAAAAGAAGACCCAATTTTCAATGCCAGACAGTTCACCATTGCATACAGCTATGCTCTGCACTGCTTAAAGCCTCCTTCCTTAGTTGACTTAAACCTTTGGGTAATTCGGTTGGCTGTGGTTGCTGCTGCAGAAATTCTCAGCTGATCCTAAAATTGGCATACATGAATGAAAGCTTCAAAAGGAAGGGCGGCTGTATTGTACACTGAACATTATTAAGGCATTGTTTATTTATTGTATTTCTCAGTTCTCAGCTCTTCTGAGATATCTCCCTGATATTTTGAGCGTCACTCGTTAATAGCAGTGTGCATGCCTCAGAGGTAAGCAGGTTGTAGAATCAGTGTGAATGCTTAATAAGCCATCATTTCCCCCCTCAGTTCTTGCCGTCATTCTTGCATTTTGTGACAACTCATTTGAATATAAATGCAAGCCTGCTGTTAAGCTAAACAAGCCAATTTCGTTCTTGCAAAAATTGTTTTGGTCTTCGTGGTTGTGCCTTGCATAATTCATACATCATAAATTATGGCTTAAAATGCACCTTGAGGCATCCATTGCACCACAGAGTGCCCCTCAAAATTGCAGTGATCTTGATTATAATTTTATTAACTATTTAAATGGTTTGGCTAATAACTACATGATCTTAGATGCTAAAGATTCCAGACTATAGGGACTATATCATCAAATGAACAGTAATTTGTTGTAAATGATAATAGGTTTTTTGCATTGACTGATGTTTGCACACAATGCTGCACAGGTGCTGTGCCCATAAGAGTCTGCTAAATTAAAAATTAGCCTTATTATAACAAATATGGATATTTTATCTCTGGCAGACCAATTGGATTCAAACATACATCTTGTTCTTACTTCAAATCTAAGAGATTAGGTGTTTAAAACCCCCCCCCCAAAGATTTCCAGGGTTTCTAGGGTCAGGAAAAGGGCAGCCAACATCTCTGCAGACCACACACATCCTGGACACAGACTTTCACCTTCAGGTTGGTGCAGCCAGCCACCCCAGAGACAGTTTCTTCTCCCAGGCTGTCTCTCTGATGAACACAATGAACACCTTATAGCCTGAGTAGTCAGATACTCTTCGGGAAACAAAATAAGCATGTTTGCACGACCACTACCTTTCTTTATATGTATGAAAAGGACTGTACACACACTTACTTGTATATACTGTTCCCTTCATCCCCTGTTTTATTCCTCTATATATTTCTACGTCATGTCTGAACACAGAGAGCGCTTGAAATCACACTCAAATTCCTTGTTTATGCACACAATCTTGGCCGATAATCTGATTCTAAAAATGTACACAAGCTTTATTAAAGGATATCAAAACACATATCTGCCTCCAAGATGTTTTAAATTTGCGAACATTTTTAAAGAGATTTGATGATTTTACAGCTAAGCCCAAGAAGAGGGAGCAAACTGTTCCCCAATTCTGTACAAGCTTTTGAGGCAAAGTGAGGGAATTATTGTTTGGAACAAAGATCATAATATCCTGTCCTTTTTTGAAGGATGTGTCTGCATGTTGGTTCTGAGCAGACAAAAGTTGTTGTTAAAACAAAAATGGGACAATGTTCAAGCCTTTATGAAAACAAACCAGACTGTCCACAACTGAGCGTCGCCTGGGGAATGGTGTGTGTAAGGCAGCCGATAAACCTCAAAGCTCACAAAGCCCAAAACAAACAATTCAATGCATTATTTAAGAAGGTCCTAGAAATGAATATTGCAGGCCCTGTTTCATTTTAAAGCGGTCCCAGTCTTTGCTGATGAATGCAGCTGCTGTACACATGAAAACAACAGAAATCTTGTTTTTCCCAAACTTTACTGGTTCAGTTTTTATGGCAATTTTGTATTAAGGCTCCTCTGCTATAAATAGTTATCAGACCAAACAGATTGATAAACCTCTCTGAACAGATGCCCCAGCCCTGGAGGATGTTCGGGCTTGTCATATTTCCTCATTAATGAAAGAAATCTATCACACATTCCCTTGAGTGTGATATGATTATTGATTGCCTGTGTTATTTTTAAGATAGGACGCTGTGAATTAGTGATTATTTAGGAGCCGTGAGATGCAGTAATTATATTTTAAACAGCTGGTTCTTGCAAATGTATTAAATAATTCGTTTGTTTTGCTCTCGGCACATCTCCGACTAACTGTTAGCTTTGGCCTCTGGCTCCAAGTAATTAGGGTTTACACAACAGGAAGTCAGCAAAAGAGCATTATTTAGAAGTATTCCTGTTGTTTCCAGCATGGATTTTGGTGACTAGATAAAAGTTTCTCTTTATATTATTTGATATAGATGTTGAAAAAAGAGTGTTAAAGTGTATTACTTTGGAGTATGAAGGGAAAAACATTGCTGTGTTCAATGGAAATCCAGATACAATAAATTATGCGTAGGTATTAAATCTCCATAATTTGTTCATTCTGAAGTTCATTTCATTCTTTTTTGGTGAGCACGGGGTCATGCACCCCTCTCTTTATTCTGACATGGCAGGTGCCTGGTTAGGCTTTAATTAAGCTCCATCCCCTGTGCCTTAAGCTGTCACTGTCGGCATCGAGACCTGTAATTACCAGCTGCGACCCAGGGTGCCACGCTGTTTACACCAGCAGACCCAACAGCTTTATGCTGCTAAGATACGTGAAGGCATTAATTAGACCCTATCTGCCCTGTCCCGAGTAATTAAAGTCAGCAGAAGAGACGTTCATTCACCTTCACTTCTAAAAAGTGACTGAAATGCTGCCCTCACATCAAGGCTGCATTTATGAAGGATTTAGCATTTGATAGTTAAAGACCTTCAGGGCAAACTAGATATCCAACTACTGGACCAGTTTAGAGAATTTGTGCTTTTTCTGAAAGTCATGTTTGAAAATAAAAGAGGACTCAGAAATTTGAGAACAAAGAGATGTGGGTAGATAAATTATTCTGGCCATTTGTAGACAAGTCTT
Organism: Anableps anableps; assembly: GCA_014839685.1. NCBI lineage: Eukaryota > Metazoa > Chordata > Actinopteri > Cyprinodontiformes > Anablepidae > Anableps > Anableps anableps. Next base: position 3,688,112 of record CM026072.1, read on the forward strand.
ACATCATATTTCATAATAATTTAAATAGGAAGCATCTAAATTTGGTTAATCTGACAAGCCTAAATTACATCCACTGTAGCTTGGTTGAACTAGGGTGCTGTAGTCCTACCAACAGAGTCAAAATAGACAAATTCTTGGTAAAACTTGATTTTTCATGAAGTTTTCCTCATAATTATACATTTCAAGGTAATAAATAAAATAAGAAGACTGGTCCTGAGATGACTGGTTGACTGCAATCAACTCGGGCACATCATGGCTAGATTTTCAGGATGAGATGCCAAATACTTTCTAAATGCCTTAGTAAACAGTGAAGTAGTCCTTTACTGTATAGTTTTACTCCAAATGCAAACCTCAAACCATGTTTTGCTTCAGTGTTTTCACTGTACACAACACAGTGCCTCATTTATTGGGTAACAGGCAACAGAGAACAAATTTGGGGCAGAACTGACAGATAACCTGATCTTTTTCTGTGTGTCCTCCATAGTACAGATGGCACCCTGGATGGAGAGCCGTAGAGCAGATGATCACTACAGATTTTTAAATCAGATTTTTTACTTTTTTTTTTGGAAGGGAATTATAAAAGTTTCAGTTCCCCCGCCCCCTCTCCGAGATCTATGTGAATGAGAGCAACTATAAACTGGCAACAAAGACAAATTACAAATCAAATCAGTTCAATTCAAAAATACTTAATTTATCCTGAAAGGAGATGAAATGTTGTCGCAACTCATCTCATCCAAGTATCTTCAAAGAGTCATTGTGAACAGTGATGCTATAGGCAGGAAGGACCTCCAGTAGCAGTCAGTCTTCCAATGAATCTGAAGAGACCTCTCACTGAAGACTCTGTTGCTGTATGAGAGTCTCATGACTGTCATGACAGGCTAACAGCTCAATTTCTGGGCAGCAGAGATGATATTCTACAATAACACGTCCTGGTTGACACCATCAGTTGTTAGCAAGCACTGCTAATCCACCTCCTTTGCTTTTGCTGCTCCTCTTTAAATCTCAGTCCGCAATATGGTTAGTTGGGGATATGATTCTTACCTATTATGCCTATAACCTCCTCCTCCTCTCTCTGCTCTACATCCATTAATGCTCCTGTTTCAGATATTATTTGAGCTTTTAAGATGTTATTTTGCTGCTCCCAGTTCTTAAAAACAAAAAACCCAAAACACATTGTTGTCACGGTTACACAACATAATGGCTGTCCGAAAGTAAAAAAGTAAGAGCAAAAATCCTTCCAGCTGCACAGCATCTAAAACCAGAGGGAATCATTTTCCAAAACATGCAACGCTTCAACCAAAAAACAGCAACACAGGTCTACAAATTCTAGATTTTCTAGAGTTAACACACATTGACCCATTTAACATGCTAATCAGTGACTTTATCTACAAACTTTATATATATAAAGATATAAAGAAATTCTAAATGAATGTGTTTAAAATTGAATTAACTAATTTAAATGTAATTCATTGGCTGTGATTGTTTAACTGGCATTTTGTTTGCGTAAAGGAAAGACATTAAAAACCAAGGGGTGGGATTATATAAGTGTTTACTTCTATCCACTCGTTAAATCAGCATCATACCAAGGAAGATATAATTTTAATTTATTTTTTGCATGCTGTGAATTTTCTGTGTAAGGTGTCGTGATGATAATATAAGCTTAAGATGAGAAACAGCTGTTTTAGCTCTGCATAGATGCTGACAGCTCATATGTAAAAACAGCTTATATGGCATTCAGACGCTCATTTTGAAATGAGGCCATAATACTAAACATGCAATGAATATGGATGGACTGATATTCTTCAAATGCAACAGGCACATACAGCATAGCTGGTGTGCAGCCAGCCTAAGACTGTAGTTGCTATGAGGACAGTGTATCAGGGGGGATTAGCGCTTTCTGTAGCTTAACTCAACCTGACATTTTTTCTGCCCAAAGACGCAGTTTGTGGAACTAATTTTCCAATCTGCAGACTCAGGGAGAAAGCTTCTCTTCACAGCAAGCCAAAAACATCACTGGGAGCATTAAGAAAACCAATTTTCTAAAATTAGCTTCAATGAATTTGCAAAACAAAAATAGTCCTCATATGTGCGGCAGGAGATTTTACTCTGGGGAAGAGCTTTGGCTCTTTTACAAAGATAGCTCAGTTTACCTGTGGTGTCAGTGCCTCTGGAAAGGCCAAATGAGCAGAAATGATGAAGCAGCTAAACAATGGGGCAATGAAAGAGGGAATAAATTAACAAAAGAATGATTGGGATTTTGGTTTAAGAAAATTAAGTTGAAGATTTGCAGATGGATTGGGGAAAATATAAAACATGTCACCTCGGGAAAAGAAGTTAATTATTTTATCTGGATATGCAATGCCTATAAAAAGTATTCCCCTACCTTGGATGTTTCACTCTTTGTGAAACATGTTGATGTAATGGAAAGCATTATCAGTAAAATTTGGCTTTTTGGACAAGAATCAGCAAAAAATCCTCCCAAAAAATTAATATTAAAGTGAAAACAGATTTTTTTTTCACTGCAAAAGCACAAAATCTTACTAAGTATTTTTGGTCTAGTTTTTAATGGAAATATCTTGAATATACTTGAAATAAGACAAAACCTTTTTCAGCACAATATAGGAGCTTGTTCTGTCAATAATTCCTTAACATTGATGAAAACTTACTTGTTATAAGTGAAATAATCTGCCAGTGGAACAAGACATTTTCTCTTGTAATATGGGAAAAATATCTTGTTCCACCGACACATTATTTCACTTATAACTTGAACTTTTTCATCAATATTATGGAATTACTGACTTAAAACAAGCTCCTATATCTGCTGAAAACTTACTTCTAAGTTAGATTTGTCTTATTTCGAGTCTATTCAAGATATTTGCACTGGAAACTCGACCAGAAATACTTGGAACGATTTTGTGCTTTTGCAGTGCTCAAACTAATTTCATTTCAGGCTTCATGGTCTTCCAGCAAGAAGGTCCTGGGTTCCAATCCCGGCTTGAGCCGTTTTGCATGGAGTTTCCATGATGTTCTCTTTTGTGCATGCTTGGCTTCTCTCAGGGTACTCCAGCTTCCTCCCTCCTCTTCAGGTCTGAGTCAACATTCCCGAGTCAGGCTGGGACTTCTGGACGCTGCAATTGTTTCTACCTTCTTTGCTACAAAACAGCTCCAGCTCTGTCGGGTTGCTTAGGATCAGGTACAAGCAGCTCACTTCAAGGCCAACCACAAATTCTCAATAAGACTGAGATTTGGGCTTTGATTTGGCCACTCCAGGACTTTGTTGTCTTCAAAGCAGTTCTGTCTGGCTCTTACTGTATACTTCAGGTTGCTGCTTTGCCAGAAAATAAACCTCTTTCTAAATCGTAGTTCTCTGACAGATTAAGTCAGATTAGCCTCCTGAGTTTGATAATATTTTATGCTTCAAGGGCTGGCTGGTATGTACCATTGCCAGCATGAGTCTGCCACCACCATGCTTCACTGTGAAGGCGATTCCCTTTCAGGTAATGTACGTTGTCTGGTGTTTGCTGAACAGTGTGAAGGAGACCCTCATTTTTTGCCTTATGAGACCAAAGATTCTTCTTCTATGCAGTACTAAAATAGATCAGACAGATCAGACCAAGACACACTGAAATAATATTAAAATACAAAAGAAAGCAAGGATAAAAGCTGAATAAAATGCACGACAGAGACAGTGGTAAAATAAAAACAGAAACAACAGCAAACCAACTCATGTGTGTTAAAAACCACTGAAAACAAGTGTGAGGAGAAGAAGCCTCTCTGATCGTTCATGGGAACTTGTTGCATAGTTTCTGAGCCAGGCCTGATTTCCTCTCAGCTTCAGCATCGTTTGAGGTAAAACCAGGCAAAGCTGGTCAGGGGATCTGAGGGCTCACGGTGAAACGTAAAGCTGAAGCAGGTCAGACAGATACAGGGGAGCTTCCTCGGCTTACAGGCAGGTAAATCTGACAGTCCGTCGGACTTGGTTTGTGAGGCTGGCCAGCTCTGAGCAGATGTAGGAAAGTGGCAGTCAACTATATCAGAAATCTTTTTGTAGCAGTTTCCACACTCATATTTTTCAGTGATCATTTCTCCGCAATGGATGGAGCGCTTTTTTGCATTCATATTATAATTGTAGCAGGAATACTGTTGAATCAGAAGCTGCACCTCCCCGACGCAGGTGTTTATGCACTAAAATCACACATCAGCTGCTTTCAGGCTCCATTTCACCAACTGTGACACCGCTGGCATCAGTTAGCTGGATCTCTGTTGAATCAGGTTCATTTTTCCTTATATATCACTGATAAACAGACGTACAAATCCGTTTTCCTGATGACATTAAGCAGTATTTTTCTTGTAAAAATGTCGAATTATATTACAAAAACTGAAAGGACAACATTGAATACTTTTTAAAAACTTTGTTGATAAAATTACAGAAAAACGAGGTGGAAAAAGAAAGCAAAAGTAAATAACTGAACAAATTATCTATGGTTGAAAGCATCAAGCATTTAGCTGAGGAGTTTTTCTTTCACTTTCATGTCAGGAATGCAGCTTCTTCACAGACAGATGAGCTTTAAACGGGTTAAAAGAGAATCTGGGGGTAAATAAAAAGAGAACGGTTGCTCGCTTTTCTTTTTGTCATACTTTTTAATATTGGAGTGTTTGGTGTCAAAGGTGGCCATTTAAAAGCTGCAGCTTTTCATGTTTTTCTGTTTCAGGTCATTTCTGATGTCGGTGGCTCTGGGTCAATTCAACCCTTTGACAATTGGTACACCAGTTTATTTTAACCACACGTTTCTTCCACCTTTAACTTTTTGTACCTGTATAAAAACTGTCTCTTTTCCATGTTATTTTTCTTTAAGTTTCATATTTTGGTAGATAAATTATAAAAATGTTCAAAGTTCACACAATTTAGGTTGAGTGGATTATATTTTCTGAAAAACTTGTACACTATAATTTTATTTTGGTTCTGATCCTGGTTAAGATCGGTGGATCCACAGAAATGATGTCAAATTATGTCCCCTGATTGAACCAAATTAAATCAAATGAAGTCACAGTTAGGTGTTATTTAAGGGAGTCTTGTAGACGATGAGTACAATGTAGAAAATTAGTTTGCATCGTGCTTATCAAAATGGGTATAAAAGGTCATCTTCACTGGAACAAATTGATACACGCAAAAAAAACCAACCAAACAAAAAAACCCTCTAGAGTACAAAATTATAAAAACTAAAACTTTATCTTATGAAATAAAGAGACAAAATGATGAAATAAAAATCATATTAATATATATTTTTCTCCTTTATATTTAAGCTGCAGAGCCCAAAATAACAGTAAACTATTCTAAAATGAAAATGTAAATGAGCAAAATCAGAGTATGTAGTACAGAGTAATTAGTGTTTTGGAATATTTTGCAGTTCAATGGTATAATTATGCAGAGCTAAATATAACATCATTTATTTAGTCAAAAGTTCAAAAGCTTTGTTTCTGATCATTAATGGCTAAGGCTTTTATGTGAGAGAGATTCATTTTGCAAAAATAAATCCATATAAATGAAAGGCAATAAAAATAATTATTCAGAGTTGTTATTCTTTGATTTTTTTTTTCAAAAGATTTTCTTTTACTTCTGCAAAAGTTATTGGAAAAAATAAATACATTCAAAAAAACATAAGATTGTACCAACCTCAGATGGTGGCATCAAAAATGTTAGCGGTCCTCTGAGAGACCCTGAGCCTATAAGAGGTGAAGCAAGAGAATGGCTGACAAGTCTGTACAAATACTTCTGTTTTTTAAAAATAAAGATTTTTTTTTTTTTTACCCTGAAAGAACTTTAGGATAGTCCAAAAAACCTAAACTATGTCATATTGCATCAAACACAAATAAAACCATTAAACAGATGAAAACAAGAGGGATTTAGGTTATCAGTGACTAACTGAAGTATAATGTCTAATGAGTACTCATATGATGGAACACTGTTGTCAAAGTTTCCTATCAAACCATTTATTCTTGGTGTTTTGAAAACCATGTTATGTGGGTCTGAACATGAGGAAATGGAGGGGATACGTAAAGGGAATCCTGTTATGTATGTGTTTCACTTTTGATGCAGTCCCATTTAGAATAGAGCAGGTCTATTGGGATTAAAAGTGTGGAATTCACAAAGTTCTGCTGCATCAGGTCGGGTTTGGTTACTTTTGTTGCAACATTACCATCTTGTTTTATCGTTTTATTTATTTTTAACTATCATCTGACACTATGGGTGTAAAAAGTTAACCCCAAGTGATCAGATAATTATTAGCGGAATTAATGAAAAAGTTGGACATTAAAATGAAAGGCAGATAAGCAACAGTGTGATGGGGATTTTGAAAAAGAAAGGTGGTCAACGTTAACGCATGTGATTAATCTAAAAAGTTTAACGCCTTAATATCACATAATGCAGATTAATGGCATTACCTGTTTTTGACCTAAATCCCTATCTCCCGCGGATGGTTATTTAGTTTAAAGCAGCGCGTTACCCGGTCCTGTACTGCATTCAACAATGCAGAGTCACAAACGCGAGAGTAAAGAGGAATAGAGTCAGATCGGCGCGCTCAGGGGCAAACTTCGCGGTTAGAGTACAGAGGCTGTAGACCTCGATGCCACCGTCCCGAGTTCGAGTCCCGTCCTCGGTTCCTTTGCCGCACGTCTTTCTCGCTGTCAAATAAAGGCCACCGGTGACAAAAAGTTCTTACAGAAAACATCGCAATGGCGTTTGGGATAAAACCAAGGTAGCATGCAGCCTACTTATTGCAACGGTGAATTATCCTTCCACCGAAGCACAGCCAGTTTATGTTAAGATTTCTAAATTATGTTTGAAACAAAATGACTTCTTTTAAACCTAACTGAATATGAAAACCTGGAAAATTGAAATATTTGGTTCAAGAGAAGAAGACATTTGCTTAAACATTTTTTTGAAAACGTGCATTTTTACATCTCAAGCTTGCAAAGTTAAGCATAGTGATTAATCGTGATTGATCTGATTACGTTTTTTAGTGGATTGACAGCACTAGTAAATACGTGAATCTAATTTTGTTACTACCAGACAATAATATGAAATAAGTTTTCTGTCTTGAGTACAGACCTGAAAAATGTGACAAATGAAAGCTAAAAACATAGCAGTAGCATAGCTGTAAAACAGTAATTCCCTTCACTTTAAGCACTGGAAGCTTATTATAAGGAAATAACAAAACAAAAAGTAACAGTATAGGAACATTTTTTAATTAACTCAGAGACTGAAGGTCTAGAGAACTAAAAGTCCTCACAGTCACTTCCTCATTAAACTCGACCCTGATGTGTTTTGTGCTCGATGTATAGAAGATTCCTGCCGGTAGCAGATGTCAGCACCGACACCTCAAACGACTGAATGGAGCAGGCCATCATGCAAGGTCCCTCGTTTACCTTCATCCCACTCATGAGTCACCACCTTCAGCATCCCGTGTTGTTTCTCTGCAGGGCCACAGCGTTGTGGCTGATGACAATGACAGCATGCATCAGTAAACATTAAAGGCCCATTGGTCACTAATGACTGATACAGCTGCACAAAGGCGCCGATGTGGGGCCTGACGAGAGCTTTTACGATGTGTACGTGGGAAGCAAACGTATTCTGAGATGACAAACCCCTCAAGGTTGTGGAGGTGTGCAACGGACCATTCTATGAAAATTTGCTCAATGGGTGTCATTAGAAAAACTCCTGTTGATTAATTTTAGCTGCATATTTACATGATAAAGCCATTTTTTCCCCCTTGACCTTATGTCAGAGACCTACTGATCTTTTTGTGATATTAAACAAAGAGCTTATTTTTAATGGTTCAATACAAAAGCAGACTACTGAGGTTACAAACTTATTAAGGCAGGTAAGTATCAGGGAAGTCAAAAGCTAACAGCTCAGTGAGCAGGTTGGAATAACTTTCTCAAGGTTTTCAGATATTATTTGTCTTTGTCTTGGTGTTTCTATTTGTTATACCAGCTCAGACCCACAGCAGATCTTCCACTTTTGTTTTGTGTTTTAGCTTATTTATGGTCTCAGACTTTATCCTAAAAAACAAATGTCATATTTTAGCACCATAAACCCTAAACATTTGAAAGAAGAAAGAGAAAGGTAAATAAAGCGCAGTCAGTCTCTGTATTGTTTTGACAATCAGATAATCTGTGAAAAGATCGGGCTCCTCAACCTCCTACCTGAGCTACTATCGCCGTCTAAAAAATGCACCGCTCCCAACCTAAACCAACTTCCTGGAACGGAAGTTGTTTTTACACCATTAGTAGCACTAATACTAATGGTGTAAAAACAACTTCCGTTCCAGGAAAACTGTTTATCCGCCGTCATCGGTGCCCATGCTAACTAGCCTTAGCATTCGTGGCAGGCTATGTTGCTATGATCCAGCTCTAGTAAACGGCTCAGAGAGCAAGGGGGAGTGTGTGAGCGGCGTGTACATGAGGATGATTGACAGCGCTAAGCCCTTCCTCCTGGCTCTGATTGATTCTTTCTGACTGACTGGTGTATTTCTGCTGTACTGGGAGCACTGGAAGCAGAGGAGCGTGATTTTTTTACACAAATTATCTGTCTCAAATTATACTGTCATGACATAATGATAATTTGAACAAATTTGTAAAAAACATATTTTTCATAAAAGTTACATACTGGAGCTTTAACTGCCAGAGCTTGGAAATAAATGTGACAGGCCACGACAAATGCAGGAACAAGTCGGCAGAACAGAAATGGAGAAAAAAAAGATAAAAAACAGTTTCTGAGAAAATAGTGATTTTTGTTTTTTTTTTTTGCAAAATATTGTAGTTCAAATCATGAAGAAACCTCCCGATGCTTTAAATAACACTTTTGAAGGTTTTAAAATGGTTAACTTTGTATTTGAATTCAGCTTGTTTACAGAATAAATCTGAGCCGTTTCAGGGAGTGGTGGGAACTCAAAGCAGATTAACATAGCAACATTGACTATTTACAAGCTTTTGTTTTGGTTTTTCCCAATAAACTGTAAGTTTGAGGTAAACACATGGCTCACTGACATCGCCAACACATCACTCAACCCACGCCAGTAACAGGCCTTTAGAAAAAAAGATGACAACATCCACCACAAATAAGCTGGTTGAAAGAAAACAACACCAGGACTACTTATATGATCAAGGGAAATCATGTCTGCAGGAATATTTTTCAGTTTCTCGGGGTGAGTTGCAGAACTTTTGTTGTTTTTAAAACTCTGTTGCAATACATAGCAGGCTACTGGCATGCAGATCTAGGTTTGCCTGGTCTGGGCTGCACTGCAGTGGCTGTAATGAGTACGATATGACGGTAACGAGGCGGTGCTGCTTCCCACGCTGACTAACTGCATCTAGTAGCTGTGACACCTATAATGATTATTTATGCCAAGTTTTATTCGGGCTGAAAGAAAACATCGTCTAACATGTTATATTTATTGTTTTCTCCCGCTTATTTGAGGGAATCCCAAGCCATTCCCCGCCCAGCTGGGAAACCCTGCAGGAGCAGTATCTCCTTTAAACGAGAAAACTTGTTCGTTTCACTGAGATTTAAAAAACTTGTTATAACAAGATTTATTTCTCATTAAAACTAAAATATCTTTTTAAATTTTAAAGAAGAGAGGTCGTAACAGAAAAACAACACCTTTTGTGATTTTTAGATGTCATCTAGTGGAAACAAGGTGAGAAGAAGGAGAGTCATATCGATCCCCATTAGGCCTTTTTAACAAGTCGTAATCTGTCAGAGGAGCATATTTTTATATTTCTTTAAAAAGAGAAACTTTCTCATTAAAACAAAATATAAGACTTGTCTTTTTAGAAGCTTTTTTTGTTTACATGAGATACCACTCCTGAATTTATTTTTCTCCTCTCTCCTGTGCAAGTATGCCATGAGGGCTGGAGATTACAGGCTGGAACACAGAGCATGAATTTATGGTCGACTTATCTCAGATTCGGGTGAGTTTTGTGTTTTTGTCTAGATGCTCTGGATCAAATGCAGATCTCTTTTAGATTCCTTTAGTGTGCATAAGCCTGTAATCTTCAGTACTTGTCAGATTGTTACTCTGATTTTGCCTATTTTTCATAGGAGAAACGTTACAACTTTATGTCCACAAGGTCTTCATTTCAGTTTTAAAGAAACTAAAAGACAAATAGTGAGTAAACTTTAGTGACATCCACCTTAACAAGGAAGATGTGTGAAAAGGAATGGTAAGCCACGTGAACAAACAGACAAGACCACACTTGTCGAGTAAAATCACAGTTTATGACCCACCCGAAAAAACCCCATCTCTCCTCACCACACATGCTCAGTTGAAAGCAAATCCATCTGTCCATTAGGTTAAATTAGCCAGCCATCTATCCATGGGTATGAATTGATTGATTTAATAATAAAAAAGTACATTAAATATTGTTGAAAAACACGTTTTTGGATATAACAACAAAACAGCAAAGAATAATCATAAATGGTGTTCGTTCCATAAGTCCTTCTCATCATCAAACACATATATCAATGTCATTCCAACAGATTTGTTCAGTCTTTCTAATTAAAGAGTGGTGCATGTAATAGAGACAAGTTTAAATTAACTTCTTGGCTCCTCATTAGGCATAAATAAGCCTTGTGATCTTAGAACAAATTAATTTGTTTTCTCAACTAATGTTTTTTTTTTTTTCCATCAAATGCACCATATTAGGTTGTACTGATGCACATTTAGCATGTTTTAAAAATAGCCTTTAAAGAACTTTTAGGCTGTAGTCAAATTTTAAATTAACTTATATAAAATGTGCATCTCAGGGAGCGGCATGTGAAGTTGAGTTTTCAGGCTTTCTGGAAAAAATAACTCATACAATCAATCCCAGGCAGGAGAGTAGAGGACACAGGGAATCCTGTGAATGCAGAAATCAGAGTTATGTTGAGTTTGGGGTTGATGGTTCAGAAATGAGAGGAGAGAGAGAAACATGCAGGCAGAAACTGAATGAACTGAGGAAGATGCTGAGCATCGCAGTTGGTCCTGATGCTGATGAAGGGACGAAGAGAGAGCGAGGAAGCTCTGGAGGGGAAGATGCTGCTATCAGAAATGACATGCAAAGGGAAGTCAAAGAAAAGGAGAGTGATGGAAAAAAGTCCAAAGAAGAAGAAGTTAATTTGGCAGTTTTAGCCAATATAGACAAATACTGTGATAGCCATTAATAGCTGGGTGTAGGAATATGTAAGTTTCTAAAATACGTAGAAAAAAAACTCCAAAAAGATTATTTACAAAGGTTCATTATTTTTTAAAAAAAAAAAAAAAAAAAAAAAAAAAAGCAAAATTAGGTAAAAATGCCTGCTGAACTGGTGAAGATTAGGACAAATTTTTAGCTTATCTGGGGAAAGAAATGTAAAGGAGACATCTGAAAAATGTCTTTTGAACAAATAAAAACAAAAGAATTACCAACAGCAAAATCCGGTTACGTAACTCCAAAGAAAAACAAAAGCATCCCAGTTTCAGTCGTTTTTCTTGGCTCTGTCCTGCCCCATCATCGTTGAGTGCTGGTTTAGAGCTTATTATCCATTAACTGTGACAAATTAAAGCAGCCAAGTGGCTTCGTTTTTCTCACTATGTCATGTTCTGGATAACTAGTTTACAGAGAGCACAGATTTTAATTGGAAGCCATGAAACAGTCATCTCATCTCCAAGATAGGACTTTAAGCAGAGAGTGTGTGAAGCGCTTGTCAACATAATTGGTTAGATGAAGTGCTGCTGATGCACTTTGACACTAATATTTTCATCCTTTCTGAACACTTCCCTGTTGAAATTTCATGGAAACAAATAAACCAGGATTATTAGTAGTGAAGTGCAGTCAGACTCTGACATGTTGGAGAAAATTAGTGGCATTTTGTTTTTTCTAATTCAGCAATGACAGCAAGTTAGGTTGGAGACCGTTAGGTTGTGAGAAAACACTCATCGAGGCAGCCTTAAGAACATTTGCATCAGTCGGAGTACTCCAGGCTTTGATGTTAGGATAATCAGGACTAGCATCTCCTAATTAGATTAGCTTCAATGCTGCTGCAAGTATGACTTGTTTAAATAAAAAGAACAATAGATCCTCATCATAAGATTGAATTGATCAATACTTGGTGCTTTGTTGACACACGACAACGTGCAAAGTGTTGCATTTGAAGTGTCCTGGCCTGGTGGCTTAGGCAAACAGCACTGTGGGTCTGGTTGCCATGTAGTGTCAGAGGCAGATTTGCTCCACAAACTGCGCAAAACTAAGCATTGTTTTTATGTAATTAACTTTTTTATTGGTAAATGAATGACTGGTTCAGGCAGCAGACTGGGCAGACTGTGAAAACAACTGTGTTGTTTCCACTGGATAAGTGAGGGTATGTTTGTAAATGATGAAATCAAACAAAGAGAAAGTAATATTCTGATATGGATAATGTCTTTTCAGCATTATTCATGTATATATGTTTTAAAAAACTGGTAGCGATGATTTAGAAAGGTAAAAACTATTTACGCTTTGCGTCTTAAACTAAAACTTTCACCAGAACCGAAGTGTAATTGCTGATGCCTGATCGCTGGGTGCTGGAACTCAAACCGTGTGTGCTTTTTAAGGAAGACGGCAGCCTCTAACTTCTGTTTTAATACATAGTGTTTAAATATGCATGAGCAGACTGCACCAACAGCCATCTTGTGGGTAATTTAAGTGTTTACAAAGCTTAGTGTGCTGCAACCAGGCAAACTCAGCTGTACTAAATCAATGATCGTTCATCTTATTTCCCTCTAGGACGGTGTATCTGAACGTCAGCATCTTTGTGTCTCATTACAATGGAACAACCATTCATCCATCAGCTGCTTGGACCACACTGCAAATCTAATTACTGTTTTTCACTTCAACCACTTTTAATTGCTTTTAGTTAAAATTTGTGTTACAGTCCCTTATTCTGAGCCTTTTAACCACATCTGTCCTGCTAATCCTCACATGGCAACAGTTTTAAGCTTCTGGATGTGACAGCGCCTTGCAAAACTGTTCCGACCTGTTGAACTTTTTCACATTTAGTCAGGTTTCAAGCACAACTTGCAAAACAGAAATAACTGTGTAATTGTTGCATGAGGGGAAAATGATAGGGAATTTAAACAATGTCTTTACAAACAACAAATCTGAAAAGTGTTGCATGCATTTGTATTCACCCCCAAAATAAAATCCACTGGAACTGGTTTCCTTCAGACGCCACCTAATTACTAACCAGAGTTTGCAGTCTGCAGCCATGTAGGGGACATGACAAACATGGAGAAGAAGATGATCTTGTCTGACGAAACCAAATAAGAACTTTTGGGCTTGCATGCAAAACAGTACGTGTGGAAGAAAATCAGCACTGGATGGAGAGAGAAGAGGCTGCAAACGACTGAGGCAGAGATTCACCTTCCAGGATCTGTTCAATCTGACTTAATTTGAGCTGCTTTAGAAAAAAAAGTGGTCAAAACTTTTAGTCTAGATGTGCAAAGCTGGTAGAATGATACCCAAAACAGCTTGTAGATGCAGAGTTCATGAAAGGTTGTTGTGCAAAGTCATGACATACGGAGCTAAAAATAAATGCAGGCCTATCTTTCAAAATTTCAAAAACTGAAACCCCTCCACAATTTTTTTCCTTCCATTTTCTAATTATCACTGCTTTGTGTTGGATCATCAGGTCAAGTCCCAATAAAATATACTGAAGTTTGTGGTTGTGACAAGTTGATTTGTTTAAATTCTTGAGTCTTTTTTTTCCATCACCAGATTACCTGGGTTCTAAATTTGGACACGATTCTAATATTTTTAGTTAAACCTACGTCTTTCTGTGAATCTCCCTGATTTCACTTTATGATTATTTTATGATTTAGAATATTTTCCAAGGAAGTTAAGATCCAGGAGAGATTAATAGAAAATTTAACGCATTCAACCACCCGACCACCCCCCCCAAAAATCATCATAAGTAAAATCTGTTTTATTTCATTCTAATTTATTCATTTATTTATTATAAGCAAATGCACCCATGATTGCTTCTGTTTAAAAATGCATTATCACAGTATTGGAACCGGATGCATCACTTTCCTATGGTTAACTCAGCCGGTATTTTACCGCTGAAAACACACTTCATATTAGGAAAAAGGCGAAGATGATTGTCTTAATCAAAGAAGCTGCTAATATCTTTTTTTGTTTGGGGCTTTTTTCATTATGAGACTTAATTTTCGCTCCTGAAGCTGTTGTCATGTGTTCCATCAATAAATAATAATTGATCTGTTTTTGGTTTCACCACTCTCCTGAATAAAACCTGCATAACACAACTGTGGGAGAAAAATAAAACTGAAACAGGACATCACTTAATGGCTGTTTTGTTTAAGAACAAATTGCAGAACACAGCGATGGAGCCACTTTTTAAAAATAACAACAACTTGCATCTCCAGTAAAAAAAAAAAAAAAAAAAAAAAAATATATATATATATATATATATATATATATATATATATATATATATATATATATATATATATATATATATATATATATAAAACAGGAAATGTTAAATGTGAGACTATCACATGTAAATAATTTTGTTTGATTGATTGCCATGGAAACCAATCTTTTCTTTCATCTTGTCACTTTGAAACTTCGGCTCATTTATCGTTGTTTTGTCACCTGGTGCATGTAAAGCCCTGAGAGAGGCTGCACATTGTGACTCAACACCTGCAGCTGGAGTTTTAAATGAAGCACACAGGCTCCGCAGCACAAATTAATTAAATCAAAGCCAATGAAAGCTTTGAAAATTACATCCAGAACATCCTGCATGTGTCTGTTTTGTATGTGGATTCTCAACCCGGAGCTGATGGAGCACAGCTACTTTTTGCGCTGATGGATGTGACAAAAACAAGAATTGAGTGAGAGAGGACAATTTATTGTGGTCATGAACAAACCAGGGCCTATTTTTGTGTGTCTGGTTTTAGTTTAGAACCTTCCTGTCATCATGAGGTCTTAATGAAATGTCTTTGACATGTTTTGGTAAAAATACTATTTCACGTTAACAGCTATTTTCCCAGGCCTGCCTTTAAATATTACTTCAAAGCCTGTATTTTAGTCCTTCCTGTCAGAAATGTATCCTGACTGTTGGCTTTTTTTGCAAAGGATATGAGTGAATGAAGCAGTAAGAGACACAAATAATACTCAATTGCACTTGAAAAGTACCTCCAGTGGTATGTGTGACAGTTCCCAACAGCACAGCGTAAACGAACTTAAAATATTTTTATTTTATTTTATTTATTTGAGCCAAAATACTCAGTAATGCAGGTTAACGGTGAGGTAACAAGGCAGCACAAACAGTGCCGTGAGAAAGTGCTGAAATGCTTTAAAGGAGTTTATTAAAAATACAGGAATATCTGCAAGGAAGGGGGGGATGTTAGTGATCTGAGCAGTAAGTACAAACTGGAAATACTGGGACAAAGGATCACTAACGTTAAAAGGATGAGTCTGTTACTCTGACCCATAGTGTAGGTATCTCCCTTGATGATGAGGGGGAGACTATGAAAACTTGTTAGGGAAAGCCCGCTTGCTTGGTGATGTCTCAGGGAATCATGACAGTTAGTTAGTTGAGTTTATCTGTACAGCACATTTCAGCAGCACGGCATTCAAAGTGCTTCATGTCATAAAAACATCAATCAAGTATACAGCAAGATCATCAAAAACATCAAAATCATCAAGCAGATACACATGAAAATCATCAAAATCACTGAGCAAATATCGATGCATCAAAATCATAGGGATCATCAAGCAAATATCATCAAGCACATATAGTTCAAAAACATTGATCAATGATCCACTTACTTTATTTAACGGATTTACTCTCAAACATCCCAAATTAAGGCACATTCAACAAAATCATCTCCACCTTTTTAATTATTCAGAGATGATGGTTCATGTGTAATAAAATATTTTATGTTGAGCAGCTTCTCACCTGGATTTGTTTGCAGATTTATGGTCCAGATTACTAATCAAAGGCAGCTCTAAACAGATGGGTTTTCAGCCTTGATTTAAAGGACTTTTAGGGTTTCGGCTGTTTTGCAGTTTTCTGGGTGTTTGTTCCAGATTTGTGGTGCATAAAACAGTGATCATGACAGAATTAGTTGTCATTTATCACATTTCTGCTTAAAACAGATCGTAAGGACAGTAAAACCTAGTGGTGGTAGGATGATGGCCTTGGGGGCTGCTCGACTTCAGGATTTTAACAACTCGCTGTAACTGATGGAACCATGACTTCTGCTCTCTTGCAGAAAATACTGAAAAAGAATATTCAACCAGGACCTCAAGCACAGATGGGTTTTGTAACAGGACAAATTTCCAAAGCACACCAGAAAGTCCACCATTAAATAACTGAAAAGAAAAAGTTTAAGATTGGTCTAATGAAAGTCTGGGCTTAAATATGACTGAGATGCCATTGCAAGACCTTAAGCTGGCCGTTCACGCCGGAAAACCCTCCAGTGTGGCTGAAAGACAACAATACTGCAAAGAAGAGTGGGCCAAAGTTCTGCCAAAGAGATGTAAAAGACCACTTCTCACAAATTCTTATTTATATTTATAATTATTTCTTGTATGTAGTATGTTTGTCTGTTTCTTCCTATACTGTACATGTACTGGGTGGCTGTAAATAAACTGGGATTAATAAAGTTGTTGCTGCCAGTGGTGTGGCAACCAGTTATTAAGCTTAGGAGGGAATTACTTTAAACTGTAGAAACGCTAAGATAGAAAACTTTAGTGGGTTTGAAAACTGAACTTTAGAGAACGTCGGTACAGTGGACCCCCTCCTATTGGTGGGTCAGTATTTTGCGGATTCACTGATTTACTGATTTTTTTTTTTTGTAGAGCAAATCTAAAATATTTGGGAGAAAATGCAGCTTGGAAAGCTGAAATATCGAGGCACAATGCTACTCGGCACGCTACTTGCTGGCATTTGCAAAGCAACCAATCCAAACGAGCCATTCATCTTCCTTGGTGCTGATTGGCTGTACCACCAAGAGCGGAGATAAGGAAAACTGTGGATGTTAGCTTCTGTGCCAAGATGATTTCCACTGTGTGTATTAATGCCTAAAAAGGTATATTTGGTGTTTGAACTGTTAAAATAGGCAAGTATAAGCGGTTTTAAAAGAGGTCTCAAGTATTTGTGGATTTGAGCTACTCCAGGGGTCCACTGTATAACTGGATTCCAGTAACCAGTACATACCTATTAATAATAGATGCTTCATTGGTTATGAACAGACTGTTTCCTCTTTGTGTTAATAAGACCAAACCAAACTGCATTGGCTCAGCCTCCTTTTGGCAACAGCACAACCCCTGATTACCAAGTGAGGCTGGTGAGGCCTGAACAAGCTGCTGGCCAACTGGGTTAACTGGGAAAATCCTCCAAGTTTGAGCTGCTCAGCTCAGTGTTATACAGACAGCCATCTTCACTTTCATCATTCCCATAAACTACCATCACACCCATCATCATCCCTGTGCCCAAACGACTTCACACCTCTCAAATGTGATCATGAGGGGCTTTGAGAGCCTCATGTTGAAACACATTAGGCCTCAGTCTTCCTCAAGCAGCAGCAATCTGCAACAGACTGACAGACGATACTGTTGCTGCAGTTTCCAAACATGTCTGACCCTCCTGGAGCAAAGCGGGAGTGAGGTGAGAATTTTTCAAGCTGAGTCGAATCCTTTCTGACTTTCAGATCACCATGGTAGATGATCGAAGCCTCCCCTGTCTCGTCTGTAAATTCATGAAAATCTTTTCTTTTACAAATCCGCCCACAAACTGTCAGGCTGGGTTATCGTCTCTCGTCCAAGTTAGCAACAAGTCTGTGAGCTCAGTCCAGCACTCTGTGATATATAACTACACACAACCCCGTCACATTAACTCAATTATTAAATTTGAACATGATATGTGAGTCTTTTTGTTGTCTGAAGTAGTTTGGCTCCTGGGAAGAATTCATCAAACTCGCACAGTAGAGCTCAAAATGCTTTTTAGCACCAAACGCTACCAAAACAAAACAATTAATTATATTTTAAAAGAATAAAAAATTACTTGAAAGTTTATTTATGAGTGGAGACTGTTTGGAAAGAGTCCACATCTTAAAATTCCTGCGAGTCCACAACACTGACAGCCTCACCTGGTCTGACAAACACCATGGCTGCTGTCAGAAAGGCCCAGCAGCGTCTGCATTTCCTGAGAACGCCAACAAAAAGAAAAGAGTCTGGAAATCTGCCGGTGGCCTTCGACCACTCAGCCGTAGAAAGCATGCTAGCATGCAGCATCACAAAGGAGCATGCCCTCCAGAGACTCATCAACACAGCTCAGAAGATAATTGGCTGCTCCCGTCCCTCAAGACAGAAAGGTGAAAACACGTTCCAAGAAAGTCTTTGCGTCCTGTGCAACTTTTACCCTCAGGCAGGCGCTGAGAAGACTTTTAATTTATTTACAGCAAGACTCGGGACTGGAGCCGCAACATACCTGTCACCATCAAACTGAGAGGACGGGTTTGTCGTGAAATATTTCTTTTTACAGATAAGTGAAACTGCAGGAGGCGGATAACAGACACATAACTCCAGAGACTGTTTATCACATGCCTTGTATGATATAGTCGGCTGAAAATATCTTTAACAATCATATTTCATCAGAGACTCCACTAGGAGGTAGTTTTTTATTTTAAATCTATGAAATTTTTAATAACCTCTGTCAGAAATTATGGGAGCAGTTAAGTTAATACCTTTAATGAAACACAAACATAAATAGGAAAGACAGGTGAGGTTTCAGAAACGAGAATGGTTGAATTTAGATGAAAATGCTTGTTATGGGATGGAGAATAAGTTGCCATTTCTGAAAATTATGGACAACATGCAGCTATTTTCTTTGCAATGTGGTTAAATGAATATGAACCAATCAAATGTATTTGTCTTCCAGTGTTGTATTTAGGGAAGACAATAGTGGCTAAAGGCGTAATCCGCAGTCAAAGAAGTAGTTTCACATTTGAGGAGAAACTTTGAGCTGCATTTCTCTTCTTTGAACAGATTTGAATCGAAGTCACACCGCCACCACATTTTGAAAATGTGTCACAAGGCCATCAGTGTGGGAAATAACCTTTTTCTGAATTAATTTACTGCCTTTGCAATGTGGAAACCTCAAGATAAATGAGAGATGAAAAGTCATATAGGAGCCTTCTCTCAGACTGCACCTGTTCCTTTTTGTTTGTTCTTCATATCTACATATCCTGCAGGCTCTCTGAGGGTTTTTATGAAATGAAAAGAGCGACGATTATTCACGCGATTAATTTCAACATGTCCCGTTCTGTAAATTTTCAGCAGGAAGATGCAACTCGGCGATGGCAGAGTGGCTCAGATTTGCTGCTGGAATAAAACAAGCAGAACAATTTGAAGCAGAGCTTTTGAGTCGCTCTTCTTCTGAGAGCCTCATCTCCAGATGTGCAGCTGTTAATTTATTATGACTGATTTTCAAACAGCCTGCATTACTCTCAGCACTAACTGAATTAACACTGCATCTCGTATGATTTAACAGCCAGTTTACTGTTTAGGAACTCTTTCCCTCACATCCAGCCCTATTTAGATTAATTAAACAATGGAAACGTAGATGAAAAACTGGAAGCCATATTCCAGCCTTCCTACAAAATTAAGTATGAAGAGCCACAGTTATCAGCAAAAATAACAAAACAAAAAAAACAGGTATTTTCCATCCCAAAGTATAATGTTTCGGAAACGATAGTTGCTCTTTAAACAGCTTTAATTCCTATTTTATTTGCAAAATCCCTCAAGCTTTAAGATTTTTATGTTCAGTGACTTCTATCAAAGCATGTCTGACATCTTGAAGGACAGGTCTCCTTTTTGCAAGAATTGTTCACTTGTTGCACCTTGTTTTCAGCTTCGCTCTGATGTCCCTCCTTTCTTACAGATTTCCAGGGGGAACTGAATTCAATTTTACCAGACTAATCACAAGAGCCTGGCTTATGTTTTTAAAATTATTGCCATTTTAATTTGAAACAGAAGCGCAGCTATGCCTAAAGACCTGCTTTGTTGGAACTTTAGGATTGCCGTTTTCATGTTTTGTATTATTTCTCTCATTGTGCCCTCTTTCATCTTTTTCATGTATTTGTGCTGGAACTATTGTAAATATTTAATTGCAGTTTATATCTCATTGATAAAACTGCTCCATTCACCAACATTTTCTTTTTATCCTCATGCATTGGGCCATTAAAAGTATTGATTTTATATGATAGACCAATACAAGGTAGTATTTAATTGTAAAGTAGATGGGAAAGGATGAATAATTTTTTTGGCACTATCGAACAGTAAACAGGGTGGAGAGAGAGTGTGAAGACTGGTAATTGAACCTACGTCACCTGCTTTCTACAGCCTTTAAACATGATGCACACACTCTACCAACCGAGCCGTCTGGCGCCTAACTACTTCATCCCCACAGTGAAACATGGTAGTGGTAGCACCATGCTGTGGGCTGATCTTCGTCTGCTTGAACAGGGAAGCTGGTCGCAGCTGATGGGACCTGAATCCAATTTAAAATCCATGGCAAGGCTTAAAAACTGATGTTAACTGATAAAGTTGCAACATTTTCCCAGTCCAACAAATGATGATCATATCGTCACCCAGGAGACATTTGGACTTTTCTGTGGACAGAACAGTGTTAACATGCACGGACTGATTTGCCAATTTAGAACACAAAAGTGCAAAATGGAGGAATTAGTTGCCAAAAAAAAAACAACAAAGTTGTCCATTTGGGATTACTTTGGCTTTAAACGGGATGAAAGAGATAAACCACAGGATGCAACCGAAGCGGTTTTCCGCTTGTGCTGTTTTAGCAAAGGACTCAAACATGACAAACTTGTATGAGCATTACGTGTTCACCATCCGGCTGAATACACGACGCAGTCACCAGGTGCTGCAGCTTCATCAACAAGCTCTGAAAAAGCTTTTCACCTGCAGAAATACAAAATTCGGGTAAATATGAAAAGGACAGCCCCAGATGGACATAGTCCATCTTGGCTGGAAATGTCTCTCAAAGGAAAGTGCATGAAAAAATGTTTCCCGGTGATGTCACAAATGGCAGGAAAATATACATACTGACCATGAGGCACCTTAGGAAGTCTTCTTCAGCACCGCTGGTCATATTGTTAACCAGCTGCGCACACTGCTCAATCTAAATAAGCGTAAACATGCTTGTTTTCCTTGTTACAGCATTTCTAAGCTTTATCCAGAACAAATAGCTTATTTTCCTTTTTCTGCTTGTTCTGATCGTATAGTTTTTGGATGTTTCCATCGTATATTTATTTTAAATAAAAAAATATTTTAAAAAGACTTAAAACTGCTGCGGAGATTTATTATTATTTCTTTTTATGGAAGCGCCCACGTTCACTGGAGACTATTTTTATTTTAGTTTTTGTATAATTTTGTATTTGCTGTTTCATACTTGAATCTGTAAAACAGATAGTTGAAGGACCTGTAAGCACGATTAAACTGGGAGGAAAGCCAGTCTCTGTTTGCTCACCCCACCATTGCAGTTATTATTTAAATAAATGTATTTTCTGAACATAGGATTCTGCCAACTGTTCTAAGTTTGAGTAAATAAATTGCCACTGCACTTAGATGCACTCTGGGGAAAATAAAAGCTTTGCTTGTAGCTGGAAGGAGTTTGCACCATTAAAAACGGCATTAGTTATTATTTTTTCTGTGGGCTGCGTCTTTTGGCTTCAATCAAAAATTTTTATTACCGTAATTAAAAGAGTAACTCATAGGCCCAAACCCTCCAAACAAACCAGTGAACAGCTCAGCCTATTGTTGATGGTCGATAAATTTGTCCAGTCGCCCAACCGTATTCACTGTCTCTCCCTGTGTTGCAATGAAGCATAAGAAATTTTGCAAAAGTCTTAACTGACGGAGTTGAAAACAAATGCATGCCGCACTATCCAGATCATTTTTTGAAAAACATGCATTCCCTTCTGTTTAAAAGTTATGCACTGCTTTGTTTTGGTCTGTGACATAAAGTCCTGTTGAAATGCTCTGAATTGGTTGGTAGCAGCATGACAAAATGTGAGTTGTATGAATACTAATGCAAAGCATAGAACTTTAAAGCTGGACCAGGGCACTTAGAGTGACGGATGCTTTGGATCCATTTCATCTGGTCTTCTCACAAGGTGAATGGAGCAAAATGCAAAGCCACTCCACATAGATTCAGGGACGAGATATGTTTTTTCTCTTTCATCTCTTGCATGCAGATGGGAGCGTCCTTTTCTGAGAGCAGAAATCTTTTCTGCACCCAACATTAACCGAACACTGCCACAATCTGCCAACGCTGAAGACAAAATCCTCCTCCTCATCTCTTGGAAATAACTTTGACTGAGACTTGAGAGATAAAAAAAAAAAGAAGATGCTATATGGTAGTTGTTTTGCTGGTGCATGAGGATTACAGGATCTTTGTGTGCTTAGGTCCAAACAATCCAAAATTGCTGCACGTTTACCAAAAGCCTCCACAGTCTGATGAGGTATTGTTACATGCAAATCATCCCTCTCTGGCGAGAGAGCAGGCTAATCAGTAAACTAGTGGTGAGGTGGGAAAGTTTTGGGATAGTTTTATTTTGCTGCATGAAAAAAGCAAGCAGATTGCTGGACCGGCAGATTCTACCTGAAGCATCTGAGTAATAAGACTCGCCTCATACTTCTCTTCACAGGAAAGTGGTGCAGCAGCACAGGTCAGCAAACCCAATAAAACCTTACTGGTGTGAAGTCTGTTCCTCATGGTTTTATATTGCCTGCAAACAGTTTTCTTCCTGGATGTTGGATCTAAGTGTAAACTAAGCACAGACCATTGTCCTGTGCAGCCTGGATGTGTTTCTCATTTCATATGCATGCTTACCTGACAGCCAATCTCACCCCTCAGGTTAATAACGCTGACGTGATTAAACAGGCTGCCTAAAACACAACTACAACAAGTACATGATTGCAAGCGTTTTGTAATGATATACGAAAAGTCTTATGATAGCCTTGGGATGTTTTTATTTTTGTGTGAACACAAGAGTGAAGGATTTCCTTTTCACTACTGGTAGTTTAAATGTGTTCATTACCTCAACAACATTTTCCAAAAAGAAAGTGAAGGTAAAATAATTTTCATTGAGTCTATTTTGGCTTCAAATATTGAAATATGAGTCCCTGAGAAATACTTTATTTAATAAAGTCATTTTACTCCATTTTCGCTCAGCATTTATGAGTTTAATCAATGATGGAGGAGAATCTCAGTCATCCAAGTCACATTGCTCCTCACAACTCAAATATAATATAAATGGGCTTCTGATCTTTCTGAAAGATGTCTCACCTCTCATCGAAAATACTTTTTCAGCTCTGAACATCGTTTGGAGCGACCAGGCCTGATAAACTGTAGTCAAAACAATCACACTACTAGGTCTGTTAAAGCTCCTGTATGTAACTTTGACAAATAGATATTTTTTACATATTTGTTAAAACTGTCTCCATGTCGTGACAGTTTGGTCTAAGACAGATAATGTGTGAAAAGAACCTCCTCCACCGCCTCCCTGAGCTGCTATTGCTGTCTAAAGAAATGCACCGCTCCCGACCTGAAACAACCAATCAGAGCCAGGGGGAGGGGCTTAGCGCTGTCAGTCACCCTCGTGTACGCGCTGCTAAACGTGCTGATGGTTGAAAAACAACCATTCCAGGAATCTGCCGTCATCAGTGGCCATGCTAACTAGCCTTAGCATTAGCGGCAGGCTATGTTGTGGTGAACCAGCTGTAGCGTAGCAGAGAGCAGGGGGAGTGTGTGAGCCGCGCGTACATGAGGGTGACTGACAGCGCTAAGACCCTCCTCCTGGCTCTGATTGGTTGGTTTCTGACTGAGCGGTGTATTTCTGCTGTTAGGACTGGGAGCACTGGGAGAAGGCAGAGGAACTTGATTTTTTCACAAATTATCAGTCTCAAATTATTCTGTCATGACATAATGATAATTTTAACAAATACATAAAAAACATATTTTTCATAAAAGTTATATACTTTTATGAAACTGCATCTTAGAAGTCACCACTAGAGCTGTTAAATTTCACATCAGTCACTGGTTGAACCGCTGTTGGGTTCATTGTTTGGGTTGTTGCAGGATTTTACAACTGAATGAAAACAATAAATTCAAACTTCAATACTTATAGATCTTTCCCAATCCACACAGGGTCATATATATACATACAGACCCAGTTCATAGATAAACCTCAACCAGTCCTTGGATAAATGTCTTTCAGCAAGATGCACCACAACAGGATGCATCTCTTAATAACTTTTTACTCCTTTATTTATTTTGATACATTATCGATATTTTGTCCAACTTTTAACACAGTCGATGTCAGGACTTTGAAAAGGCAATAGTCACTGCTTTACATGCTTTTCCTAAAATGAGGCTATTATGCACCTGTTTTGACACTTCTTGTCCCAAACGAGGTCTATGGAGGTGAATTCATATTGATTTTGGAGCAGGTATATAAGCCTCTCAGCGCATGTTGATGTAAAACCTGCTCAGAAAGACGTAATTTCTCTCTCCAGATCTGGGGGCTTGGTTTACTAAAACGTGTGTTTTCATCACAATATTTTACCCTGACTGTAAAACATGAAGATCTGCATCATCTTGAAGCTGAATGTAACTCGGGTAAGATTGTTGCTCCTGTTGTCCCTGCATGTATCAGGTGTGTTCGAGGTGCGTGTCTGTTTTCAGACCTGAAGGGGAACGAACAAGGAAATAATATGTGGCCAGAGGAGCTGCTGAGCAGGAAGAAGAGGGAGGGTTATCAAGTTTTTACAGCCTGCAGGACTAAGGACTGGAAATCTAACCGTTGTCTAATATTTACAATCAAGAGTTAAATATTTACTTTGTTTATACTCTGAAGGTCTTGTTTACATATCACAACTTAAAAAAGTCTCAAACTTCACAGAGATTGATGTAGTCTGATTTCTGATATTTTTAACATAAATAACTATTAGCCAATTATCACAAAATGAATTGATATTTGTTTATATTGGCAGGTTAACTGATCAGTTCCTGTCATAAATGGGTTCTTTCTATAATCTCTCGGCAGCAGTGGTGGAAGCACAGAGTTCCTGATGAATGATGGTGAAACCAAACATCTGATCTTCGCCAGCTTCACGAGACGCTCTGAAGAAAATGTTTCTGCGCTTCAGATGACGTAACACACAATTTATTGTAAGAATGAAAAAACAACTTTCCAAATTTCCCTGTAATCAAGTTGTTTTAGAGAACAGCAAGTTCAGTTCAGTTCAATCTCAACTGATTCAAACAGGAACAACAAGAAAATCTTAATACATCAATAGCAATAAACAGTATTAGAGCCCAGAGAAGTTTAGAGTTTCATGTCGAGAAATATTTCTGTATCATACAAGAATGAAAGAAAAGCTCAGCAGTGATTTCCTTTATGGCTCCTGGAACACAGAGAACTGCATTTAAACCAGAAAAATCAAGAAGAACAGAACAGCAGAGCAGAGACATCAGAACAATGAACCCTGATCAACAATCAGAGATAAAATCTATTTGGGTTTGCAGAACTCTGCAGAGTCTCCAGTGTTACAAACCCTAACTCCAGCGAGTAGCGGCTGAGTGAATGTGGTCTGGACTCTGTGGAGGAGAGTCCTGGTTTCAGAGACGCTGTAGAAGGACAGAAGACCTGCTCTGTGATCCAGGAACACTCCTACTCTGGAGGAAGCTGGACCTGAGATGGAGGTCCAGATGTTGTTGTGACCAAATTTAAAACTGTTTTGGGAACACTCTAATACCCAAGATTTGTCATTATATCCAAATGTACATTCATTCCCACTCCCTACTCTGCTGATGTTCTTGTATGCAGCTGCTACATAAACTAGTTTTCCACTCCACTCCACCTCCCAGTAACAACGTCCAGTCAGACTCTCTCTACTCAGAACCTGCCACCAAACAGTGAATCTGTCTGGGTGACGAGAATAAGACTGAGCTTTATTCATCACTGTCACCTTCCTGTTCCCCTCTGATAGTCCCAGCACCATGTTTGCTGTGTTTGGATCCAGGTTGATTCCACATGAATATTTCAAGAATCCAGCTCTGGTCTTTGGTTCTGGTTCTGACAGTAAAACATCCACCTCAGTGAGTTTCAGTGAGATGTTTGTCCATGTGTCCCTCAGGATGTCCTGTAGTTTATCTCTGAGCTCTGACACAGCTGCTGTCACGTCCTCAAAGTGTCTCAGAGGACGGATGTTGATCCTGGATGAGTGTGGAGACTCACTGAGTGCTGGCAGTGAGGGGTAGTTGTGGAGAAACTGGTTGTGATCCTCTGTGTTTGAGAGCTGCTCCAGCTCAGCATCTTTCCTCTTCAGCTCAGTGATCTCCTGCTTCAGCTCCTCCTGAAGCTTTTTGACTCGACTCACTTCAGTTTTCTGCTGGGATCTGATCTGCTGCTTCACCTCAGAGCTTCTTTTCTGGAGGAGACGGATCATCTCAGTGAAGATCTTCTCACTGTCCTCCACTGTTTTATCAGCAGAGTGACTGATGGCCTTCACCTCCTGCTGAAGCAGCTTCACATCTTTCTCTCTGTCCTGGATCATCTGCTGGATGTTTCCTCGTCTCTCCTCCAGCTCTCTCTGCCTCTCGGTCCTTTCTGCTGCAGCTGAGACTGTGTCGTGGCCTTTATGTTCATCCACAGAGCAGAGGTAACAGATACACTTCTGATCAGTGCGGCAGAACATCTTCATCACCTCATCGTGACGACAGCAGATGTTCTCCTGGAGGTTCTTGGAGGGCTCCACCAGCTTGTGTTTCTTAAAAGTAGCTGAGTCATAATGAGGCTGAAGGTGTTTCTCACAGAAAGAGGCCAGACAGACTAAACAGGACTTGATGGCTTTCAGTTTTCTTCCAGTGCAGGAATCACAGGCCACATCTTCAGGTCCAGCATAGCAGAGGTCAACAGGAGCAGCTTGGAGTCCAGTCTTCTTCAGCTGCTCCACTAAAACTGCTAACATGGTGTTCTTCTGCAGAACAGGCCTCGGTATGAAGGTCTGCCTGCACTGAGGACAGTGGTAGCTTTTCTTCTCCTCACCTTCATCCCAGAAGCTTTTAATACAGTTCATACAGTAGCTGTGTCCACAGGAAGTCGTCACCGGATCCTTCAGTAGATCCAGACAGATGGAACAGGAGAAGCTTTCTCGATCCAGCTGAACTGCCTGCTGCTCCATTTCTCCTCTCAGTCACAGTGACTGCGTGAGTTTCATTTCCTGAGAACAGAAACAAGTATGAGCTTTGATCTGCCAATCACATGTCAGTGCAGAGAGGCTGCAGCCAATCAGCTTCCACCTTCAGCAGATGTTGGCTCCACCCAGTGTGTTTGAGACCAGGAAGAAGAGTGAGGGATATCAGGCCTTGATTCCAGGAAGTGGAGGGCTCTGAATGTGATAAAGTTTCAAGTTGAACCATCTTCACTAGAGTTTTCTGTTCAAACCAACTGACTGAGTCACCAAAGCTCAGATCTCTAACATCTAATCTCTCCACAGAATCACATAATGAAACAAAAGAATCATTGCTGCTGAAGAACCTGAATGTGTTTGGTTGCTCAGGGAAATCTGTTGAATGTTTCCTAACTGCACTATAAAGGCAGGAGGACACAGAAAGTTCAATGTTTGCTTCATATTAATATCGGTTTAGTTTTGTGTTGTTCATAAAGTAGCAGTTTTTAGTTCTTGGCAGAAGTATGCTTTGGCTCTCCTTCAGGCTTCCTCAACATCCAACCAATAAGATATTTTGATAATAATGGTGGCAATTTCTATTTTATAAATTAACAATAAAATTGTCATCTAAAAATCTTCTGACATCTTATTTTCTAGTACTAGGAAGTAAAATAAATAAAATGTATTATATTGACTTGAAATAAAGGAATAAAACTGCCTATGAAACCTTTCAATGGAATTTTTTTTATTGAAGTGGAAAGAGTCACAGGTTAATAATTAGACAAATCTGTGTTATTTTCGTGTGGTGGGGGACCCAAGTGCAAGCAGGAGACAGGCAGAAACAGGGTGCAGCAGAAAATTCATTAAGGAAAGGATCATTTTTAAATTAGCAATTAGAATTAAGGTAAACAATTAGGTGCAAAGTCATGAAACAGAGATGATGGAGGATCTGGCAAAGACTGAATGGAATTGGGAATCATATGTACACAAGGAGGGAGACGATACTAGTATGAGGAACATGTGAGATGGTAGGGGGGTAGCTGGGTGAAACATAGACTGAGGTACTGAAGGAAAATACCTTGAAATGGCAAAATGGGGAACACAGGGAACTGGGAAATAACAAAATAGAGCTCAAACATATCTAAGTAAAAAACTAAAAACCAAAGAGTCTGAAAAAACTCAAAGTCTTGTTGATCAATACATAAAGCTATAAAATAAGTCCAAAATTTAAGTATAAGCGTAGTGCTAGAATCTGATTTTTTTTGCAACTCAAAATAGATGCTGCACATGGATGCTCTAATGTTTACTTAACTGGGAACCAATGTTGGATGTTGACCCATCTAAGTCACTTGGTGTCAGATAGCATGCTCACATATTTATATGTCCTGGGTAGTCTGACATATTGTCAGTGGCACATGAATTCAAAACGGTGCTTCTAGTTTTCTCAAACTGGGGGGTATCGAAACTTCCAGCATCTTCCAGCATCTTCCTCCTTTAGACCAGCTTGAATGATGTGCTTCTTGCATTGATGGTTTGGACGATTTGATGTGAACAAGGCAGAAATCACTGTTCCCCAGCTCAGCCTTTATCTTTCTGTTCTGTGATCCAAGCGGACAACCAGAGCTTCAGCCCCATCAAGAAATTTGACGTTTCTGTCAGTAGAAAAGCAGATTAAAGCACAAACTCTGTACATCAAATGCCAAACCTTATACTGTAATCTTAAATTTCCTGATTGCTTGCCATAGAATCCTCCATGTTTCTCTTGCACTTGATGGGTTGATTCCAGTTTTTCATGAAAGGCAAAACATGAAAGTTACATTCCTCTGGCTTTACAGCACTGCTGTGTGATAAATTTTAACCATATTAATGGTGAAGGAATACCTTGGTCACACCTCCAAACTGGCACACAACTGGTAAAACTGTGAGATATAAAAATGGCTGCTATTCACGATGTTTTATGCAGCCTCATACTGGAAGTCATTAGTGAATCAAATGATTCTGGATGTTTGGGAAAGACAAACTGTTATTGGCAATACAAGCTGATGAGGTATTTATTCCAGTATCAGTGCAGCAAATTCAGGAATAGAGGTTTTGTGTGTGAATATGTTTGGAAAACACAAAAACTACAGGAAGTGCATATAAACATTTTATCCTTGCAACTATCCTTGTGTTATACGCACGATGCAACCATGCTGACACTTGGATATTGAGCTTCAAAGTTTATCTGGAACCATCCATCCATCCATCCATTATATCTTCTAATTTTGTTCATGCTCAAGAAGTCCATTTTTATTTAGGGGTATCAGAGTAAGTTTTTATTTGTAAAGAAAAATTAAGCTATGTTTCCTTTTCCTTTCATTTCACAATTCTGAGGTTTTTGTGGGTCTATTCTTTAAAATCCCAATAAAATACAATTGAACTTCACGGTTGTATAAAAAGAGGCCCACTGGGGTTTTATCTTTAGGACAGAGGTGTTCAAACTACCACAGGGATTAAAACTGTCAGGTTAAAAACAGTTGCTGCTTTAGAGTGAAAATCACTGGATATTTGTGATCTTAATATAAAATTAAATCCAAAGCATAAAATATGGGTAATAAAATATAAAAAGTTTGTCCTTCTGATTGTTGTCAGCATCTTTTTTGAAAAGCGTGGCCTTTTTTTTGAGTGTTTTTGCATCAGTAAACTTGGTTTGGTGAACCAAATTTGTGCCTGCCTTTCTCAAATTGTGGTCCACAGGCTGCACAAAATCATTTCAAGGGCCAAAAATGGTCCCGGGACGTCATTTTGGACACTCCTGCCTTATAACATAGAGGATGTGGGTCATTTTAAGAAAGCATGTTGAGTACAGCAAACAACTGAACATTTTTTATTTCTCACGTATCCGATCCAAGTACATGAGAGGGAATTTTTAGCGTGGACCTGTGTGTGTGTGTGTGTGTGTGTGTAAAGTGTGTGAAGATGGAAAGGGGCCAGAACCTAAGTCTGACTGTGGAAATCTTCCCACCTTATGTGGTTGACTATCAAATAAGCTCCACCACCTTTAGATGTGTTGATGTAGTTTGATCAATCTGAATCACTGAGAGAGAATCCAACAGAGTCCTTGCTTTGTGAGGGACAGTGGGGGTGAGTCTGTATCTGCAACAAAGAGCATTGCAGTGACCCTCACTGTGAGGCCATCCAGTTTATTTTTCAATGAATGTGCAATGAAGAGCAGGATGCCAGTCTGCTCTGGATGCCACTGCATTCCCCTCAGTGTTTCTTTGTTCAGCATATCAGGCCAGCTTGGCATCTGTTATCCTTACCAGGTGTGCAGAGTGATTCTCCCTGCCACAAAAAAGCAGGTGTATATAAACTAAAGAGCAACCCCCCTCCCCCCACTGCTTTTTGAAGCATTGAGTGTAGAAAATGCCCACACTCGATCATAGCAACACAAAACTTCCCCCAGCTATAGAAAAATGTCTGTGAAAGTACATAAGAGCATCTTGTTTTGTAAAAGTAGCAGTAACCAAATCTTCTATGGAAGTAGCTCGAGGTTTTTCTTGTATATCTAATGGTTCCTTTAGAAGAGAATGACTGACTTTAAGCAGATTCATTAAATGTGCAGCTTTGACACTCTGGCGTGAGACCCTGTATCACTTCATAGAAGTGTGTGATCATCTGTTAATTACAGTGGACCCCCAGTATTCATTCAGGTTAGGGACCACAACTGCCTACAAAAATGTTTATAACCGCCTATATTAATAGGTCAAACACCAAATATACCTCAGTATGGATTAAGATGCACAGTGGAAACCATCTTAGCCTCGACCAAAGAAGCTAATATCTGCTTTCTTCCTTCTCTCTGCTCTTGGTGGTACAGCCAATCAGCACCAAAGAAAATGAATGACACTCCTGGATTGGCTGCTTTGCAAATGCCAGCCATTAGCATGTCAGCTAGCATTATGCCTAGGTATTTCAGCTTCCCAATAGGTATTTCTTTAGAATATGCTAGACAAACAGACAGTGTCACAAAGCAGAGGTTTAACCAGACCTAAAAGCTGAAAATCAAAACAACAATATTTTGTCAGGGCTCTGGGGAGTCTTTTCAGGGGATGAGTGGGGTCTTGCTGCGGAGGAAAAGGAGCCAGTAAGTAGAATTCAACCAAGGAGATGTTTGGTGGTATGTTTGATAGGAATGGAAAAGGCGTACTTTAAATGCTGATGCAGAGGCTCAGGGAGGTTAACTGGAGTCCGGGTGCTGAGGAGTCAAACCAAGGAGCCGGAGGACAGACGAGATCCACAATGGAGGGAAAGGAAGCAGGTGAGTCCAGGAATACTACCAGACTGAGAGTGAAAAGGGCTTTCCAGGCGGATGCTTGGAGAGGGAATGAACACCAGAGTGAGGTTTCCTAAAAAAACATACAAAAGCAACCTGCATGGGGAAAAACACAGGCGAAGTCACAAAAAACTCAAGGATGTCAAGTCAAGAAAATCTCAGTTAAACAGGAGCCAAGAATCACCAAGTTAGGTGAACAGACTGGTGCTGAATACTGGTCTGAGAATCAGCTGCAGGTGTGCAGAGCAGCACTGGAGAGAAAACCGCGCCCCAGGGCGTCAGCTAAGCAGAGCTGGGGGGGATCTCACCTGCAGGGAGGAGGAAAGAGAAAAGGCCCCACAGCACCCAGATCCTAACAGGCAGATTTTCAGTGAATAATTTGGAGTAGTGTTCCACGGAAGAACCCACGAAAGGGTGAATCCACGAACACCGAACCACAAATGGGTGGGGGTCCACTGTTCTTTGATTTAGCTGAATCATGATTTAGCTGTTTATGTATTAGTCTGTGACTGATCCATCTGCTAATAAGCTGCTGTTGTCATGATCAGTAGGTGTTTAGAGTTTTAGTTTCGTTCTTGTTTCTGGTTCATGGATCATTTCTTTATTGTTTTGGTTTAAGTTTATCCCTTAAATTCAGTTCTTAGTTTTATTATTATTATTATTATTATTATTATTATTGTGTGTTTCCTCAGATTTTGGTTTAGTACTTTGGTTTTCATTTATGTTTCAATTTTGATTTTTACCTTGCTGCTCATTCACTTAAATTTTGCCATTGTTTGTTTTTTTTTTTTTTTTATGAGTTATTTATTGTGTATTTTGCTTTAGGTTCCTTTTATATTTCTTTCTGTTGCTGTTTATGGTAGTTTCTGCCTTCCCACTCTGCTCATGTTCATTTTCTCAGGCTGTTTCTCTCCACAGCTGTTTCTTATCTCCTAATTTCCCTCTGCCTGCTCTCTTCCCCAGCTGCCTCTACTTGGCTCTGATTAGTCCCTCTGGTTCCTTTGCTTCTCTCCCTCAGTGTGTTTAATCTTCCTGGTCTCTAATGTTTTTCGGTGGTTAAATTATGCACTCTATATTCCTGAACTCCTGTCTGATTTTTGGTCCAACCAGAACACCACCAAACATGACCTCTATAGGAAAAAGATTACTATAATGTTGAACTCTAGGTTTGTAGGAGAACATGCCAATATTTCAAGATTGGCATGAATATACCTCTTTCAAATGCTGATACCTTTGAACATTTTTCAATTTCTTTACAATTTAGCCAAGAAAACTCCAATTTCTACTTTTTTTTAAGTGGGAGTGGAAACTGGTGAGTGATTACTGATGTGTAGCAGCTGTGAGGAAGAAAGAAGCTTGAGGCAGCTGAGGGAAAACTACTGAGATTGTCTTCATACAAGCACACAGAGACAAGGAAATAATACAAGAAATGACCAAACATGGGCACAAGAATCAGAAAATTAACAACCAGACTGAACCTGAACAAACCCAAGAATGTAGTAAAATAGAAACTAAGCACAAAATGATGCAGAACTTGAAAGCAAAGTCTCAAAATTAAACCCAAACCCATCATATCATGACAAGCAATTTATCTGAAATCTTTTTGCACATCTCTGCCAGTCAAGCTAATGAATGTGGGGGACACTGTGGTGTCTTTTTGTCACTGATGTTGCTGGTACTGTGCTTCAGTACATATTGCATGTCGCATCAAACATAAAATGAACATTATCTTCAATCAACAAACTACAGTTGATATTCTCATCTGGTTTTTGCTTCTCTGGAGAGACGGGGTCAGTTTGGTGAAGTGAAACCCTTCTGATAATCTAATCAGCCAACAGACCCGTCTGATCATTCAGAAGGAGACTTAAGGGCTCCTCAAGCTGGAAGCAGATGAGACTTTTTAATTAGGTCAGTGCAGCTTCTTCTTTACTGTTTATTGCAAATTTAATCAAAGATACAAGAGTAGATAAGAGGGCTTTTAAAAACCTGTTTGTGTGCGTCTGAAACAAGAACATGAAAACTCAGTGCAATGATATACACTTTAGTTTTGATCTATTTTTATTGTTTTTAATTTCATTTTTGTCTGAAATTTTATGTTACTTTGCTCCTGTTTTCACATTGGTGCTTCAGAGCTTGTTTTTCTCTGTTGATGTAGTTTTTTATTTGCTTAATTCCAAGTTTTAGTTGCAACTGCATCTTTTTTAGTTTCTAATCATCTAATTAAATGTGCAATTACAGCTCAAAAATATTGTGAAAAAGTTTAGTATTTTAGCCTATTTGTAACTTATATATTGTGTAGATTCATCACACATAGTGTGAAATATTTTAAACATTTATTACTTGTAATTTTGTAATTATGGCTTACAAGTCACGAAAACCCAAAATTCAGTGTCTAAAAAAAAAAGTTAATATTGTGAAGAGGGTAAATACTTTTTTCATAGAAAGTTGAGTGGAAGAAGAAAATGATCCTCTCTTCCTCAGCAGAACCACAAGCTGATCTCCTCCATGCCATGCTGTACTGATGCAGCTCATGCAAAAGGAGCCCCAACCAAGTACTGAGCTCATAAAATGAACAGACTTTTCAGAGCCCTGACATTTTTGTTTAAAATATCCTTCTTTATTGATCTTATGTGATATTCAAATTTTCTGAGACGCTTCATTTTGGGTTTCTATTACCTGCAAGCTATAATGACCAAAACTACAAGAGATGAAAGCTTGAAATATTTCACCCCATGTGTGATAAAGCTATACAACATACAATTTTTGCGAATGTTGAACTTTCTAAATTTAAATGTGGAAACACTGTGTTACGGAGAGACGTTATTTGCTTGTAAAAACTATTTTAGGTTTTTTTTTTTGTGCATCTTGCTTCGAAAAACATTCAACTTCAGGTTTGCACTTTTTTAGCACCTGGAAATGGGTTAATGAGTTTGCCTATTGCCAGTCTTCCTATTCCTTGAATAGGCTGCCAGGTCAGCAGGTGGTACTTGAGGATGGAGGTTGGTCAACAGAGCCACTGACCAGGCAAAGCACAAACCAACATCGCTCCTGCCTTTTTAAGGTCATCCCATGAAAAACTTGGTGCATATTTACAGCTGCACGAGCTTTTGTTTTTGACTGGCTCCTTTGACTCTCTCATCCAGCTGAACATGCTGGCGGTGGTGGTAGCTAATGTTCTTGATGAAATAGTGGTTCTGCTGGTTGACCGTCTTACTAGCTTTAAAAAAAATCATAAAAACCTCCAGTCTAAATTCTTGCATTATCAAACAATCTGGTAGTCATGCTAAATGAATTCCCCACATTATGTCACTTTTAAATGGTAGTGGGAAGTGTTGTAAGGATGCTCATTGTGCAGCGGCGTGCCCGAGGGGGGTGAAAAATGTTGGCCACCCCACTGGCCCCCTGAGAGAATCATGCTCATGTTATAGAAAGGCATACAGAGACATCTTTTTCAGTGAAGACATAAATGTAAAACCCAATAAATAAATAAAATTTTATTTTTTTTTGTCAAATGTTCCCCTGTAAAAAAAATTTCTTGTCTGGCCACCCCTATGAAAATTTCTTGGGGTGCCACTGTCGTAGTACAATTTAACAAAAAAAAAAAAAAAAAAACAAACAGCTTCTTAATAAAATGCATCTTTGGCCAAGAAAAAAAAAAAAAAAAAAAAAAAAAAAGGATATATTTTCACTTTTTCACTTTTTCTGACTAACTTTGAACTGCTCTCCATATTAAGGTCACAGCCCTGCATCTCATCCACAGTTACATGAGTCACAGTTATTACAAATGTATGACCCTGAACAACCAGGGGTACAATCTCTGAGAGCTTTTGCAGACATCCAATCCATATTTCCTCGGACCACCTGGTGTATGGCTCAATAACAGCAGCAACAACAAAAAAACAGAAAACTATAACATCTTATTCCATGATTCTTCTGCTCTGTTCTTCTTGGTCTTGTTCTGCCTCACTGTAATTTGGGCTCCAACTGTGGATTCTCAATACACTGACCTACCCAGGGGCCAGTTTATGTGAGTCCAAGATGAGGTAGTTTCTGTAATTCACCCTGAAAAAAAAAAAAACAAAGTTGAGTGATGGTGTTTGTAATTGCTGAAAAAGTGCACAACTTTATTTGTTTGGTTTGTATGTGTTGGTAGTCTCATCCATGCTACACAAGTCATTAGGCCCAAATCTGTGTTTCAAGAATGTGTTTCTCCAGGGTGTTAGCGAACATGCCAACATGTCTCCCTGCAGTAGCTTGTGGCCAGTGTTGACTGAATAGAGAGAGAAGGATGGTGTTTGAGGGAGCCAGTGAATCAGTCTCACTCCAGGGATTTGGGATTACGTCTGAAAGCTTATGGGCAGTGAGTGCAAGGCTTGAACAATATAACTTTTCAGATGTTTTTCTTGATCAGGGATGAAAATCCAGTGATTATAAGTTGTCAGCTTGCCCAGATGGAACAGGGCTATTGGTTTCATTTTCAGCAGTAATGGATCAGTGTTTTGTAGTAAATACAAAACTCACTTGCTGCATATGCTGTTCCTTGACATCTCCACCTGTCTGTCAGAGCCAGTCAGTAAATGTACATTTTTTTAAAATCAAGCCATTTTATCCCTAATACAGTTTTATATTAAGTGTTTTTGTGAGTAAATTTCACAAAAAGTTGAATCATCTGTGTTAAGTAAAAAACTGCAGTATTCTTGCAGAAAAAACATGTATATATGTTCATAAAATATAAAATTTCTAAATATAAACATCAAATACCCATGTCATTTTTTTTACAAGTGTTGTGCGCATTAATAACATTTTAGTGCTACTTGTAGTATAGAAAAAAAATAAAATGAAAATGAACCAAACAGTGGAGGAAAAAGTGGACTTGAGTTGCTTTGGCAGAAACAATAATCCTCTTCTGCAGCTTTAACTACAACAATTAAGGCAACGCATTAACAGTAAGCAACTCTCAGCTATGCACTGTGACCGTCCTCATCCTCTCTCCTGCTGCATGAAGCTTGCGTCAGAGTAGCAGCTAGGTCACGCACAGAGACACCATGACATGACGAAAAACAACAGCAAGGAATGAGAATGCACTCTGTGAACTAATATTTCCACTCCTTTCTTGTATTTTATTTGTTTGCCATTTAAATAAATATAAATTTAAATTAAATAGAATAATAGCTACTGCAGTGTGTGCAGAGCGTTGAAAGCTAGCAAAGTTGTAAAAAACAAAGAACGGCTCTTGCTAGCTGAGACTCGAGTCCTGTCGTTCAGGGTAAAGAACTGTTCAAAAGAACCGGATCATTCGTGAATGTCACATCACTGGTCTTTTCTAAGCATTAAGCTATGAAGTTCTTGACTAATATTTTAGCTAATGACCACATTTTTTTTTTTACATCTAGGTCTTGATTGAAGAAGATGACTATAGATGCCTATCTATGACCTGAACATGATTCTTTGGGGTGGCAAGTGGGGTGGCCGACATTTATGAAAAGGGGGCCATGGCCCCACCAACCCCACCCCCTTGAGGGCAACACTACATTTTTATTTTATTGGTACTCATGCAGCCCTCTTCTGTTGCTGCTCTGGGCAACTGCCCATGTTGCCCATATCAACTGAATGTTAGAGTTTGAGAAACACTTTGGAGGAAAACTAGTCCTCATTTAGGGCAGACTTTAAAATCATGTTATTTGAACATAAACGATATCTCGTGTTGCATTTTTCAATTTAATTGCAGAACAAACCCTGAGCTACAATGCACGAGCACATGTGAACCCACGGATAAGTATGCTGCAAAAACTTTATATGTTGTATATCTTGCAAAACATGGAGAGAAAAGTGTCTTGGAGAACAAAAAGAGAAACTCTGAACACTTCGATGCCTCTTTAGAGTACTTCTGTGTGCGGGTGTATGTTTGTGCTCTCCATATGCCCAGAAGCAAAAATAATCAGTACAGCAGGGAGCTCTGCAGAGCAGCTTTTGAGTAATTTGTGTTGATATGGATTTAGTCGCAGTTTGAAAGCTTCACACACGCCTCCCTGCTCATTCATAGCTAACAGCCAGAACAACATTAAACTGCTTCGACCGGCCTCTAACACAGCAGTGTTCAGCAAACGGCTTTCCCTTTTTGCCTTTGGGATATGAAGCCAGTCTTCTGCTTTCATTTCGGAGCTTGCACAAGCAGTCCAGTTTCTTAAGTCAGTCACGACTAAAATGTAATGCTGACTGACTGCTGAAGGTATTTTCTCTAAACCTCTGTGAACTGTTCACAATAAAAACGAGATTGTAGTTGGCTTGACAATATTAATGCAAAATTCTATTCTATTCAAAAGTACTTTATTTATCCCAAAGTGAAATTAAATGTTGTTGTAACTCATATAATCTAAGTATCTTCAATGAGTCGCTGTGGATGGAGATGCTGTGGGCAGGAAGGAGCTCTGGTAGCAGTCAGTCTTGCAACAAATCTGAAGAAGTCTCTGACTGAAGACACTGTTGCTGTATGACTGTTTTAGATGGCAGCCATGAGGTGCTAACAGCTCAATATCTGGGCAGCAGAGACAATATTCCACAGTAGCATCTTCTGAATGACACCATCAGATGTTGACAAGTGCCGCTAATCCACCTCATTTGCTTTTGCCACTCCTCTTTAAATCTGTCTGGACAGAGAGACGTTAGAGTCGGGGATGTGATCCTTGAGCGTCCTCCTCCTCTCTCTGCTCTTCATCCTGCTCTGCATCCTTGATTTTCAACTCCTCTGGGATTTGTTAATTCAGGTAATATATGACCTTTTGAAATGCTGATCAGCTGCTCCCTGTTGTAAAAAACAAACAAAAAAACACCTTGTTGCCACGGTTGCACATCATAGCAGTCTAAAAGTAAAAAAGTAAGAGCAAAAATCCTTCCAGCTGCACAGCATCCAAAACCAGAGGGAATAATCGTCTAAAAAGTAAACATGTCTTACCCCAAAAATTATAAACAAAAAGAACAAAAGAAAATAGAACAAATCAGAATGAACATAACAGAGCTGCTGCAACATGCTGCCACCTTTTCCAAATGTCTAAAGATGAGGATTTCTACTTCACCACAGGAGCAGATTTTATTTGATCTTATTTTGGAAGGGCACAAATTTATAATCAGTTCTTAATTCTGCTGTTTCCTCAATGTGTTACTAAGATTTCGTCGTTGAAGTTTTAAAGGAAAGCTCACAGGTTCTATTGGTGACAGTGTAGTCAAATAAAAAAAAAAAAAATCTCTGACATTTTAAAACCATGTTATATTTAGTATTAACAGAACACCTTTGTCAGTAATTCTGACTCATTTCAGTGCTTCTGTTCCTCTATTTTAGGTCTCACTCCGGCTCCTGAGGGAAATATCTGCAGCTTACATCTGGCCTGGCCTAATTTTACTCTCCCTTTATGACCAAGTCTTAATTTTTGACAGGCCTCTGTTTGCGGTTGAGTAACTTTATTATAGTTTCTTTGCTTCTGAGAGTTATTTTGACAAGAAAAATTAAATGAAATTACAGCAATAAAAAGTAGACATCCTGTCAGAGGAGGAAAAGAGATGTTATTTTAAACTTTGGTCTCCAACTCTTTTGCCTCTGTGGTTTAAGAAATTCATAAGTCATTTGATTCTTTTTGTTCATATAGCAAAGCTTAATTTATGAATGGCCTACAAATAAAGACTGAGTAGTAAAAATGTGTTAGAAATAAAGACTTGTCTTCAACTTCCATACTATTGTGATCAACTAAAAACAATGTTAGCACATTAAAAAGCAGATCAGGAAGCCAAAGTGTGGCTGATACATATTCAAAAGCCATTGAAATTGAAAATACTGAAAAGCCAAAAGAACTTGAACAAAAGTAAAAAGAATCAATTTCTTGGCAAAGAAGTCAACTTATTTTAACTATTCTTCAAAATTAAAAACACAAAACAATATGCTGTTTAAGTAAAATCTGTGTCGGTCTTTATAATTCACAAGTGACTAAAGGAAAACAGCTTGTTGCTTAACTTTTTAGGCTTCAGCGATTGAACATATATCATTTTGTGTTCAAAAAAATCATTATTTCTTTGCAAATGTAGAGGTGTGTAAATAACGAAACAAGAAACAGGTGGTTGATTAGTAACAGCTGTGAAGGAAGGCAACACAAGCAGACTGAGGGAGGAGCCTAATTAACACAAGGGAAGCTGAAGTTCACATAAATAAACAGTCAACCAGGGGGAGAAGGCTAACACTAATGTAAGGAAACTAAATTCAAACGCACAAAGAGCAGAAGACATGAATAAACAAAGAAGCAAAACACAAAGTAAGGAACTGATATGGCCACACCTTCTATACAATAACAAGCCCAGAAAATATTTAGAAAGAAAACACAAAAGAGAACCAAAATGCAAACACTGGATCATGACAATAAAACTTTATTTTCTAAAACATTTAAGCCAAAATGGCCGCTAGTTTCTCTTTTTTCGGTTAACATGTTGACGTGACCATTTTGACCGTTGTGTGTTGTAAGTCCTGCCTACTCTTACGCATACAGCTCTGATCCTACCAGCTCTGTCGGTATAAAACGAAATTCCTGTCAGAACAATGTACGGCATGTGGCTCTAACCCAAACGAACGTAAAAAGTCATTTTTTTCTGCATAATTGAGCATATTGTATGACTGGATGACTTTCTGAGTGGTTTACCAAACTAATCATGGCAAAATAAACTTCTGATGGAGCAGGAAGAGTTGGAAACTGCCTGGTCATAACCACAGAAAGCTTCTCCAGAATATTATTTTTTGTGCTATTTTTTTAAAATCAAATTTAAAGTTGTACTACACTTGTATCTTGTATCTCATTTGACTTCTGGGTCTAAATCTTTAACCATCCATGTAACATAAAATCAACAAACAAACAAGACAAAAAATGTTTAATTTCTGTGTGTCACAACTTCAAAAACTACAAGATAGTCACGAACACAGTAAGTTTGACTGCTCAAGTTTAATATTTGGTGTATTACCTTTACAGAGAGACCAGGCATGTCATCCAAAGGGTTGAAGAACCTTTTCTAAAATTGTCAGTGTGAGATGGTGTGACTGCAGAAAAAGATGCATAATATTAAAGCTTTTTAGACACGTGCCAATACATGTAGAAGGTGTTATATAACCTATAACAGAAACTTGTTTTGAGTCCTTAAAACAGAAGTCTGAAAGCTTATTTTGAGCTTTCTTTTAGTCGGACGAATGTCATGTTTTTCTAGTTGTCAGAGCCCAGTACAGCTCGCCTCCACCATAAATCGGTTCTCCTGCTAATCCATTTTCAAGCTCCACTTTTTCTATTTTGTTCTGAGTCCATGTTCCTTTTGCTGCATACTTCAAACGAAAGCCCACATCAACCTTTTTATTCTTTGCTTTTTTGTTCCACTTGCGTTTCCAGAATTGAGACCATCTGAAGCACATTTCACAAGCACAAGTGTCTCAGCTTCATATTTGGTAAAACTGTACCTTCATCTGTCGTTTTCATTGTTGCACCTGATTGTTTCTGCATTTCATGCTTTTCAGATTTAGATGATTAAATAAAGCAAGTTAATATCCCTTTGTGACTAACGATGGGGGTGGTAATTAGGGCTGTCAGTGAATAAAGTTTTACTATGAAATTTGTAAAACAGGACGACTGCTGATGTCTTTTTGAATCTAAAGATAAAAAATGCACGTGTGTATCTGTTTATGTCCACAATTTAAGTTGTGAAACCACACAAAAGCTTGAAACGTCTGGTCTGTTGTTAAGAAACTAATTAGGCAAATCCGCAGAGCCTTTAGAGCACAAACAGGAGATGAAAAGACCAACAGAAACCTTTTACTGATATGATAAATTGATGTCATTATTTGTGTTTATG
Organism: Anableps anableps; assembly: GCA_014839685.1. NCBI lineage: Eukaryota > Metazoa > Chordata > Actinopteri > Cyprinodontiformes > Anablepidae > Anableps > Anableps anableps. Next base: position 3,729,582 of record CM026072.1, read on the forward strand.
CATCACATTTATAAAACCCCTCAGTGCTGTGTTTCAGATAACGTTCTTTAACTTCAGCAGATCATTTCAATTAGGGAAATATAGAAAATACTTCGGCTTTCAAGACGCTTCAAAAGGAAGAAATAACATCAAGCACCAGAAGAACAATTACATTTTCTACACTGCTGCTGTTTTATTCAGTGACAAATATACAATTCTTTGCCAAAGTAATCACACTCCTTTAGGATTTCCACATTTTCTCACGTTACAGCCACAGACCTAAATGGATTTTGCTATAACAGAGAAACACAAACCTATAATACGAGACCGAGTAGCCGTGATTTGTACTAAAAACAGACATTTATTTATGAACGTGGGTGAATTGATCATATTTCTCAGCATCTCCTTTAAGTATAAAGGTTTATACAGAATGTTTTCAGTTAGTCCAAACAGGGGGGGATTTTAATTTATTTTATTACTTCATTTTAGTCAAGACAACTTCCAGACAACGTCCGCAGCTGTAGGCGGACATGTGGGCATTTTAACGGATTTTTCTTGGTCTTGCTGGTAAAAAGGAAAACATTTATCTTTTCGTCATCGAAAGAATGTCAAATTTTAATTGAATAAATCTGGTTAAACAATAAGATTACACTGATATACGTATTTGAAGTATCTGTCTGAGGTCAAAATAATTCTTCCACCAAGCAAGCAATGGATAATGTTTAGAAGCGGTTGTAGTTTATTATTAATCCTGCAACCATCATGTCATAACAGTGAGCATGAGTTTAAGATGCCTGGCTGTGTGCTCTGTTTTTTTTTTTCCACTCATCACTCTTCATAGTGTCCAAACTGCAGCTTCGTGTTGTCGACTAACATCTCCAGCTGTCAGCTACTACATGTTCAGCTCCTTTTACATTATCTTCTGCCTCTAGTCCACATATCTGTATAAAAACCATATTTTACGTGTCGTCAGCAACTTCATGTGGAAATTTCTAACACAACCTGGCATTTCCAAGGAAATTCTGAAGTGATGTGAAGGCAGTTGTGTGACTACACAATCTGAAGATACTGACTGCTTTGCTCATGTCAGTCACAGAATGATATTTTAAAAGCCTTTATGTATGTTTACTGACAAAAAATAGGACATTTAGGATTAGAATATTGCATCAGATCAATAAAAAGCAACTTTTTAATACAGAAATGTGGGCTTAATGACCTGCTTAAAGGTTATTTTCAAATGCTACTTTTTAATCTGACAAATGAATCTCACTGAAACACATCTTCTTCTCACGCTAACTAACTTCATGTATCTTTCAGCACCATATCCATAAATTTCCTTTTCGGTCTTCCTCCCGGCATTCTTTGTTCCTTATTGGTACGTATGTTCTAATTTCTTGAATATGAAAAATTATAATTCTATACACTATACTATAGCATACAATACTATACTATATACTATACTATAATGGGTTATCACACAATATAATGAACCATTATGTCCTAAAGAATAGTATGGTGTAGTATATATACTATACTATATATACTATGCTATACTATAATGGGTTATCCCACAACATAATGTACTATTCTGTCGTATAGTATAGTATGGTATGCTATATAATACCATACTATACTATACTTTATCATGCTATATCATACTATACTGTGCTATACAGTACTGGACCATTCTGTAATTTAATGTACAATTGTATACTATACTATACTATATCATATTATGCTGTGCTATACAGCACTGGATCATTCTGTAATGTAATTTACCATTGTATGCTATACTATGCTATGCCATACTATATGCTATACTATACTGAAAACGTAATTAATGTCAAAACATTTTTAGACATAAATGGTCTTCGGTAACTTATCACTTGTACAGAATTGATAGGAATATCATGTATAGTTTAGTCATCAACCTCCACTTTCAATTGGAAGACACTTTACCTTTGTTCAAAATCTTTCAAAAAGTGTTGCGTCAATTTGACTTCATGGGTTTTATTCGAAAATGCACATGGTGGGGCTGTGTTAGTGAAAAAAAGATAGGCAAGGCAAATTTGCTTGTATAGCACAGTTCAGCAACAGACTGTCCAAGGTGCTTTACATGATGAGAAGATAAAACAACAAACATTGCATTTTTACAAATGTCATCAAAAATCATCATCATAAATTCCTGTGAATTCACTTTGTCAGTCAGACTACTTTAATGAAATGCTATATTTTAGCAGGTCTGCTTACAAGGTTAAAGGTGTCATGGCAGATGGATGAATGAGGCTGTTTGACACTTAAAATCTCCCTTCATTTATGCTGAAAAGTTACATATTGAATTTTGGACACATGCCTGGTCATCTGTGAAAACAGCCTAACAGAGATTGTTTTCATTTAATGCAGCTGACTGACTACCACTGGTTTCTCTCTCACCATCTGCCTTGCCCATCCTTCATATCAGCTTTTCTCTCTTCTTCTTCTTGAAGCCACTTCAGTTTCACTCAGTTTGTCTTTTTAATGCTTGTTGCCATCATTTCTTTCAATTCTTTTTATGTCTTTCCAACTAGTTCTTATTGACCGGGCTTCTTTCATGCAAGCTCACTGTGACTCTCTGGGGACAACGGACAATGGCCACATACAGGGCCTCCACGGCAAATTGAACCTTTTTTTCCTCCTTTTTCTCACCGTGGCTTTTTGTACAAGAGAAGCAGTGCAGGTACAACAGGTTTCTGAAGATTTCCACAGGATGTAGGAATTTGAAGTTTGGCTTCCCAAGTCTTTTAAAAACCAACAGATTTTACTTTTTTTTTTTTTTTTTTTTTTTTTTTTTTAGCTATTTCATTCACAGGAAAGCATACAGTGTGGAAAAAGTCAAATTCACTTTCAGATCTGCCATTCAGTTCCGTTCAGTTTATTTATACAGCCCCAATTCACAAAACATCATCTCAAGGCACTTTACAGAACAAAAGTCAATTCAGTTGAATCATACATACAAATTCCAAGTCAATTATATACATTCCATATTGATCCTAGTTATCAAACAGTGCAGTCAAGTTCAGTTTATTATTCAAATTTTCTATCAAATTAAACCCAGCAGATTGCATGGAGTGAGTTTATAGCAATTCTTCATACTGAGCATGCGTGTAGCGACAGCGAAAAGGAAACCCCCTCTTTTAACAAGAAGAAACCTCCAGCAGAACCAGAACCTGACTCGGTGTGAACGGCAATCTGCCACGGCCGACTGGGGGTTTGGGAAGACAGAGCAGATACAATAAAAGAAACAGAAGCACTGATTCAGGAGTACTTTCTATGTTAAATAAAAATACAAATGTATGGCAGTAGTAGCTCATTTCATGGCTTCATGTAGGAGAGAAGCCCAGCTAACCAGGTCAGCTCTGAGCCGCTTTTCAAGTCTATTGGATGAAAGAGAGCACATACAGTTAGTCGCAGCAAAAGCTCAGCCAAAAGCTTTGTGTAGGAGAGAGACAGGGTTAAACACTGAAAGACAGAGTCGAGTGCATCATCTATAGAAAGAGCACATTAAGGTATTGGCAACAGTTTCTCAGCTGATGCCGCCGGCCAGGAAGGTGTCGCAGCTAAACAGAACACCAGTCCAGATATAGCTTCAATGAAGACAAAAAACAGAGAGAGAACATAAAGTTAAAAGCTAAAATCACAGCAAATTATGGTAAAATTGGAGAGTAGTAGGAGAACGTAGCAGAGTGAGGAAAAGTGATACAAGCTACAGAGATATCTCAGGATAACCTAAGTCACTCTAACTATAAGCTTAAAAGCATACATTTTAAAGCTTAGTCTTAAAGCAGACATGGTGTCTGCCTGACAGAAGTGGGCGGCAGCTATTTTTAAGAAATGCAGCAACCTTAGTGTTTTTCATTTTACTCTCATTTTTCCTCATTTCAACAGTTTCAGAGCTAAAACTGAAAGAAAGCGGCATATTAATCTGAATAAAAGACAACTATCCGGTTATTCTCACCTTCTTTGTTCACTCAAACAGTATAACCTTTTACTACCAACTGAAATGACTGTGAAATAGTAAAAAGAAAAACATGTAATCTCAAAGCTGTTTCAATGAATAAGTCAGTTTCGATCCTAAGTGCTTAAGCAGAAAGCAGCTGGACTTCTCTCATTTCTTGAAACCATTTTGTCTCTCATCCAAAAAGCTTCTTCAGTTCAGTTCTAAGCATCTATGCATCCATTTTTATGTCTGTTTAGTCTTTGCATAGAACTGGTCTGATCACTAAACAGATGTTTAGAACAACTCAGTGCATGGATGTGCCAAAACTTTCTCCAGATGAACAAAAACAAAACTGAAATCGCTGTCTTTGGACCTAAAGAGGAACAATCTAGAGTCAGCGCGCAGATTCAGTTATTACAGCTAGAAACTACTAATCAGGCCCTAAATCTGGGTGTAGTGATGGACTCGGACCTGAACCTTCAGAGACACATAAAAACAGTTACAAAGTCAGCCTTCTATCACCTGTAAAACATTTCCAGGATTAAAGGACTAAAGTTTCAGCAAGATCTAGAGAAACTCATCCATGCGTTTATCTTTAGTCGCATTGATTATTGCAACAGTGTCTTCACAGGTCTGCCTAAAAAGTCAATCAGACAGCTGCAGCTGATCCAAAATGCTGCTGCTCGTGTTTTCACTAAGACCAGGAAGATAGAGCACATCACCCCAGTTCTAAAGTCCTTCCACTGGCTCCCTGGAGCTCAGAGAATAGACTTTAAGATACTTCTGTTAGTTTATAAATCACTGAACGGCTTAGCACCAAAATACATTAAAGACCTGTTGTTGTTGTATCAACCTTCCAGACCACTCAGGTCTTCTGGTTCTGGTTTGCTCTGCATCCCCAGAACCAGAACCAAACATGGAGAAACAGCCTTCAGTTTTTATGCACTGCTAATCTGGAACAAACTCCCAGAAAACTGCAAAACAGCTGAAACACTAAATTCCTTTAAATCAAGGCTGAAAACCCAGCGGTTTAGCGCTGCCTTTGATTTGTAGTCTGGACCACAAATCTGCAAACAAATCCAGGTAAGATAAGCTCAGTTGTCCAAAGGGTGGAAGTTTGAATGTAAATCAGTTAAATAAAGTAAGTGGATCATTGATCAGTGTTTTTGCCAATGATTTTGATGATTTTCATGTGTATTTGCTAGATAATTTTGATGATTTTGCTCAATGATTTTGATGTTTTGATGATTCTGCTGTATACTTGATTGGTATTTTTATGGTGTAAAGCACTTTGAACTGCCTTGCTGCTGAAATGTGCTATACAAATAAACTTGACTTGACTTGGTTCTCACCTTTTGCTGTCAATTTGCAATTGACAGGGTACATGCTGGGCGGCTCTTGAGCTCCTCATAGGGTAACGACAACACACAGGATGGACGATTATGCATGCAGACCCCCACCTGAGAGGCATTTAGAGTGGTCAGTTCAGCTAACATGCATGCCTCTGAACGGGATTCCAGGACATATTTGTTTCAAGACAAGAGAGCCACCAACTCCAGCTTTATCTGATTACTGTTTTGGGCCTCAGGCTTTCTTTATCAGTAGTCTTGCTACTTTACAAAAAATAGGACAATCTCCTTCTGTATTTTAGATTATTGTAACAAAACCCATCAGAGCCTTTGAGAGTTTGACCTCTGTTTATTGAAGGACCGCCACTTGATCAACAGGTGATTATGATATGACATATAAGGAGAACTTGGTGTTGATATTAAGGTAGATTTAAAGATTTAATTAAATGTATGCGACACACCCATTCTGGGTTTAGCATAGCCCTGGATTTGTTGGCGTTAAAGAGGACAATAATGTGTTTTTGTTATAATTGGAATACATAAAATAAAAATAAAATTATGAAACATTTTATACACAATGTTAATTTAAAAGCCATTTGGCTAAAGTAGAAAACATGCCTTTTACCTTTCCATAAGTGTATAGATGTTAAAAAGCTCAATGATTATAAACTCTATGCTTCAAAAATGTTCACCTTTTTGGCATTGCAGGCATTCCAGGAAAAGTAATTTGTTTTCCGCATTTATTACCTGAGAGCTTGGTCTCTGCAGAGAGTTTGCTTGTCTTATGCAATCAAAACAGAGAAGATGAGTTGTGTTCCACTGTTGATACATTTTTAGAAGCCTTTTCATGCAATGATGTGGTCATTGTGTGACCACAATAACAAGCCACAATAATCTGTCTTCGGTTCTCTGCTCGAGAAACTGCACACCCATGATAAAATGTATATTTTTCTGCCACTGCAAGATCTACTTGAATACTTTTGATGTGCTAGAAAAGGGCACACTATCAATCAATCTATCAATCAATCAATCAATCAATCAATCAAATCAAATCACAGGACAATATTTTAACATCATTTCTGCAAAGAGTTTTCTGATAAGTAAGGCAGGAGAAACATAGAGAGGTTTTTTATATAGAGAGAGTTCAGACGAAGTCTCCAAAGTGCCTAATTTGACCCCAGCTGTTGCATTTGAATTTTCTCAGGTACAACAGTAGCTTATATATTTCATTTGTCAACAACCAATGGTGATCAACACACCCAAATACAATAGTTTTTTTTTTTTTTTTTTCGCATTTTTGAAACAGTGCAGTGAAAAATCAGAGAGATTGCTCTGATTTTTCACTGCACTGTTTCAAAAATGCAAAAAAAAAACAACAAAAAAACTATTGTATTTGGGTGTGTTGATGCATTCTTTATACATATGCATCTCTCTATCTCCGTAACAGATTTGAGACAATTTGAGTGAATGACCCCTCATTTAAGTCGATAGAGGCTACACTCACCAATTAGCAGATTAGCAGTAGTGTCATGCAGTCAGAGTCCAGACCGTTGTCACATTGAAGGTGCAGACTGCTGTCAGTGGAAGTTCAAATGCTTATTTCAGGGTCCTAAACCCTGCTGGGTCTGCCCTGAATGAACTGAGTGTTAGACAAAGACGTTAGTCTAAAAAGAAAATATCCTATTCTATAAAAAACAGCAAAGATAAGACAAAATTTATATCCATCATCTGTTGTTATTCTCTGACTTCGAGCTTTCTGATACTTTGGTGTAGGGCATTATGATGCATATTGTTGGAGTCTGCAGAGTCTCTGCTTTCGTCTGATGTGCATTTTGTCCATTCAGCATAAAGTTTAGTAGCAGTAAAGCCAGAAATGTGGCGAGTGAGTTGAAACAGCAGTGATTTATGGAGTTTTATATGAAGTCATTCATTTAGTTTATGTGATTTGAGTTATGGGCATGAAAAATGGATTCGATGGTCTTGCAGCTCAGGTTCTTCTGTTGGATTTTCCATGCAGCATCACCATGTTGTTCGGTGACTAGTTTATTGTTTTACACTGTTTTCTCAGTGCTTCTGAAATTCCCCCAATTGAGGGACTCTCCAGATATTATTATTTTAAAGAAAGTAATAATAAAGGAAAAAATGTCTCTATTTATTATGGCATTTACCAAACTGTAATAATTTTAATAATCCTGACCTGAAACAGAAAAAGTTTAGTCAGATTTAAAGTCAGACAGTGAGGAAAAATGGTTTAATGTCTTTTTATACAGCATAAATGTCAACTGTATGCACTAATTTAGGAAGTACAAAGAATTTTAATAAAATCTTAAAGTTCTTCTGGGGTAAGGTAAAAATCACAATTTTGTGCCATCCCTGAATATATTTAGTTTTGTCAGCTGAAACAAATATGTGGTTAAGTTTTACCATCTATTTACAATAAAAGAAAATAGAAGGGCACGTTGTTTTAATCAGTTTTTAATCAATTATACTCATGTCAACAACCAGTTCACAAACTGACACGCCTCAGCTATTTAACATAACACAGAACAAGATGAACACCCACAGAGAGGAATATTTACATCCAGCGCATGTGATCCAGAAACACTCCATGACTCATTGATGTAAAAAATAAACACCTTCAAACCGTTTCACCTCCGCTGCCCAAAACATATGCAGATACAGTATGTCTCTGAACGAAGCTTGTAACGTGGTGTGACACATAAACATCGAAGAGAACCAACCTGATCAAACTTCTCACTAAAGTTCTAGGTTTTCGTTGTGTTTTGTCTGTGGGAAGGAATGAGAAGTTTATGTGCACGAAGTCTGAACTTCTGATCCCTCACGCTGTAAATGATGACATTCCAGCAACTATTGGTCGCCAAAATCCAGAAGGCAAAAAAGGAGAAGTTGCACCATTCGTTCCCCAAAACGTTCCCAACCACAAAGACGGCGATGGGGGTGAACGATGCCGTGAAGGCCACCGTCAGAGTCCCGATAGTCTTCGCTGCTTTAATGTCTGAGAATGTGGGATTACTGGTGGTTTGGATTTCAGTCTCTGCCAGGGTTTTCCTGTGCTTTGAGTGCTGCCTGATGCTGGAGAGAGAGATGATGTTGATGACCACAGTGCCACCGAGAAGCGTGAAGTCAAACGCAGGAAAGAGGAGGAGGATGTTCCAGGCCTGGCTGGGGAACTCACCGATGGTCCCCAAGGCGTAGTTACACATCCTGCTGCAGGAGTTATACTCCAGGGCGATCTCACTGCTGAAGACCATGGGAGACACAGCCAGGGAGAAACTCCCCACCCAGGAGAGGAAGATGAGGATTGTTGTCCTTTTACGGGTAATAAAGGAGTCCTTGTGAAGTGGTCTCAGCACTGCGATGCTCCGCTCAATTGTCAACAGAAAGATAGTGGTGATGGAGACGAAGGTGCACCCCGCGAAGATCGGGCCGATGATGTTGCATGGGTGAAAACGCACTGACTGCGAGTTGTACGAAGTCCACTCTGGTGCAGACTCGGCCACCATTAGATAGACCTCAGCGTAGACGGACAGAGGCACCACAAATATCCCCACAGCTAGGTCAGCAACCGCGAGGGACGCCTTGAGGTAGCCCTGCGAAGTGTGGAAGTGCTTGGTCCCCACCACCACAGCCAGAGTCAGTAAGTTCCCAAACAAGGTGGCGAATACCAGCAGCACCATGAAGAGCACCATGAGGATTTTGTTGGTCAGAGTGCAGCAGCACACGGTGCAGTGTGCTGGTTCTGCTCTGTCCAGCATCGTTGGCGTGCTGGTTTCAATCATTGGAAGAATGAGGCTGAGCATTCACATCCTAACCTAAAATAAACAGAGAGAGAAACAGGTATCAGACCTGAGGAAGTAGCATAGAATGGACAGAAACAGCAAAAATTAAATAATTTAACGCTGGTTAAAATCTTCATTAGTGAAGTTGAGTGGAAGGAAAAAGTGTTGTTCATTAAGTTAGTTTATTAGTTAACTAATCCGCTCTAAAATATCTGGAAATTGCAATAAAGCAATTTATAGCACAAATTTCCCTAAAAAGATGCATACATATTATTAGTTTAAATTACACTTTGAGCTACAGGTTTTAAGCAGCAACAATGCAATATGTGAGTTGCTGCTTGGTTCTTTCTTTGCAAGCTCATATATGCAACCACTAATTAAACCTACATTAACTCCGCAGTCTGTCTGTACCTTCAGTGTACAGTTTGCAGACCACAAAGAACCTTTAAATTCAAACTCTTGCTCTTTAATTTTAATTTTTTGCAGCAGAACTGAGAAAAAAAATATAGAAATTAGATCATTAAAAAAAACGAACTAAAACAAATTGACTGATAATAATCATATATAATGTAAAAAGGTTGTCAGATGTTTGTAAATGATTTATATACATCCAAATATGCTGACGGTTGCTAACTTGTCATGTAACATTTTATATTTAAATAGATATATGTGAAACAGGAACATTTCATCAGTTTAGAATTTCATCAGAAAATTAATTTATTTACAAAACTGATTTCAAATAGTTGTCATATATTATACAGACTCATTGCACTCAGATATATAATACTTTTGTTAATTTTGATGATTGTGGCTTTCAGGGAAATTTAGTTTTTCAAAAAATTTGATTATCCATCCATTTTGTAACCCACATTTGTGCGTGTGCCGGGTCACAGACATGCATGTTGCTGGACTGTGGGAGGAAGCTGGAAAACCTGCAGAGAACTCATGCATCCACTGGGAAATCATGCAAACTCCATATAGGACCCCAAACAGATTCATCCCCAGGACCTTCTTACTGCAAGGCATCAGTGCTGACAACTGCAGAACACTGCAGCCATGTTATTATCCATCCATGCTACTTTGGAACAACAGAAAAGATTTTTAAAAGAGAAGTTTGTGCAGTGCTTTGTCGCGGCTCCCTCTGCATGAATTACTGCATCAGTGCAGCATGACATGGAGGTGCTGAGGTATTCAGGAAGGTCAAATTTGTTGTGGTCAAGCAAGTTTGTTACAAATAAACCTTTGCCCAGGTAAGACATTCTGACGTCTCTGCTTCAGGAGTGGCTTAAAGCTAGTAATGTGACCGTTGTAGTCCATGTCCAGGATATGTCTGTGTGCAGTGGCACTTGAAGCACTGACTTGTGAATCTTCCACAACCTCTTGAATGTGCTGTCCTAAAGAATCCCCTCAAGGCTAATGTTGTCACTGTTGGTTGTCCACATTTTTCTGCTACACTTTTTCCTTCCACTCAACTTTCCACTCAGTGGAAGCACGAAGTGAACATCCGGCTTCTTTTGCAATGACTTATTGGGGCTAATGCTACTCTTAGAGGGTGGCAGTGACTGTCTCCTGAACAATTGTCAAGTCAGTGGTCTTCCCTATAAATATGTAGGCCATAAGATGTTTGCAATAAAAGTTCTTTTTGCCTTCGTCTTTTTATTAGCTATAAACCACAATCACCTAAAATAACAGAAATAACTCTGTATATGATAAATCTATTGAAACATTTTTAGCTTTGAATTAAATTTCTGAGCTAAATTGGCTTTTCGATGAAATATTGATATCCGTATATATGTATGCATGTTACAGTAGCACCCTTGAGGGCACAAACCACACACTGACTTTATCAAGTGTGTATTTTTTCACTTCCATGGAAGTTTGGTTGCAATTTCACGTTGTGCAGGTAGATGTCACTATATTTTACACACCTGACCTTCAGCCACTGGATTAATTAGTTTTCTTTGTTTGAATATAACTGTGATGCTTTGTCACCTTTAGCAACATGCGCAATCTTGTGACTGTCACACCCTTTAAGCTGTAAAGTTTTACAAAATGTTGCTTTGCTGCCAACTGTAGTTCTCCCTTCATCCACCAGGTGTCAGCTGACCACCTGTCAGGGCCACCTGTCTCATTAACGGGCTCTCAAGTCAGCAAACTATGAACAAAGCCTTGGCATCAGACGCTCTGTCAACTGTGAACGTCATCAGAGACCCCTAGTGGCCTAATGGTGAAAGTACAACATCTAGAGCTTGATTCCTTTGAAAATCTCCAACTCGGACGTCCTTTTTTAATATGCATCAAAGAAAGAAAGAAAGAAAGAAAGAAAGAAAGAAATGTTTAGATTGCCTGCTCTGTTTTTTTTCTATTTACACATTTCAGATTTTTGTATAGCTGCCATCAGGGCTAAACATGCTGCAGTTGTCGAAAAAGTGTACAGACACAACAAGCAACACTAAAACAGAAGAAAAGTAAACACAACAGAAGCAACTTTGCAAATAAAAATGCGTAATATGAGAAAATCAATGAGATCTGCAAACACACAAACCCACTCTGTCTCTGTTAGACTATTTTAACAGGTTTTCATTATGTCTAAATTTTTTCTTTTATTAATTAATGTTTCTTTCCTTTTATGTGATTCCTCTTGTGATTTTTTTTTTCTTTTTTACAATTCTTTTCATTGTGTTTGTCTTGTTTTGTTACTTCATTTTCCCGTAAAGCTTTGAATGATGCTGTTTATGAATAGCGCTATATATATATATATATATATATATATATATATATATATATATATATATATATATATATATATATATATATATATATATATATATATATATATCTTGCCTTGCGAATGTAGATGTAATTTGCGTCAGGAGAATATTTCACATAAATAAATTAAAGGAATCCTTTCACTTAAACAGCCCTGTAATATAGAGCTGCAATGAACATCTCTCCTCATCATATAAAGTGTCCTTGATGGACATTTTTAATGTGGAAAACAATATGTTCAATGTTTTGAGGTGCAGTATTGAGCAAACTGACATAAAATGTCGCCTTTCGGACGCGCTGCTGACAGTCAAACTACGCTTTAGTGGGTTTATATCACTGGCGCACCATCTTAAATGGCTCACGTGAGGGGCGCCGTGGCAGCCGCGTGGGGATGGCTGGATGGATGGGTGGCAAAATAAATTTGGTGAGGTAGTGACGCAATAATCTCACCGGATAGCAACAACAGCAGCTGTAATAGTAAACAAAACCCAGTTGGCGCGCGTTAATCTGGGCTCAGGCGGGCATCCTGGACATCCCTCTGGAGCTCTGAAACTGTATCTGGATTAGAATTAGCTTTAGGATCAACAATAGTGTAATTTATTTAGAGTCAGCGCTCAGAGATGAACCTGGTCTACATAGAGGAAAATATAAACCCCGTGTTCTTTCCTTTTTTTCATAAAGGATGTCAAGCTGGAACCTCCATCTCTCCGTGAAACTCCATACAAGGTAATCCAGAGTTTCCAAGCGCACTCAAATCACAAATAGATCTAGAAAGACAGACTTAAAGGCCACAACAAAGAACTCCCTCACATGGTAAACACGTCGCCTACATCAAATAAAACTGGTGACTTTAGAATCATAAAGATAAAAGACTTGTCATTAATTATTCTGAATTTCTCTCAAGGCTACTTCCAACCGTAAAGCGTGCAGTCATCTGGAAACCCCTTCTGCTCCATCCTTTAATGGTCTTACCAAAGGGAAATCCGAGAGATATCCCCGCTCCAGCGCGCACGGATAAGCGCCCATCCAAAGACACTCTGCGTTTTTTGTGACATCCTCCTTAAAAGCTTTATTCTTAGGCTTTGCAAGTTTTTGATTTTTATTATTTTTCATTATTTTTATCATAACCGTTGTACTGTGTGTTGTTTTGATCCAGATTCTGGAATCAGCTGTACTTACTTTCAGTTTGAAATTCCTCTCAGTGTGTCGGAAGAATCCAGGTGTGGGTTACGCAGAGCTGCGTTTCAGGGTGGAAAATCCACATGTTAGCCTTTTCACAGCCGGAGTCCTCAGCGCGAAAATCAACAAGTACCGGATCCGGGATCCGCTCTCAGTTCCCGACGCTGCGGATGCTGGAGAGCCGGAGGAGCCGCTCATGTGGCGCCAGGCGCTGCGCTCTGATCCGCTCCGCGCAGGAGACGCAGTTAAGAGTCTCCTCCAGTGGGTCACTCATTGGCTGAGGAGGATGCTGGTGACAGAGGAGTCCACCGCCCCTAACATGACGCCTGCTGCACCCGAGCAGGGAGCCGTCTCAAACAGCAGCGGGAGGAGTTTCCTATAAACGTGGCCAAAGTGGCCACGTTTGTGGGTTTTTTTTTTTTTTTTTTTTTTTTCCTACGTTATTGAATTAAATGAAATATCTTGTCGAGTTTAATGAAAACATACCCCACTACTGCACGTTTTCTCTTTCCCAGTCATTACAGTACCAGAAACATTACATCTCACCTAATCAAAATGATTCAAAGTTTGAAATAAGCTTTGTTTCCTCATCTTGAAGTCTAATGCAGCGTTTCTCCGTGAGAGCTTTGGATGTGCTGCCCTGCGAGTTTTGGATGTTTCTCTGCTTCTACGCACCTACTTTAGCTTGATTTCCACAGCAGAAAACCTTGGCTACTTGTCGAGGAAGGGGAGACCGGGGCTGATTGTCACACTTTTCGCTTCAGCATATCTAACTCCGTGATTTTTGGAGATAGAGTTCTCAAACTGTTACACAAAATAACCACGTGTTCACCACAAATGGTGCTGATTGAAAACAAAAAAAAAAATACACATCTCCTTGTATAAAATACAAAAAATATATATCATTTGTTGCAAAACAGCTGAGTTCGGTAACACATTCCAGGGAGGCAGAGTATTTTCAAGATGAGGACGGATTCAGGTGATCTGCAAAAACCGTGAGGGTGACGGGTTCAATGGGGCATACGTCATGTTTTAATCCTTCTTTAATTATTAAAAGCTTTACAATATTCTGATTATTATCATATTACAGTAGCATACATTCATAACTGTATTATTTTTTAAAAATGAAACCATTCAAGTTTGCAGCACCACATAAATTTCTCCCATTTATGGCACCGCATTTCTCCCAAACACCAGAACTAAGTCTCTTTCTGAATGCGTCTTCTGATGCTGTTACATTAGCTGCATATGCTGCAGTTACACCTGTGCTAAAGTCATTTTACTCCAGTCCATCACCTTCTCTCTGCTTCTCTTTAATCTCTGGAGGCTCTTTGTTCTCACTCTCATATTCCCGGAACCAAGCTTTAATCTTCCACCTGTAAAACCCCTTTGACTCAGCTGTTTGTAGTAAACAGCAGCTGTGTGTTTTAGTTGCAGGGTTTATCTGGAGCGTTAGCTGCAGTATCGCATCGGACACGATTTAGCAAAATCATAATCCCATGGTTCTCTGTGTGTGCTGTGGGTAATCTTTAATCCAGGAGCGACAGTGACAGCGGCATTACATCACTGCCAAGCGAGTTTGTTGCCAGAGCTTTGCTCAGATGAGCATCAGCAGGAAAACTGTTTGTCTTTATATATTTTCACTAGTCGCAGTTTCAGCCCTAGTATGCTGCCAGAATTACATGTTGTTGTTTGTTTTGTGAACAGATACACATGTTATGAATTCCCTAAGTTGCCGAAAACAACTCGTGAAGTCTCTGTTTTACCGTTTCAGTTTGCCCGTCTGCTGTCCCTGTTCAATAATACTGATTTTCTGCTGGCTTGTTTCCATTCTTCCTCCCTCATTAAATGAACATGAACAAAAGTCAAAGTCCACCAACATATGAAGGCTTAACAAGTCCCTGCGTTGCTGTGGGAAACCAGCTGGGATAACACTGACCACTTAGGGTGCGATTCCTGCCTTGCATACATTGTTTTGGCGTTATATATATATATATGGAGAGTAAATGCTGTAAAGTGTTGCAATGATCTAAACAAGCAAAATATCATCAAGCAGAACACAGATGATGATCAGTTTTTCTCTCTTACAAATCCTCTGCTGATCCTTTGTCATGGTCTGTGGATTTTAAATTGTTGAAATTTGGATTTTCAATTCATTTTAAATTCAGAAATACTTTATTGATCCCAAAGGGAAAATAAATGTTGTAGCTCAAATTAACCGAAGATTCTTTAAATAGTTGTAGATGGTGATGCTGTGGGTAGGAAGGATCTGCTGTACTGGCCTGTATTGCAGCGAATTTGAAGACACTCTTTTTTTTATGACAGTCTCATGAAGAGGATGCTCAGGGTTGTCCATAATTTTCTTGATTTTATGTCAAAAAAAAAAAAAAAATCATGTCCAGATTAACCTGCTTCCGATCTTTTCTTCACAAGTTTAACATTTTGACTCTTGTTACACTTCTAGAGACCACCGCTTTTAGATACAGTTAGATGACAGTTTTGGCCACATTTCATTCTGTCATGGTCTGTAGGAGTTTCTGCTTTTTGGGTTTTATTTGTGCTTTTATTTTTACAATTTTTGGGGCAGGGGATTATTGTCTTGAACCATATAGGTTAATTTACAGAGCTAAATTGGAGCCATAAAATTTAAGAAAAAAAAATTGAAACTTAAAAAAATGACACTGAAAAAAAAAAAAAAAAAAACTACTTTTCAGTTTCAGAGTTTTTTTTTCAGTTTCAAAATATATTTTTCAGTTTCAAATCTTTTTTTAAAGATGGGTTTTATGTAAAATCAACTTTTCTGAGCTTTATGTTATGTTACAATGTTATTTCCTTATCAAAAACATACCTGGAGTGTTTGAGAAATAAATGGCAGCCACTCAGGAGCCAGAACGCTTGCTCTCACTGAGCATCTATTTCCACAGAGCTCCTCCTCGGAGCTGCAGTCTCCAGCCAAGCTTCTACCCCACAGAGCACCCTCCCCTCACCTTCCCCACTCAGGTCCTCCAGACTAGTGGCAGCAGTAATTAGCAAACGGTGGAACTGCGCATCTGCTGAATTTATCATACAAACTACTTCTCAGTGCAACGCTCCTAAGAACGTTGTTAAAGGCTTAATGGAGAGACATTGTTGTGATGACATTCTGAAGGCGGAGTTTCAGAAAGAGCAGGAGCTTCTTAAACAGACAGAGATCCAATTTCAAGGCGTTAAATTGTGAAGTTAAATTTCTTTTTATGTCATGTTTCATATATGCAGCATTTTTATAACAACTGAAAGTAACATAGTTAGTTGACTGTGCTATAAAATAGCTTCATGTGCTTTGAAAAATACATAATACTGCCTCTTTAATTTTCAAACCGTTTTTGATCAAACTTTATGGCCCTAATTTAGCTCCGAATTAATTCCCTTGTTTTGAATATTTAGTCATTTCCTTTGTTCTGTTCTCAGTGTATTTTGATTGAGACTATTATATTTTGGTTCCACTCCTTCTGTGTTCATTCTGTGTTTTATTGTCATCACCTTGTCATCTTGCTGCTTAGACTCACCTTGTTTTTCAGGTTCAGTAGCTGCGTTTCCTTTACAAAGGTACACAAATCTTTGTCCGTTTTCTGCTAATGTCGGCAAAAAAAAAATAATAAAATTCGCCATTGTGGTGTTTTCATTAAATAAGAAATGAAGTTTAAATCAGACGTGAATAAGCATGTTTACGTGATAAGTCATTAAAACATGCTGCTCCATGATCTTCCAGCTACTTCCTGTTGTCTTCTTCTTCGTGGTTTGCACCAGTGGCGACATCTGGTTGTTGATCGTGTGACTCGTGTGATGCGAAAAAAGTGTTTCCATTGCAGTTTTGCAAAATAAACCAATTTCGATAAGGCCAGAAAACCACCATCTTAGCGCCAAAACTTTTTCTCGAAAAAGGAGATTTTTTGGGGGGGAAAATGGCGTGTTTCCATGAAGCAATTTTATTTTCGTCCTTCTTCGAATCCTAACTTTTCTTTTTCCTGAGATTCAAAGCCAGTTATAAAAATCCAAAATATGTGCAAAACCTTTATGTTGAAATTTCTGAGAGAGATGCTGATACAACCTTTCAGATAAAAAATGTACTTAAATCAGTAATACTCTAGTTATTTTAAGTTCCCTTTGGGATTTATCTTATACCAATAGATTTAATTGGGAGATTTCATGTTTTTACTAAGTATCAATATTGGGATTATTAAGATAAATAAAATTTTAAATCTCATTTATTCCTCTTTAAACAGTACACTGAGATAGTTCCCCGTTCAAAAGAATTAGATTTTTGATATGAGACTGAACATCAATGCACAAATGTAATTTAATGGAGCCTATTTTAATGCTACACTTGTCTAAATACAGAGAGCAACAAAACAGGTGATAATAGTAAAACAAGCAAACAAAAAAAATGAGCTAAACAAGGCTCATAATGGAGAAAGAAAAAAAATGAGCAGAAGTATGCTGTTAACAGAGGGAATATGGTTTGCAGGAATCAGAGTGTATTTAATCTTTAGATTTGATGAGGAACATTTTAAATAGAGGTTTGAAAGGTATTTTGCATTTCATCTAACACAGTTCCTGATATGGAATGAGAACAGCAGAAGCTGCTAAACCCTGTGCCGTGATCATTTAAAAAGGGTGTTGAGTTTTGCATCTTGTTCCTAATTCTCACCTGGTTTCAGTTTATGGATTGCTTCACACCCATTTCCTTATTTTCTGCTCATGTCCAGGCTGTTGGTTCACTGGAAGATGGGACATTTTTTTTTAACCAGGCCTCTCATTTCATCTAACGGTGATTTGCGTTTATGTTGTGTGCTGTGGATTTCCTGCTTCCTGGGACTTTTGATTTATTTTGTAATTTTATTGAAATCTTTTGAGGGTTTTTTTGTTTTGTTTTTACGTCTCTTGTGCCATGCATTTTGCTTTTAATTTTCCCCAAGTAGAGTTTTGGTAACACCAGGGGTAGCGTCATGTTGGAGTTGAATTTTCTGACCCACATGCAGAAACTAGTCACGAAACCACGTTTTTTGTTTTTGAAAATAATTGAGGTGCTTGATTATAATTCTGCCCTGAAAACTTGTTTATTAATGGATATAAGCATCTGACAAGAACTGTATTTTCACTGTCTGTGAAACTTATTTTTATACAATACCACCCTAAGTTAAAATATCCATGATTTATTGGTTAATACCCATCTTGAAACCTTTGGCAGCGAGATGACTCTGCTCTGAGTACTGCTTCAAGCACTCATCAGGAACAATCTGAGGAACCTGTGGGTGACAACTCAGGCTGTCTGAATGGCTTCGCTGCTGTGAAATACATTTGGCCACTTAAACTTTAACCAATGTGCACTGAAGTGCTCAAAAGCCTGCATGCAGTGGCTGAAGGAGAAGAGCAACATATGGATCCAAAACTGCAGCCTTTCTTCCTTTTACACAGACAGCCTTTTATAGTTTATTGATAAGTTTGTTTATCTCAAAGCTGCAAAAAACTGGACAGTGCAGGCAATGAATGCTTCACTCTGTTGTGAGTAGAAATTAGCAACAGCGTCAGTATAAATTACAGCATTGTTCATTTTTATGCACAAATGAATGAACCATAAAATCAGCCTAAGTTACACGTTTGAAGAAACTGAAGTAAACACAGTCAATAAGACCACTAGGCTCATCAACGAGCACTGACATTTATGAAAGTTTCAGTGAAAGAAGGTTATCTTCTTGAAATATTATGTTCTCTTGGGAAATTTTAAGTGCATGTGCAATGTCACACTGACATCATGTGCAGTCCACCCAAACATTACAGACCAAGCATTCTCCCCATGGCAACAGCTCTGCCTTCCCTCTGCAGGATGATGTGCCCTGCATCCATATGTGGCTGAAGAAAACTGGACTTCCCCATATCCCCATCTAAGCTCAGCGAGCAGCTATTCATCTAAAGCTGCCCCATCCTGCAGCCTACAGGGCCCATCGGCTGCCGTTGTCCTGTTCCCACCAGAGAACATCCAACAGTCATCAACTGGTGAGTCATAACTGTTATGGCAGGACAATGAGTGTCTACTATGCAATTGTTCTTTCTCCTTTCATATGCAAGATATTTTTGGGGGGGTTTAGTGATGCATAATTGTAAAGTAGAAGGGGAAAGAGTGATGGTTTTGAAAAATATTCACAAAAAACACAAGGAAAGTGTAGTTTTGCATTCAGTGGAATGGAAAAGTATTTACTTCCTTACAGATTTCTGCTAGTTTTGCATTTTTCTCAAGCTGAAATGTTTTGATTCACCAAACAATTTCATATTTGTCTGGGCTAACTTCAGTAAATACTAAGAAAATACCCCCCCCCAAAAAAAACCAACAGTTTTGAAATAATTATATAATTATTTATTTTACTGAAGGAAAAAAAAAAGCTTTCCAAACCAGGCTAGCCCTATGTGAAAAAAAATATTCGCCTCCAAAACGAATAACTGGCTGTTGCACCCGTTGTTTCAACAATGACTCTGCAGTATCTTCAGTAACTGGCAGTGAGTTCATTGAAATCCCTGTTGATAAATTGTGGCCCAAATTTGTTTGAAGAATTGCTTTATTTTGGAAACATTGGAAGATTTTTGAGCGTTAATTAATTTTAATATCAGATAAAGATAACTGTCTTTTTTACAATGATTTAAAGGAGACCTATTATGCTTCCTTTTAAACACGTTAGTATCGGTCTATACAAAACATGTTCATCACATTTTTTGCACAAAATCATTCTCAGATAATGAGATTTCACCTCCTCAGTTCTGCCTGCTTTGAGCTTCTTTCAGGAGGAGCTGTTTTAGGGCCTCTTCACACCTTTATGCACTTCATACACGTCAAAACATACATCTTTGATCCTGAGTCAGGCCCAGAAGCAGAAGAAGTGGAGCCTCCTGCAAAGCCATCAACGATGCAGCAGTGGTTTCTGGATGGTAAGTCAGCAGCAAAATACTTGTCTGTTCCAGAAGCCATTTTACAGGGTAAAACCAGTTGACCAAACATGTTCGATGAAGTGGGTGGAGCTTTGCTTGGGCTGCTAGGTGAGGGGCAGTGCCCACCGATCGTGACGTCAATATTGGGAGGTTTTCGTCTTCAGGACATCAAAATACGTTAACTTATTGCCAGAAAACAGCTGGATGGGGGGGTGGTGGCACTTGGACTGTTTCTTGAGGCAGTAGAGACACAAACAGAAGTACAAAAACGTTCCGAAAGTGAATTCGACATGATAGGTCCCCTTTAAGAAAAAGCTGCCCAAACCAACATTTAACCCCATGTTAAATTATGAATTAAATGTGATTAACCTTATCTTTATGTTTAGTATCACAACCTACATCAAGATCTGTTTACCTTCATACCTGCAGAATCAAGAAATAACAGCAGAGAGCCCATCTGGCAACATGAATTAGGCTAAAACATTTAAAAAAAACTCATATTATATCCTGATCTGAAGAAATCTAAGAGCAGATAAGAAACAAAGTCATAGACATTTATCGATTTGGAAGGAGTTAGCAAGTGATTTCTAAGAATCTGTACCTCCAGGACCGTAGATGAGGACCAGAACAACAGCGGAGCTTCTGTTTTCAGTTCAGCTAGTTCTACGCCACAACAAACCAGAGAAATGCCCACATTACTCCAAAATAAATGAGAAAAAAAGAAACGGTCAAGGGTCTCGGATTTTGTATTATTTTATTGTATTATTTTTGTATTATTTATAAAACACCCAATCCTCATCCAAACCGAGCTTTAAAACTGTCCTTCCTTCCTAATCACCTGCTAGCCAGATTAAACTGAGAACTCAGTAACTATGACATAAAATGTGATGTGATGTTGTAAATGTATTTCATTATTCATCGGACATTTTAGTTAAAACTGAGTGATTTCTGGATATCTTACACCTAAGATGTGATGTGTCACGGTCAAAGACGCAGGATTGAGCATAGAATGCATGCCGAATAAAATTCCTCTGGGATCCAATTAGTGAAGTGAAAACTGTCCATTTTGTTGCTCACCTTTAGACCTTTTGGCCCCCGGACTTAGGGGCATTTTCACAAAATACCCTGAGGCTAAATGATGCTTCTTATCTATATTAGACAGGAGAAACATCTAATAATAGTTGTACTAAGTGTAGCTGCTACTTGTTTGTCCAGAAACCTTCTCACACACATGGATTCCCAGCTAAAGAAGGAACTGGAGACCAAACATGTATGTTCTTTAAGTGGTGGGAAGAAGTAGAGCAGAAGTTATCAACATCCACGGTTGATTTTGGAAGCGTTGATCTATGTGGAAGCACATTTTAAAATAATGGGCTAAACAAGGAGACAAAAAAAAATTGCTTTACTGTCAAACCATTTTCCTGTATGCATGCTCTTATAAGTCCAAACCTCCACAAAACCTTCAATTAAGCTGTATTGAACTGATATATAGCATGATAGTTCTTTAAACTTAAAACACTACATGTAGACATTTTGATGGCTGTGTTGGTTTTTAGCAGTATTTTCTTATTTTTGAACACATTTTATGCTGATCTCTCCCTTTTCAGCTTTGTATCATTTCTGGGGCTGAATTTGCTCGTTGCATCTTAGAGGTAAAGTATCACTGAGTCTTTTATATTTCACATTTGGAGTGCTACCGCTAAGATCTGCTATGAATGCCCCAATGTTTTCTGGCAGGCCTTTTTTCAATGTCCGTCTTTTGCTTTAGATTACGCCCATACTCATACCTGTCAGTTCTCCAGTGTTCTGCCTTTGAATATCGTACATTTTCAGCAGCAAATGGAGCCACTCTTTCATCCCTGAACACTGCAAAGTCTTCAGACTGTTACATAAGAGTGTGCACGTGTTGAAAAATGTTTGTCCCAACCTGTTAAGCTTAAATTAAAAGGATCCAGTGATCTAGACAAATTGGTGAAATTAAACTTTGTGTAATTTTCTGCTCTTATTTTGATAAGAAAACACTCTCCAGCTCTGAAACTATGAAATTATTCCCTTTCAACCCATAATTTTTTACTGTTATAATACAATGTAATGCAAATTATTCCTATCAAGTACAATAAGCTAAACTTTATTCTATGTAGGACAAGTTCTTTCTGAGGAGTGTATTAAAAAATGTTGACCTGCTGAATTTAAGATGTTATTCACTTTGCAAACAGTTGCTGATGTAACAAGTTTGAGTTTAAAGTGAAACAATTTTTTTTTGTTTATCCTACAAAAGCGAGAACCCATTTGTTATCTCCAAGACAGCAGACAATTTATACTCCAGTAGGAACACATTTTAAAATAAAACATGGCGACTTGAGTTGCTGTAATCCCCAGTGAGAGCTGAGAAAATCCCAACTTTACAAACATAATTCGTTCTCTCTTGTTCTCTCCTTCTGTTTGCCTCTGTAACATTGAAACCGATGTATGCTGTGATCTGCTCCTCCTCACAAAAAGCTCAGAGTAAATAACCTCTCCCAACAGGCTGCCTCTTATACACGCAGAGAGAAACGCTGCTCTGACGGAATATTAGACATTTAATTTAAAAGTCAAGTGCATACGCTGAAATAACAGCGGTCTTATAAATACTTGTGTTGGGCTGAAATGTCAGTGTGAATGTCATTACAGTCGTCTTAGCATGAAGAGGTTATTAGGTTAAAGAGAGGGATTCAGTGTTTCATCATCCCATGGCTGTTTTCCTGCAGAACACAGACATTTAGGAAATGCGACGCTATAAACATTTAGACTAAGAAGAGAGAGACAGTTTGGTATCTGCAGCCCCATTTGAAACATTGACTCACACTGACTATCCTACATGCACATGCAAATCTGATGGTGTGATGGAATATGACTTGTTGACAGTTTAATCACCTCATTTTCAACACAAAGGAGCTCGATGTGATGCCTTGTTGAGCCGAGTACTGTAGTGTTGTGATGCTAAAATTATCCAGCTGCGGTTCGTGGTAAATTGTGAAATAGGGCTGATTAAAAATGATTGGCTTGAAATTGTTTGAAAATAACCTCAGGGGCATTTCTGTACCGATGGGCAGTAAAATTGCTTCCTTAAAATAACGTCTGTATTCACAAACACCTGAAAGCTGCAGGAAACTGTCAATCACTTATGGAAGAAGAAGAAAGGCTGGTGAGAAAAAGCTAACCTTTTACAGGTACATTTCAGTAAATTAGAATATCATCAAAAAGTTTATTTATTTCAGTAATTCAATACAAAGACAAAACTTATCTTTTATTAATACACAGAGATATATTTCAAGTGTTTATTTCAGGTAATTTGAATGATTATGGTATACACCTATTAAATATGGGGTGCCATTTTGTAAAGTTACACAGTCAAAAATAAACAGCAATAATTTGGGTTATTTAGCCTCTCATAAGAGGAAAAAATGGGGGTCCTTTTTCAAAGTCAGATCTTCACCATGTTATTCATTCATTTATAAATGTCATGGTTTCAAACTAAATATTTATTTAGCAAGCTAAATATTTAGTTTGTAAACTAAATATTCAATTAACAAGCTAAATATTTAGTTTATCAACTAAATATTTACCTCCAAAACTAAATATTTTGTTGGCAAGCTAAATATTTAGCTTAGCTCTGAGCTAAATAATTAGTTTGAAGCTAAATATTTAAATATTTAGCCTAAAATTAAATACTTAGCCCCAAACTAAGTATTTACTTAGCAAGGTAAATGTTGAGTTTGCTAACTAAATATGCAGTTTAGAACTAAGTACCTAGTTTAGAGCTAACTATTCAGCTTGCTAACTAAATTTTTAATTTTAAACTAAATATTTTGTTTGCAAGCTAAATATTTAGTTTGCAGCTGAATAGTTTGGAGCTAAATATTTAATTTGCTAATTAAATATTTAGTTTGGAGCAAAACATTTAGTTTGGATACTAAATACCTAGCTAGCAAGCTAAATATTTAGTTTGAAGGGGAATAGTTTGTAGCAAAACATTTAGTTTGCTAACTAAATCTGTAGTTTGGAGCTAAATATTTAGTTTGAAGCTGAATAGTCTGGAGCCAAATATTTAGTTTGCTAATTAAATCTGTAGTTTGGAGTTAAGTATTTAGCTTACTAATTAAATATTTAGCTTGAAACTGTGACATTTATAAATGAATGAACAGTACGATGAAAATACGACTTTAAAAAATGAACCTCCATTTTTTTTTGTTGTTTTTTTTTTTTTAATGACAGGCTAAATAACCCAAATTATTGATGTTATTTTTTGACCATGTAACTTTACAAATGGCACCCCATAATTAAAAACCCAAAACACAGTTTTTCAGAAATCTTTAATACCATTACAAAAGACCAGTGTAAAGGAATTTTCTTAAATGCAGAAATGTGGGCCTAGTGAAAAATATTTCCATGTTTTGTTCAGTATATTTGGTACTTGGTCGAGGCCCTTTTTGCTTTAATTACTACATCAAGGCAGCATGGTATGAAGACAACCAACTATTGGTTCTTCTGGGGTGTTCAG
The DNA here is from genome assembly GCA_014839685.1 of Anableps anableps. Lineage (NCBI taxonomy): Eukaryota > Metazoa > Chordata > Actinopteri > Cyprinodontiformes > Anablepidae > Anableps > Anableps anableps. The sequence continues at coordinate 3,754,131 of CM026072.1, forward strand.
GAGGTTGTTTTTTTATGCAGATGTCAGCTCATCTGCATTGTTGGGAGGTAATGGCACCACTTTCAGAGTGGACGGGTGCCAAGTCCTGCTGGAAAATGAAATCAGCATCTGCATAAAGCTTGTCAGCAGAAGGAACCATGAAATAAATTGTCCTGACTTTGAACTTGAGAAAACAGTGGATCAAAACCAGCAGGTCACTCCTAAAATCATTGGAGCTCAAACAATTGCATTGTATTCCTCTCCACTGCTTCTCCAGACTCTGGAACCTCGATTTGCAAATCAAATGCAAAATTTGATTGAAACTTTGACTCCAACTGCAGTTCATGCCTTCTGAAGCTAACCCAAACTCTTGATTACCCTTTACTTTATGGTCCTCTGAATGCTTATAGGTATCTCTGCTGTTTGAGACATGTTTCTCCAAAATGTTTTCCTTCAACTCAACTTTTCATTAATATGCTTGAATCCTTTAGGACTGACCTTTTGCGGTTAACACTCCTTATGGATGGTGTCAATGGACGTCTGTGGGCCAAAGCATCTGTTAAAATCTCTTCTTTTATTGGTGTTGTGTAACATACACACTTTGGGTTTTCATCAGCTGTAAATCTTCAAAATTAACAGAATACTTGAAATATATCAGTCTGTTTATAATGAATCCATGTAAAATGGCCTTTGCTTTTTGATGAAATCCTAATTTAGTGGAATAAACCTGTTGCTAAACTGAAACTAATGACAAGACTTAAACAAGTTGATTAATGTTCCAGGTTTTCATGAAGAGCTTGAGAACTGTAAGTCTGCACTCTTATCACTTAGATCTTTTCCTTTATGTGCCTAAATGGAGTCTCAGGAGGAAGAACAAAACAAAAATAAAGATTTAAATTCAATCTTTTACCTGAAAAACATTACTTCCTCACTCGCTTGTGAAAATCTTTCTCACTCCTCACTTCAGCTAACAACCCTGGCTTTTAGCTTCCAAGTCCAAGCTTTTACAATCAATTATTAGGCAAGTCTTATTTTTAAGGATTAATTTTATTAACCACCAACTACAGTGCTCTCAGTTAATCCAAAATGTTAATAAACCTCAGACATGAATGTTAAAGAGAGTAAAAAGTGAGGTTTTGGCTTTCTCAGGAGAATTTCTATATGTGCACAATTATTGGGCAACTATTATTATGCAGAATTATTGTGCAATTAAATGAAAGACACATATTTTCCCGTCTTACTCTTTTATTGTTACCTGTTTGGGTGAGAATTATAAACAATTAAAAACTTTCCAGGAAACATTTATTTTTACAAAAATTTTTTCAAATCTTTTCATTTATTTATAATACAGTCCAGTGTTACAGCTATGTTCAGATCCAATCATTGTCCAATGTAAGTTGTTAAAAAACTATATACCTTTTGAAGCCCAACCAATTGCATCAAGTTGTTAAATTTGCAGCAAGGACCGCCACTAGAACCTGGCTCATTAGAGCAGCTCACCTGCTGTGAGTGACTGGGTGATGAAAAGACAGAAAGCAGGAACAGAAACACACCAGAGCACCGGTCCAGGACTACTTTCTACAGGAAAGAACAGTCGATCACAGAGTTAATGACAGCAATAGTCCAGTTAGTGCAGGGGTCTGTAACCTTTTCAATCCTAAGATCTATATTTGCCCTCAGTCCATCTAAATAAGACTTGATAAAAGCTGCAAATGTTACATGACCTTTTAAAAACTTATAATTTTTGATAAATATCTTCTTCAGGAAACCCCAATATTCTATCTGTTTTTAGGTTTTAAAATAAGGAAAAACATTAAACTTTCAAAGAAAAGAGGATGGATACGTTTCCTTATGTGGAAAATGATTTTAAAAAGCATGTGGTTTCCAACTCAATGACAAAATCAATTCATCACATGAAAAAAAATAAGTAGCATATGTTATTAAATTTATATTTAAAACATTAGTTCTATATCTTTTTAAGCCAGACTTTTTAAGAACCATTGTGGAAAGTTCAAAGAGCCACACTGCAGCCTGCAGGCCCCCTGGATTAGTGGATTCACCTGAGACAGAAAGAGTTAACAGAACCACTGAGCCAGAAGTTCTAAATTAGTGTTTACAATAATTTCAAATAATGCATCGATGGAGAGAAAGAGAAAATAGCAAAGTGAGGAAAAGTGGTCATTAGCATAACTGCAGAGATGAGTCAGGATATCCTTAGTTATTCTAGCAAGAAGCTTTATCATAAAGGAGCGATTTATTGTAACACATGTAATTAGAGGAAACTATTACAATTAAATGGAGTTCAGATCAGCCCATTCACACAGGCACCTTCAGATCTAGTTGCATACATTTGAGTTTAGTCCTAATTATCGTACAATATAATTCAGGTCAGTTAATCAAACAAAAGTTATCTGTCTAAAGAAGCCCAGCCGACTGCGTTGAGTCACTGATTTTGTCGCAGTCACTCCTCCTGAGAAGCACAAGGCGTCAGTGGAGAGGAACAACTGCAGAAACCAGCAGCTTTCCTCAGAAACACATAGCATTCATCACATACAAAAAAGAAATTAACAATCAAGCCAGCAATTTACAAAACGAAGCTGAAATTTGTGAGAGATGTGAAAATGAGTATGATTTATCATACTGTAAATGTTCTGTGTCAGGGTTTCATGATCGCATGTTTATTTTCATACCATCATATTACTTATTTCAGCTAATAATGCATAATGTTTTAACATCTATGGTGTATCGGTCAGATCCACAGCTCACGTTCAAAAACGGAAGAATCAATTTGAGGATTTAAAACAGCAAATGGTTACATTTACCTTTTTTCTATATGCTACAGTATGTATTATTGGCCAGTAACACACCAGCAGGACTCTGTCAGCACAACAGCACACCTCCTCTGCACAAAGAGCAGAATGTGTTGATATGTGGCTGTTTGAATTTGGGTATCATTTAGCTTTCTGTTTAGATCATTTCTTTGTTGTTTAAAGATTTTGCAATTTTAGTTTATTCCTTCGTGTCAGTTCATTTATGCATTTTTTTAAAAACATTTGTGCGTTCTGACTTGTTTCTATAGATTCGAGTTCCTTTCTGTTGTTTATGATCACCTTTGTTACGTTCTATGGACTCCCTTCCACAAATTCTCTCTGCTCTGTTTATCTTTCATCTTACCTCAGGTCCAAAACACACCGGATCCATTTTGGCACCTGGAAAATTGATGTATCGATGTAATGATGTACGCTGTACATCAGAACGCCTTAAAGTCAATGGGGCCTCGCAGACCGCTAGCGATTCTCTGTGACTGTTTCTCCAACTGTCGGGAATGTCGTGACTGAGACAGGAAGTGAGACACGCTGGCAAAGTAAAACGCATCCGCTTTAGGGGAAAAGACGAACTAAAATCTTTTACTCGCAAAAAAAGTAGTGTAGTTAGCCATGGTCAGACCGCAGAAGTACAGAAAAAAGTAAAGAGTGAAACAGCGATTTTGTGCGAGCAGCTCGTGTTTACACGGCGGGATTTCCGATAAATATCGCGAGTCTGGTGGTGCGATGACGGACGGTTGCGTTGGAGCCTGTGTGTCAGGTAAAAATCTGTTCGGAGCGTGAAAAGTCGGATGCAAGCAGTGTATTTTGGACCTCAGCCTGTCAGCCTGCATCACCTCAGCTGTTATCCATCACCTCACTCTCCTCTGCCTGTGATCTCCCTCAGCTGTTTCCACTTCTCTCTGATTAGCTTTTCAGGTTGCGCTGTAATTTCCACCTCTGCCTCATAGTCTATATAGCGTTTTGGTTTTGATTTTCTCCACTGGCTCCTCCTGGGATACCCCATTACCCACCTGGGTCTTTTCCTACAAATTATCCGTTTCTTTGTCTGCTGTTCTGGTCTTCGCTCCATGGCCTGTTTCTTCCTGCATCATCGCTGTAAGTGAGCCTTTTTTAAAGGGAAGGTTTTGCTCTCCAAAGTCTCTGCACATGGGTTCTTCACATACTGAAATATATCAGAAAAGCAACACAAAATCTTCAAAAATATACTAACAGCATCAGCTCATTATACTTTTAATAAAAAGTCAGATATAAAACCGTTAAAGGACTAAAGATGGGTTTCTTAATGTATGCTCCCTTGAAATTCAAGACATTCTCAGACATGCTTTCAGCTCAGATGCAAATTATTTCCTGCTGATGCTTTATTTGTTCATTCATGCTTGAAAACAATGTAGTTCTGTGCAACAACTGCAGGCATGAGATAGGGATTACAGGTTCATGAGTTGATTCATTTTGATTTTCAGTGGCAGAGATTACAGCAGCCAAGAAGTAAATAACACAGCTGGTCATAAAAATGGAAAATATTTGCCTCAGTAACGACTTCAAAAAGCACCAGCCAGTTGGAACTAATCAACTTCTTTCACTATAGAAAGATAAAGTTACATACAGAAAGTTTTTAGTCACTTTTGGTTGTTTTTCACATCAACCTCCCACTAAGAGAAATTCTTTTTGCATTTGCTGTAGAAGTAACAATTTTCCGTTGAATTGCAGGTTGCTTTCCCAGACCAAACTTTATTGAGTGCTTCTGAAAAACTTTGATCTGTGCAGGGACAACAGGTGTTTCTTACATTGAAACTGGGAAACCTTTAAAGCTGAATTTTGTCGCAATGATGCAACTCAAGTCCCTGAAAGTTTTATTTGTGCATGTGTTTAAAGAGTCTGGCAGGGTACCACCATATCTTCAAGAAGAGTCCTTGCTTTTCATTTGAGAGGGTTTTTTTTGGATCTCTTCACGGCTCTCGCTTGTTCCCTGTTGTGACAACACATGATTTAAATTACACTTCAAACTGAGGAAAGCATAAACTGCAAACACTTTTATCTTCCAAAGACATTCTCCTGTTTGGTAGATTATCAGTTATTTACATTCCAACAGGTCGGAACAGCTGGGTGGTGAGGCCTGTAGCTGGTACAAAGTTGAAGGAGTCAGCTTATTTGTAAAACTGGCCTTTCACCATCATAACTGTAAACAAGTGATAAGGTATTCTTTAAGCTGATTTGTTTCTGCCTATCAGAAGTGACGGGGGAAGCCAAGATTCCTACCTTGGCTGGTATTCCCAGGTTATGGGTCATGTGAATCCATCTGTCGTATCCTAGACTCTACCTGCACCCATATTCCCATATTGGCAGGCCTGAAAATCTTCAAAAACATAGCCGTTTAGTTTAAATCAAACATGCAAATGTAAATAACAGAAATATACACTTTTAAAAAAAGAGTACATTAGTGTGAGTTAGGAACCACAACTGCCTGCAAATGGCTGAAATACTTGAGGCCCCCTCTAAAAACGCGTAAAACCACCGATTTTAATAGTTCAAACACCAAATATACATTAATATGTATTAATATGCAGTCAACATCCACCATCTTACTTATCGACGCTCTTGGGGGTGCAGTCAATCAGCACCAAGGAAAATGAGTGACAAACACCAACCAATGGTGTGTCAAGTAGCATTTCGCCCAGGTATTTCAGCTTCCCAAGCTGAATTTTCTTAAGAATATTTTAAAATTTCCGAGAATAATTATGAGTTATGATCCACAGAAAAATGTGTGAATATTAAACCATGAGTAGTCAGAGGTCCACTAAACAGTGCTGTGAAAAACCCCATTCAGATTTCCTTTTTTTTTTTTTTTTTTTTTTTTTTTTTTAATCAAATTAAGATTCGGCTAAAAAAAGTTATTAATCAAAGATATCCTGAGGAAATAATAATATATATATATATATTTCCAGTTGAAGATTTCATTTATCAAAAGAAAAAAACTATCTATAGCAGTTTGTAAAATAAATAAAAATAAATTCCTTCTTGGAAAAAATAATAAAATAGCTGTGAGTAACTTGTTACTGCCTTGCTTCAACTTGACCAGTCACATTCAGGCCTCATTACTTAAAATAATCACTTAAAACAAACCTGTTTGACAACATGAAGTAGGCTGAAAGTACTTAACATAACACATCATCAGAGAACATGCAAAAGTGGTGAAGATTCACTGGAGCGTTCAAGAGTGCATCAACTTCTCATCCAAGAGGCCAAAAAACCCCCCCAAAAACCCAGAACAACATTTAAAGGACTGCAGGTTTAACTGGTCAGAGTTTTTAATTCAAAAATAAAAAAGAGGCTGGGCAAAACTGGCATCCATGGGAGAGAACCAAAGAGAACATATAGGGTTGCCTCACATCTGCCCACAAAAATATTCTCTGGACTGAGGCAGCTGCTTTAGAAAGTGTATCCTTGAAGCTGAGCCATAATAACTTTGGGGAACAGAGGAATAGGGAAAACATTATCTAAAATAATGTTTTTCTTCCGTTTTTTTGCTCTAAAATTGACAAACATCAATACCTATGAGTGGGTACATAAAAAAAAATAAAAAAAAACAATCTTGTATCTATCAGACACAGGAACTCTGATTTTTTTTTTTGTTTGTTTGTTTGTTTGTTTTTGAACCACTGTTTTTCCAGCTTTACCTGCAAACCAAACGGATCCCCTCCTACGCACTTTTAGACAACGAACATGGTCCACAGAAAGCTTCCAGTTTGTCTCTTCCTCCCACCTGAAGTTATGACTGATCAGCTGTGTGTGGGATGGAAACGGATTAAAACTCTCTGTCCACCTTTCTTTTTTCCCACTTTACTGTTGATATCTATTAATATCTGAATACGAACAACTGACAGTGACTCGGAACGCTTGACTGGAATGACTGAGAGAAAATATTAAACATTATACTTGGTTTTCAATCTTTACCAGTGCTTTGTGAAAGCTATTGATGTTGCTTGTGCTTTTCCACCTTTTGTCATGTTACAACAGGCTTTCGTGTGTTTTAAATAGACAAGCATAAAGTAATGCTTAACTGTAAGATGGAAGAAAATTGATCTATGGTCTTCTCTCTTTTTTTTTTTTTTTTTTTTTTTTTTGCAAACAGAAATCTGAAAGTTGCAGTGTGCATTTGTGTTCAAACCTTAGATTTCTTTTATCCTGGGCAAACAGAGCATTAATCAGAAAAGCAGCCAAGAGGTTCTTCCTGAGGGAGAACCTATATTTCTACCAGTCTGGCCTGTCAATGTTGATAGAGACCCATAATAAATCCCATTTTTAATTCATCACCAGTCACGTAGGGGATGAAGCAAATAAATTTTGGTCAAATTTTACTAAAACTGAACTAATTTACATGCAAAACAGTATGCACGGTACTCAAACATCACCCTGAACACAACATTCAACACCCCCCCATTAAGGTGTGGAGCTGTAGGGTGGACATATTGATGGGTTACCGCAGAGTGATGTTACAACTCCAGAAAAGTCCAGGTACGGACCAGTGCTGGAGAAATGTCCTGGTACTCTTAGGGAAAAAATTTGTTGGAAGTGTTGGAACTTCATACCAGTGCATACTGACCCACTTAAAGCTGCAGTATGTAACTTTTACAAAAATATATCAGTCTGGCTTTTGGGACATGGTTCCCAGACCAGAAGGGATGTATAGTCGCCCCAGTGAGTTCTGGGTTGCCTCTGGGGTTGGACGTGCCCAGAAAATCTCCAAAAAGAAGCGCTCAGGAGGCAAACTTACTACATGTACTTTAGCTGACTTCTTTTGATGCTTTTCTCCAAACTGTGCCTGGGTGATGGAGCTTGTAGCACACAAATGGAATAATGAATAGAGAACTTCTTTCTGTGGCTCGGCTTTTTCTTTAACTGACCAGAGAAACATCCGGAACGCTGCGTTTGATACCCTGATCCTTCTATCCATGGAAAACACATCAAGATACTCCTCTGCTTGAGGCAAAGACTCATTCCTGACCTGGAGGTAACAGCTCACCTTACAACCCAGGCTAGAAGTATTAATTTTTACTGAAAATCCATTCATAAGAACGAATAAATATTACGAGAAAAAAATACACCACTTTACCTGTCTCACCTTCTGTTCACTCGTGCCTATCTTCTAACAATCTACTTCCTTATGGTCTTCATAAGACCAAATAACTTAAATCATGGGTCAATATCCTTTTTAGATGATTAATTAACTATCTAAAATTAATCATTCATAAACTGTGAAATAAAAGCAGATTTAAAAATGCTGCTTTAGTGTTATTGTTTTCAGGTTCAAACCGCTCTCTGTATTAAAGCCCCCTCCTGTTTGGAGTTCTCATCCTCCTCCCTCTGTGTGTTTTCAACCAAGAACGAAATATAAAACTGACTCCAATCAGTTTAAAACATTATTATATCGGAGTATTTCCTGGTTGTGGAAATTGCAAATCATAGGTTAGATTCATTTCACCTCTTGCTGTACTTTACTTTTATAAACAGGTCCTCACATTGGTATGCAGTTTTTAGAAGTTAATTAATTTTTGTAAATGTCAGTCAATCAAGTTGTGCCTTGTTTTATTAAACCTTGAAGAGGAGCGAACATATCCAAGTGTTATTTTTATGGCTCTTTTGAATGTGTTCCCTTCAAAGGTGTCTCTGAAGTTTCTCTCTTCCGTCTGCTCAGGAGTTTCGTCTGAATCTGCTCACTGCTCTGCGTGGGACAAATAAGTCTGTGGAAATTACAAGAAGCTGGTGCTTGCCTCTGCCTGTTTTTGATTTCTTCATTGTTGAAAAGGACGACCTTTCTTATGTGTTTGTTCTTTTTGCTTTTACACAAAAAGTGTGAAAGGATAATTTAATGCGCCCAGTGGTGCGGTTCCAATCTGTAATGGGAATTCTGCACGGACTGAAGAGCAAGAGATCTGAGGTTTTCTGTTATTCTAGATGTAATTTTTTTTTGTTATTATGGTGATTAAAGGAACAGATAATGTGAGCTGCATGACCTTACATGATGGTTAGATGTTTCTCCTGGTTAGTCTTGAATGGAGCATGCAAACAAAGCAAGCTGGATGCTTGAAAGGAGGAGTCGGTGAGGCTCAGGGGGAGAAGGTTAACAAGTTGCTTCTGCAGAGGATGAGTTGTTAAAATTGTCTCAAGAAACAGTCTGCTGGACTGCCTGTAGGTGTTCTGTAATAAAAACCCTCTTTTAAAGCTTTCAGTCAGTTTTTACTAAGTGTCACAGGCTCCTTGTAGGAGCCAGTGGGGTTCTGGGTGACACCTGATGTCGTCCTCTAAAGCAGAAGCAGAGTTGTACCAACACCAGACCTTCTACCTTTTCAATAGTTTAACTGGAGGACGGGGAAACGCACAGGTTTGTGACTGAGTGCTTGGAGGAAATCAGGTGAAATGGGAAAAATAATAACCAAGTGCATATTAAAGAAAAAGAATAGCAAAACAGCACTGTACTTTGAAAATTTGCTTTGGCAACAGAGTGTGTGGTGCTGAGAATGCCAGAAATGCCATCTAGTTCCTCATACCAGAGACGCTTGTCCTTTCTGTAGCAAGACTGAGCCTCAATTTTCCCAGTAAAATATCATTGTTCTCCTACTTACCAGGAGCTCCAATATACTGTGTCTGACCATATTTCCATCACAGCTTTTAACTCATCCTCCCTCCATGTGTGACCACTAGCCGTTTCTTCTGGTAATCTTGCAACAGGTGTATTTGTTTTGGTTGTGTTTACCCACAATGCATCACTTGATGGAGACCAGAGATCATCCTGAGCTTAGCAGTTATGCCTCGGCTCCTCGGGAAGATATACTGACCACTTTCATCACTCATTTTTGCATATTTTAATTATTTCTGTCATTAACTTTGTGGTTTCTCTGTTTTTCTCTCTAGTAGAAGAGAGAAACAACCCTAATCAGTTTCAGCAAATGACCTGCTCTGCTGGATGTTTCTTCCTGTTAAAAGGGAGTGAAAAGGAGTGGTTCTGTCTGTTTTTGTGGTAGTTTTGTGTTATTCTTGTGTTCTTAGGTTCTAGTATTTGGATTATTTTAACTTTTAGGCAACCTTACCTCGTATTCCTGTGTATTTTTACATCGCAGCTGTTACTTAATCAGTTAATTAGACTCACCGGTTCCTTGCTTCATTATTATTTTTTTTTTTTTTTCAGTGCTTGGCTTAAATGCTTCTCAGTATTTTATCCTCACGCCAGGGTGTCCTTAAAAGAAAAAATCATCAGTTCAGAGCCATAGATGATTAAGATTTCAAACTTCTTAAATTGCGGCAAGAAAATGTCTCCAGCTTCAACAAACTAAATAAATAAATTACAGCTATTTCTCATTTTTTGGCAAACTAGTTTTGATTATTTTTAATCTGAGGAAGTGCAGATAAATGCTGATGACGATTATCTGCCAAAAATGGTTGTTGATGTTGAAAACCTTCACTGGTGATTCTTAATGGAGAGAACCCAGTCAAGGACAGAAGAGCAGGAAGTCAACAGGCTGCCAGAACCAAACATAGAAGTGTTATGTAATTCTTATCTAACTAGTTTTGATGCATAAGAACAAATTATTTCTTCATAGAAGCACTGTGAGGGCTCAGAGTTACTCTACACATCTTCCTCACACCTTTATGTTTTGTTTTCTAAAAAAGAATAAATGGATTCATACACAGACACACACACGCACACACACATCTCAGTGATGCTCCAAACTTTAGCCATAAAGCTACAGCCCAGCTTTTATTGCAGAAATCAGCACCGACTTTCCGTTTGTTCGCCAAAAGAATCAATGAAACACTTGGACATTTCTCTTGTACTGCTTCACGTTTAACCCAAGCCAACCCAGCCCATCCAGCATGTTGGACTGTCTTGGCTCCATATCCCAGCGTGTGGGGTGTTCCTCGAGGACAAACGAGCAACGCAGCCTGTTGAACATGACGTGCAGCCAATCAGAAACCGAGGTGACAGAATCACAGAGGAGAATCCAAAATACAGAAGACAACACAACTGGTGCACCAGAAAGCCTTGTGGACGTCGGAGACAACTTTTAGTTTTGTTTTTTTTCTCCTTTAAAAATAGTCCACAAACTATCGCCACTGCTTCTTCCTCGTTGGCCATGTTTGCTTACTCTGAACTCATATTTAATCTCAAGAAAGTCTGCAAGATTTCTCAGCGTCACCACCAGACATTGCTGTTCTGGTAGGTAGGAAGGTAGGTCGGTCTATCAAACTAGGGATGTGGAAAATATATTACAAGTTTTGGGTGTTTTGAAATATATTTCCTAATACGCCTGATATATGAATGTGTAGGTGGTGGGTTGGTTTGTTTGGCTGTCCTGCTCCATCTCCAATATTCTATAAAGTCAGCAGAGCAAAGGATCCATGTATTATAAATTCCTGCAGAGATGGATTTTTCTGCAAAAATCAATAAAAAAAATTTCTCTTAATTCTGTATGTATAGAGTGAAGACACAAGTAAATGATTTTTAGAACTGATATTGTTTCCAGTAGAGTTTGACTTTGTCTGTGTAATTTACTCTGTAAACACTGAACAAGGGATGTAATGTAAATAAGAAACAATGAGAAAGAAAGGTGTATTTGGAACTTTGTTCAACAGGAAAAAACTTAAACTTGAAATATTTAAATTTAATTTTAGATATTACAATAAAGACCATGTACATTAGAAAAGAAAAATATATTATTTCTTCAAAAAATACTTTCCCAGCTGGATTTTAGTTTGACACGGCTTTGCTTTTATTTTATTTCATCACTCTATTTCATAAACACATTAAGAATTTTTCACTCTCATAATAGCTCATGACTTTTTTGCATTGTCATGTGTTTATGGACGCAACGATGCATTTCAGGTTGTGCAGCTGTTCTTCAAAGGCTGTGTAGCGCGGTGTTTCATCACAAAAAGAGGATGTGAAAGTTTTAAAATGTAGGACAGCAAAGACAGATTTCAAAGGGTAAATTCACAGAGTCTTAAATCTGGCTCCTCATTGGCTTCATTGCTCATCATTTCATGTTCCCTGATCTAACATGTTTCTTTATCAACGTGTTTCTTTATCTAGAGTTTTGGTTTGGTGCCTCATTTTCATGCATGAGCAGAGTATCAGGAAACTATTAATGATGGAGGGTGATTGGTTCAGGTGAGATGTATCTCCGTTTTGATGTCTGCAGAAGTGAGGTGAGGCCCTGGAGAGAAAATGAGGGTGAAGAAAGAGCACTGCGTGGCGGAGTTGGAGAGACAGCTGGGGCTGAATCTGAAGACTAAAGCAATCCTTAACTTGAGGGTCTTGGCCCTGGAGAGGCGACTCATTGTGCAGCAGAGTTGGAGAGCCAGATGGAGCTGAAGCTTAAAGCTCAAAGTTTGCTGGTGTTGATTGCAACAGACCTGCAGAGACAGCTCACTGTGTTGCAAAGTTTGAGCGAAATGTACCTGTTAAACTGCAATAGATTTAGTGGAAGACTGAAAGGCAGTACACACTGAAAGCTGCACCACCTGTGTTTTTTTTTTTTTTTTTTTTTTTTTTTTTTTTTTTTTTTTTTTTTTTTATTTTCAGAAAAAATCCAAATGAAACTAAAAACATTTGCTGAAGATAACACTGAAGTCACAACAATAGCAAGACATTTTACTCCAGTTTTAGTAAAAAAAAAAAAAAAAAAAGTGTAAAAACTGGTTAAGAAGATGGCTTTCCTCGAAATGCTCACTTCTTCACTCTTCGTTTTCTGAGTCATATCGGCAGCTAAATTATGCATATGGTGGTTGCACTCTAGTCGTAACTTCAGGCTGAGCGTCATACAACTGGTTCAATTCTTAACTGGCTCTGTCACCATGGTAGCTGATGCTGTTCCAGTAAAAGCCCCATCTCTCAACCAGTCAATGCCCTGAGAAAATGAGAAATATGACAGGAGCAGTCTTTTTTTTCTCTCTTCAAACTGTTAAGTCTTACAATATTTGCGAGAGGTATCTCAGCAAAACGGAGCCTTGTTCTCTTAAAACAGACTGATTATTCGAAAGTTTATTCTTGTCAGAAGCTGAATGTTAGAAACTAACATTAATTGTGTCTAAATTAAAATCTCCACTTCTAAAAATATTTTAATCAAGAGTGTCAGTGTGCGATGCGTTGTCTGTACATTTAAGTTTACAGTTTTTGTTGTATAAAATTCTGTTTAAATCACAAAATAACAACAGCTTGCTTTTTGTAACTTTATTAAGACTAGATGGCTAAAAATGAATTTAGACTTTTACAATATCTGGAGGGTTTTTATTTTTGTAGATCATTTGGTACCAAGAGTTGGATTCCTGCACAGAGAATAAAATCAACATTTTCATTAGGTTTATAATCTGGGTGCGATATTGATTTAATTTGCCAGGGTGGATTTTTTTTTTGTTTGTTTGTTTGTTTATTTATTTTGTTTATTATATTTTTTTTATAGCCAACTGTCTTCCTGCCTCCTCATTTTGTGTGGTCATCGTATCCCTGCTTCACCTGTTGCAGGAACACTCACATACAGAGTAAGTAACTCTGGGTTTCTGGGTAAAATTGACATTTATATGTTGTGCTTGTAAATCAAACTTGCAACCTTGTGAAATATAATTTGAAATAAGGTCTGGGAAATTGTAAAAGGAAAAAAAAGCATTTGTAATTTAGGCTACTACAATTGTAAAAAAACATCTTTCTCTGTAGAAAATACTTTTTCCTCCCACTCAACTTTCCATTAATATGCTTGAATACAGCATTCAGCAGTCTACTTTTGTAGCAAACCTTTTTAGAAGGTGTCAATGACTGTTAGCACGATAACAGTCAAGTTTTCTGATTGTGTCATAGACCACAGCATAACATTACAGTATTAAAAATCATTTTACCTTTTATGGAATACATCTATAGAATATATTCATCCAACCACTGTCTATGCCTTGTTATCCTTGCAGGGTTGTGGTGCGAGTCATCGAGCGAGATGCAGGATGCAATCTGGACAGGTCACTAGTCAACATAGAGACACACACTCAGTTCTAACGGCAATTTAGAGACAATAGTAAGCATAATATGTAAATTTTTGAACTGTGGGAGGAAGCCGGAATCACCAGAGAGAATCCACACATGCATGAGGAGAATATGCAAACACCATGAGGAAAGAATGTTTTTGAATACAGAACGTTGTTGCTGCAAGGCAACAGCACAAAACATACTTTTTAAACGAACCTCCACATGTCCTTCAAGTTTAATTTAATTCATCCTGCCAAACCACAGCTTCAAACTTGGTTACAGATGTGAACAGAGACAGGTCTAAGTATGTCCAGAGTGTCAGCCATGCAAAGTAGAGCTTTATACGCTGCAAAAACACAAAATCTTACCAAGTATTTTTGGTCTAGTTTCTAGTGCAAATATCTTGAATACACTTGAAATAAGAAAAGCTAGCTTTCAAGTAACTTTTCAGAACAATATAAGAGCTTGTTTTAAGTCAATAATTCCTAAATATTGATGAAAAAATATTAGTTATATGTTAAATAATCTGCCAGAGAAACAAGAGATTACATTATAAATTAAAATATCTTGTCCCACTGGTAGATTATTTCACTTATAACAAGCACTTTTTCGTCAATATTAAGGAATTACTGACTTAAAACAAGCTTCTTCATTGTGCTGTAAAGTTACTTGTAAATTAGTTTTGTCTTATTTCAAGTGTATTCAAGATATTTGTACATCTATTTGTACAGTTGGGTCTCATTGCAGAAACTACTCAAATGTTATTTTCCTCAAAGTCACTAAACAAAATGCACTGTATGTAAATCTGAAGGGGATTTACTTGTATCAGCTTTCTGCTGCAAAGGTTCAGATAAACAGATGAACAGCATCTAGCCTGTTCGATCACTTTTGGAACCACGCAGGACGCCACGGTTTTATTTCTGTGCAGACTCAGGTGGTGGTGGCCAAGCGGCCTGGCAGGCTGATAGACATGCTTCCAGCCATGCTCTTGGCCTGGCTAAAAACAGGCCTTCTGTGGTTCTTGAAGCATCTTTTTTTTAATTTTTTTTTTACTAATTTTAGATCAGAGTCATGGAGGTTTCATACCTTTTCTTAAGTATCGAGGCTTCAGACACAAAAGTATTTGCATGTGGGGTGAGGTGCTTTGTTATACGTCTTCAGGCTTCCAGCAACTGCATGGTGTTTACTGAGTGGTGCTGTAACAGGTGCTGCTAGGTTTTAGTATTTTTCTTTTTATACGCTCAGGAGGCCAGTTTTGGTTGTGACGTGATGGAAATTTATTTAAATAAGGAGAAGCAGGGGAGATTATTCCTTCTCGGCTGTAACCTATTTGGATTCAATTACTGCACTAAACCCATGCTTTGTGAGTTTCATTTTCTATAAATTCAACTAGAACAAAACAGCATCGAATATGATTTGAATGAGGAAGAGAAAATATATTGAACTAACTGAGTGACTGAGATTAAAGGAAACTGGTGGCAGAAGTGTAACCGAAAGGGGTTTAGGTGCCAGAAACTCATTACCCTTTTATTGTATTTGAGGATAATATTTCAGATGTTTGCTTCTTTTAATTTTCTTGTTTGTGCCTTACAGTTAATGAAAACTCTAAATAAATACTAATTCAATTTATTTTTACTCCAGAAATGTGTTGCTATGGCCAAGTTATGGTTTTTATCACCTTTGGAAAGACAGCTGGAAGTTTAGTGGAAGAAAAAAAAATATTGATAACTGCCATTTAAGGGAAATGTGGAGAAGTCAGTTCAAGAGTTTGGGTTGGATTCAAAAGGAACTGACAGTGGTTGGAGTCAGTGCTAGAACCACTATGCACACACGTGTCCATGATATAGGTGTTAACTGTTGTATTTGTTAAGTTAAGCCACTATTTAACCAGTGACAACGTCAGAAGAGTTTAACCTGGGTTAGGGAGAAAGAGGGCTGGACTGTTAAGTCCTCTCATCAGGTAAAAGTAAATTTTACATTTATTTTCAAAATCTAGGTCCCAAAGTCTTGGAGGAAGAGTGGAGAAGCACAGAATCCATGTTGCTGGAGGCTCAGTGTGAAGTTTCCACAGTCAGAGATGATTTCAGAGCCATGCCATCTGCTGGTTCTGGTCCACTGGGTTTTAACAAGTTCAAAGTGAGTGTAGCTATCTACCCTGACATTTCAGCGTATTTCATTCTTCCCCCTATGACAAGTTTTATACAGGTGCTGGTTTCATTTTCCAGCAGGACTTTGCACCTGGTTAAGCTACCATGAAACCAATATCTGCGTTAATGACTAAAATATTGCTGTGCAGGACTCTGGAGAACGTGACTGCATAATGAGGAGGAGATTCACCCATTTGATTCAGGTGTGTTCATCTAATAGTTGCAGGACATCAGACCTCAAGGCCCAGAGCTGAAGACCCCCCACCATAGAGGATCTAAGTCCAGTCCTCGAGATCTACCATCCTGCAACTTTTAGATAACAGCACACCTGAATCAAGTGGCTCATCAGCATCCTTTAGCTCTGCAGAGGCCTGGTAACAAGCCATTCATGTGATTCAAGTTAGCAGAAGCAATGATGCATCTAAAAGTTGCCGGAAAGTAGATTTCGAGGACTGGACTTGGGCACCGCTGATCTATGAACTGTTATCAAGAGGAAGGATAAGAAACACCATGATGCAGACAAGCTAATGGGTGCAATTAAAGCAACCTGAGCTTGATTAACAGCTCAGCAGAGCCACAGGCTGATCGTCTCCATGCCATGCTGCATTGATATAGTACTTCATGCAAAAGGAGACTGAGTATATTTAATGTACAGTACATGGACATACAATAGGATGTACTAAAAACAATTTTTTTTATTGGTCTTGTGTTTTATTCTAACCGAATTTTGGGCTTTCTTAGGCTTTAAACCAGAATCATTAGGATGAACAGAAATAAAAAACATGAAATATTTCACTTTTTTAACTAGAATAACTCAAATAAATGACCTTTTCTGTGATATTCTAATTTACTGAGATGCACCTGTGAGTGCCTTCAGGAAGGGTCCAAATAATAAAAACTTTCTCTTCTATTTAAGACCAAACTTATTTAGTTTGTATGTACGCAGCATCATCATCTCTTCCTAAGGTCAAAGTCTATGCTCAAACGAAACCAAGATCAAGACCAATCCACTTCAAAAGGGAGATAAAACTCTGTGTTTGTTGATTCAGGATGGGCCACCAGACTTCAAACAGAAGAACAGAGGCAGAGCAGAAGATCAGCAGCGGAAGACAGAAGGCTGGGGAGGCGGCGGGGGGGGGGGAATTATACAGTAGAGAGAGATGGAGATCATCTTTGTGGTGTTGGGGGAAGAGAACGGGGGAGAGGATGGCGCAGCAGCTTGTGAGGCAAGGTCAACCCAATCCCTCAGCCACAGCGGGCATGCCGAAGCTGAACGTTGGATTAGTTCGCTGTCATTGTGATGTGCTCGATTGGGAAAGATAAGCACCAAAAAAGCCCTTGCCCCTTCAGACCCTGGACTGTTAACTCCACCCCCCTGCTGGGTAACTCTCCGGAGTCCTGATGAGGCTCCGACGCTGTGGACTCCAGGCGACAGATGGGAAAGTTCGCCAGCAGCCGAGCTCAGCTGGCCACTCTGAGTCACGTTTGAGTGTGCGCTGATGTCATCTTTGTTTAGAGTCGCGCGTCCAAGTCAGCGGGTGTAGTGGAGAAGTAGGCTGTGGCAGAGGTTGCCTCAGCTGTTGCTGTAAGATCATTACAGAAGGCACAGCTGGGCTTCAACAGCTGTGTGCACCCAGTCCTGCAAAGTTATGTAACAGCTGAGAGCTTTAGCTGGTGATAGAATAATAGATCACATCATGAGAGCTGCACAGGACAGCCGGACCGACAAAGAAACTTCTTACTGGTGGGTTCAAACTTGATACATGTCCTCAGGGTGCTTTTTTAAAATAAAAATTAGGCATTTTACCTGATTCAGTGCAGGATGGTCCAGCCCATGGCTTAGGCAGTATAGGTAAATGCTAAGGGCGCCAGGAGTCAAGGGGGCATCATAAAAAGGGGCAAGAAAAAAATAACCTTCAATATTTAAATAAAACAAACTAATAGGTAATAACATAATTTTCTAATATGAAATTTTCCACACTAATTTAGCAGGATAGCAAAAATATTAAATACTACATATAAAAAAAAAAAATTAAAAAAAAATCTTGCCCAGGGCACCAAAGTGACTATGGCTGGCCCTAAAAAGAAGACTTTTTTTTTTCAATTTATTCCAGTTTTTTAACTTTACAATATTAGAAATGGAAGTAACTATATAAAGAGTTAAGGGCCAAAACCTGCTGTGAGCCTACCATCAGGAAATTTTGGGGTTCAAGTTATAGAAAACACTTTTGAGTGATTTGAAATGTTCCAATAATCAGGTTTTATTATCACCCATCCCAATTTTCAAATACATCCCACTGAATACTGATGCTTTGTTTTAGACTAAAGCAAGACTGAAGTTGCAGGACTGGGGAGCCACTCTGCTGAAGACACAAGGTTAGTCTTAGGTAAAAGGAAAACAGAGTCAGAGCAGCAAAGACAAACTAGAATTTTCTGTAGCCATTGACAACAATCTGTCAGCTCAAGTGAGTCACACTGGTCCTCTTATGAATGATGAGCAAACAAGCCTCAAGTGAATGAATCATTGCAGCAGAAGCATCTCACTTCTTGGAGAAAAGCAGAGACAATAGAACAATAAAAGTCAAACCGACCCCAGATCATGACATTCCAGATCTTTTCTGGAGTAAAGAACAAAACACACTATTAAATTAAGCACCTGTCTCTGAAAGTTGACACATTTAACGGTAAAACTAAAACTATTGTTCCCAATGTCTAAAAAGACATCAAAATTCTGAGGAAAAAAGTCAAAATTCTGAAATCTGAGATTAAAGTACAAATTCTGAGAAAAAAAATTTAGAAATCTGAGAAAAAAGTCTGAATTCTGAAATAAAAGTCAAAATTCTGAGAAAGAAAGTCAAAACTTTTAGATTAAAGTCAAAATTCTTAAAGTCAGAATTTTTTTTTAGTGGCCTTAATCCTTATCCGTATAAATCCATATAACTTGACTTAACAAACATATTATAATGAATTTTATTGCAAATAATGAGTTAATCAGGTGGTTTTATACTTTCTCCTTCTATAACTTGCTTTTCCTCTACAGAATGACAAGACAGCTATATTTAATACACAGTTTACTTAATGTGTACCTAATAAAAATGCAGTTATCAGTGTCAGTTTTTCTTTAAGTCAGTTATTAAATAAATGGAGCTGGAGAGCAGAGAGGCTGACCTCCACGCTACAACTTTCTGTAGAAAGTGAGTTAAATGTTACTTTAAAAATTAAAAAAAAGGCTGATTCCTGCATTTCACTGAGCTTCTTTGGGAATTCTACTACAGAATGTAATCTGGCCGGACATGCAGTGAAAAGGTAAAACCTACTGGTTGCCTGCCCTTCCACATGATCTATACACTCAATAACGCCAGGTGGAAACGTGTGGAGGCACATTCTGCATAATTCAGCCACTGCTGACACGGCTCTCCTCCATCAGCAAAAAACACATGACCTTCCACCTGTCAGTCAAACAAGTGACAGGTGCAGTGATGCATCGTGGGTTTGCAAAATAAGAGTCAGCTTCGATTCTTAACCTGACAAATCAAAGACTGCTGAAAGAGCAGGAGATGGCGCGAAGGCTGGATGCTCTGGCTCCCAACGTGCAAAGGTTACAGAGCCTCCCTGGAAACTATAATGAGGTCCAACTTGGTTTTAGTTTAGGAAGAACAGAATGCTAAACAGAAATCTCAGACCCACTTCCTGATTGTATGCATGATTTAAAACCATTTTAGTACAAGAAATAAGACGTACACTGCTGTGAAAAAATATTTCATTAAAGATTTCTTCTGTTTTTGCACTTTTTTTCCCCGACATTTCAGATTAGTTTTCAAATTATGGTGTCACTTATTAAGAGAAAAAGATTTCTAAACTAACCTAGCCCTGTATAATAATATAATTTCTCCGCTTGTTTAATCACAATTTAACTGTAATTAACTACTTTTTTTATTTCACTAACTTGATTACTGCCAGACCCGTAGAATTAAGAAATCCCTTTTAAAGAACCCGTTTGACAAAGCGAAGTCGACTAAAAGATCTCAAACAGCAACACATCATGTCCAGATCTAAAGAAATTTTAAAAACGGATCCGAAAAAAAAGTCATTGACGTCTATCAGTCTGGAAAGGCTTATTAAACCATTTCTAAGGCTTTGGTACTGCTGCTGAGCAAAAATACCCATCTCAGATCTGTCAATTCTGAGGTTGTTAGCTGGACGTCTCCTCACATTCTCCTTTTCTTGCAAGTTCCCTGGCATGACGCATAAGGGAGGCGTAAAATGAATAGGGTGTTTTTAGCTGAGAGGGCACATAATTTGGCACAGTCTTTACTGCATAGCAGGGATCCAGATGGGCTAAACCACATAGAACTGAAAAAATGAGAATCATAAAGGCAAAAATTGCACTTTTCAAGGCAAAAACATCATTAAAATGCTATACACTCATCACTACTTTGGTGTTCAGTTTTGTTTTAATGTCTCTAACATGAGCTTATGTCCTGTCTTTATCTGTTGTTATATATGTATTACATCTTTCTTATGCTTAAAAAAAAAAATAAATGGTGGATATAAATAAAATAAACTGCAAAGATTAACTTTGGCTGGTGTTTTTTTTTTTTTGCCATTATTAGGTCATATTCATTGGCTCGCGCTGTCATACATGGAGTGGTGTAGTGGGCTGCTAACAGGTATGACAGGATTGATAGTTACCCATCATTCCCATTGTCTGGAAAAGTAAATCAGAAAAGTGGCTTCCAAAAGAAATTACAATAGTAGCCCAGAAAAATTAAAGGAGAAAGAAAATGGAGAACGAAAAACAGTAAAAGGATAAAGATAATGTGGGCTGGAAAAGTGGAGGTGTAACACTTTTTTAAAATTTTGTTAGAAAGTTTATTTGTCCTGCTATATAGCCTCAGATAATTATTTAGCTAGCTAGCATTTGTTTGTCATAGCTCCTCCATCTCCTCCCTGAGCTACTATTGCCTTCTAAAGAAATGCACCGCTCCTGACCAAAAAAACAACCAATCAGAGCCAGGAGGAAGGTCTTAGTGCTGTCAATCAACCTCGTGTAGGCGCTGCTAAATGTGCTCATGGTGAAAAAACAACTTGCTGTTCCAGGAAAACTGTTTATCCGCTTTCATCATGCTAACTAGCCTTAGCATTCGTGGAAGACTATGTTGTGGTGAGCCAGCTGTAGCGTAGCAGAGAGCAAGGAGAGTGTGTGAGCGGCGCGTACATGAGGGTGATTGACAGCGCTAAGACCCTCCTCCTGGCTCTGATTGGTTGTTTCTGACTGAGTGGTGTATTTCTGCACTTAGTACTGGGAGCACTGGGACAAGACAGAGGAGCTTGGATTTTTTTCAGAGATTATCTGTCTTATATTATACTGTCACGACATAATGATAATTTTAACAAATATGTAAAAAACATTTTTCATAGAAGTTGCATACTGCAGCTGTAAGTGTTTACAATTTTGCTTAAAATACCTAAATCTCCTTCCTCTTGTTATAAACTGGTGCCATCGTCCTTATGAATGCTTATAAATGCAGCCACAAAACGACCCTGCAAAATCACTTTAAAAGCCTCGAGCATGATTTCCATCTATCGGTGCAAGTTTTCATTTCATGTCTATAGGGCAGTTTACCATAAATTCAGTGAGTATAGTAAGGGCTAAAAGCAAATTCTCCAGCTCTTATCTGATTTCTGAAATAAGCCATAAATCTGCTGCAAAGATATGACCGAGATATCAGAGAGAGAAGCAAAGTGGTGATAACACTACACTGTCACAGGGCAGAAAACTGCTCCACTTCTTAATAAGGTTGATAAAAATCACCTTACTTCTCATTTTTGCCCACATCATAATCTCCTTCAGCATATTCAAACACCGTATGGAGCTGCACAACCGTTCTGCAACTAAAACATTCTACTTTTGGGATCCGAAGCAGAATATACGTTATACGAACATAACGTTAATCTGCTTAACACCAAATGTTTTGCTTCCTGAGATAAAATTATAATAAGAGCAAGTTTAGAAAGTGATGAAACACTTTGACTTCTTTCATAGAAAACACTGAGGGGGTGTTAACGCTCCGTTTAGCAGCACCAGAGATCTGAGACATGTGGTTATAAAGTACATCGATTTTCTCCTCACCCCACTGAGCCACGGTGGTGATTCCATTTATTCAAATTAGAGGACATTCTGTTTCTATTCCCACTTCACAGAGGCTTAATTGGCATTTACACTATGTGACATTTGGAGGACGGCAGGCAGAATCAGAGTTTGGGCTTCGTTCAAAGACACAGAGCTGCATGGCTCTTCGGCTGCTGCCGAGATTGAACCTGTGACCTTTCTGTTGAAGCAAATGCTTTTTAGATCACCATGTCATCGCGCCCCCAATTAAATCTGCCCCAAATGGTAAACACCCCAGTAGCTCTTGAGCATCTGTGTAACTTATGTTTCTGCAAAAATGGATTTTGTTCCCATTTCAGTGTCCAGAAACAGCAATAATTAATCTACTGTGTAATATTCAATGCAATATCATCAGCATTTGAAACTGTAGGGCAGGTGAAGAGGTTGAAGGGTGAATAACAGCTTTGGGGAGTAAAGTAAGAGAAAAAAAAGGGACTTGAAGTTAAGATGGCGCACTTTTCCTGGACTTTTCTGAAATAAAAGATTCTTATGTGTTGAACAGTTTTGAGCTCAGGTTAATTCTCTCAGACTTTCCACTGAATCCTTCAAATAGCACAAAACCACGAGGACTGAACTGTCATTCATGCAAACATTTTAATGCTAAAATCTTATTTCTAACCAAGTTTTCATGATGTTTGCAGTTTTCTCCCCTCGTGTTCTAATTTTTAGACTGGGTCGCATTATTTCGTTTTAAAGACATTTAAATAACAGTCCCTTGCAAATGAACACATTTTCCAGGTATTTTCATGTGACAGATCAACATAATTATACATAATTGTTTTTTTTAAAAACAAAATCTGGTGTGCATTTGTATTCAGCCCCACCTCGAGCCACCTTTCACAGCAATGACAGCTCCAAGCATGTTAGCATATGTCGCTACCAGCTTTAGCAGTCTAGAGAGTCACATGTTAACCCATTCTGCTTTCGAGGCCACTCCAGCTCAGTCAGGATGGACGGAAACTGTCTGGGGAGCATCTATTGCCAACTCTTGCCACAGATTCTCAAGTAGATTTATTTGTAGACCATTTTAACACATGAAAATGCTTTCATCTAAACCAGGGGTGTCCAAAGTGCGGTCCAAGGGCCATTTGGGGCCTCTGGACTATTTTTTTTTAGGCCCCCGATCACAATTGAAGAATGGTAGCCATAAATATATGGGTTAGTCAGAATTAATCTGACCAAATGTTTCATAAGAGGTTTGGTTGGTACAGGTGGAGACTTTTTAAAAAAAAAAAAAAAAAAAAATTAGATATGCATCATTTGTGACATTTAAAATAGAGCAAATTTAAAATGGTAGCGACAGCAAACTATTCATCTTTTAATATTCATGCTTTTTGCTTTCTTTTTATTTTACATTTGACAACAAATATTCAGTGACTTTTATGCAAATGTAGACCTGCGTGCACCCAAATCTGCATTTAATTGATTTATTAAATTTGGCTAAATATTGCGATGGATGGATTTTATGGATTTTGTTTTGTTTTTCAAATACTTCTTGAGGTTTGTTGCATGTTGACAACATTGTACTATAACTCTGCATATAAATTCATGCATAAAGAAACAAAAAAATCTCATTTATTATTAATCTCAATGTCTCCTGGCAGGTATTGTTGCAACTTGTCATCTTCATCACTATTTAATTCTAATTTATAATTGGTAATGTTGACTATTGTTAACTAGAAGCAGATATTCTTCCCATTTCTTCTTTAAAGGGATAGAAAACAAAGCTGAATTCATTCTGTAAAAGGATGAAAATGTGTGGAAATTAGAGAAAATATTCAACAATGACCAGCAGAGTAACAGGCTGATCTGTTTTATTTGCAAATAAACTGCAATAAACTATTAATTTGTTCACAAAGGCATGGGCAAACCCTCAGCTTTGACATTTTTGTCTCACAAAAAGTCCCTAACTGGAAAAATCTACTGACACTAATTGTGAAGTAAACCTAATTATTTAAAGCACTGTTATTGGTTTCTGATGTTGTGTCCCAGTGGTTTCCAAACTTTTCATCTTGTGCTGACTGAGACGTGCTACCACTGAATGTTAAACTCACTGTACCATAGACGTGCAGATGAAATAGAGTTAAACTTGTTTTAATAATATATTTTCCTTTTGACTCACTTTTAAGTTAAGAAAATGTCACAAATATTCATCAACTCTAATTCAAGTGAGCTTCCCTCCCAGCAAATCTTCAGTTAATTCAGTACAACAGTCCTTTTTCTTTCCTGTTTTTTTTATTCATATACATCTGCAGTCAGCGCCATCTCATTACATTTCCCATTGACCTTTCCACCATCTCTGGTTTTAAGGCCTCTTACTGGTGGTGAAAGACGGAAGAAAGGAATGAAATGTTTTGAGTTTCTGAGATAGGAGTTGAGCTTTGGATTGGATTAGGGTAATGGGAGAATCCCTGTGGTGTTGTAAATTCTACCCTGTCTCATTAATACTGACATTCACACCTTCGGATGTTTCGAGGCTGCACCTGTTAGTACTTCAACCTGCAAAACGAAATCAGTAATTCTGGAAAGCATTGACATTTATCCAGCCCAGTTTAGTAGAATTAATTTTAAATGTTTGACATATGTGAGCATCTGTGGCGTTTGGTGGGGATTAAGAAAACGTGCGAATCACTGGCTAATGGGAGTGTAAGAAATCTGACAAGGTGGTACGAAGTTAAAAAGACAAACCAGGCAATTCTGCACAGCACATTCATGCATCTGCAAGGCAAAATATTCATGTAACTTTTAACACATGACTACAATAAAAAAAAAACCTCAGACTAGGATCCCTGCTAAGCATGATGCTGCTGCCAGAATGTTCCACTGTTGACGGTGTGTTCAGGGTGATGCGCAGTGTTAGTTTCCCACCCAATACAGCACTTTGTATGCAGCCCAAAATTTCTACTTTGGCCTGATCTGATCTGAAAACAAACGTAAGACACACTTTTCAGATTTTTTAAATTTCTTTTTAACTGTGAAAACTACTTTCCTTTCAGTTTGCAATTATACACTGGTTTTTGTACATAAGCAAGAAAATACTGGTTTCTAATTGTGGTGGGAGTGTGTCAGAGTCCTGGGTAGAGCAAGGTGGTAGTGGCAATATTTCTATGATGTGAGGCTCGCGTGCACTAGTATGGTTTGTTGTGGAGAATTTGAAGTAGGACTGGCCACAATTGTAGACAACGACTACAACATTACCATGCTGGACATGCAGGAAATTTGAAATTTAAGCTTTTGCAGTGCTCCAAGCAGAGGCCAATAGATGCATTGCATCTATTGGACTCTCTCTCTACAATCACTAAAGGAAAAAAAAATAATTATTTCCCCCAAAGCCTAAAAACATTTTGACCTCTCATCTATGCAGAATTGTTTTAGTTCTGCCCACTGGGGGGTTTCCCAGCCCAGCATATCGATTGTTTTTAAGGCAGCTAATTAGTTTTTAACATAGTGCGGGTCGGTTCTCTACCTTTTTTTCCTGAATAGATATTAAAACGTTTTTGTTTTTTGTTTTTTTTAAACAAAGCAAAAGCAGAAGAAATATGTAATGGGGAAAACACATTTTCACGACTTCGTAGATCTACATCGACATCTACAGTGTACCGTGTCAACAGCAGGGAAACAAGGAACCTAATGATAGTTCGGCAGAAAATGGAGGCGACAGAAGTTGTGTAATGAAGAAAAAGAAAGAAGAAGAAATTTGTATTTTCTTGTCAGTAAAATGCCAGCGTCTGAGGATCAAAATCTTCATTCATTCATATCAATAAAACCTTTTAATTGCTGCTCTGTCTTTGTGTGAGTCTCTCCAGGTTGAAACAGAGCGGGACAAAAAAGCAAAGCAGAGACTAATGAAGAGATGTTTTAAAGTTAAATCTTTGGTGATTTGCTGAACTTTGTTGCTAAATTCTTCCTTCTCCTGCTTGTTCTTGTACTTCGAGCTGGCATGTCTTCACCAGATTTGTAGCCAGTAAAGTCTTACATCTTGTTACAATAAACTGCTTCATCTGCTGTGATCTGTGCTGTGAGGTGAGTAGAGTTCCCTTTTAGCACAGTGGCCTAATCTGGTCTCTTCCGGTGTCTCAGTGCAGCTTTAAAAGACGAGATGATGCAATTAAATAATCCCATTGCCTCATTTTAGATCTCCTCATAGAATGACAGGGTGAGTATCATCAGCTGTCATCCTGTAGTCACATGTTATTTGAAGAAAAGTGACTTAATTTGATGCTTATGAAACATGACCAGTAAAAATAAAGTTTACACATGCAGCTCTGACCTTCAGCTTCTTTGTGTTTACACCAAAAAATTACCTTCTCAGAGTCCCCAGGAGTGCAAAATACACCGCTGGGCAAAACCTGCCTTAAAGGCTGTAAAACAGAATGTACTTTTCAGCTTCTGAAATATTTGTGAGTTCAAGAACATCTTTGCCTTTAAAACCTAAAATATGCTCATCTGTATGATGTCTTTAGATTAAGGAACACCTTTTACTTCTAAGTTAAAAATATGACATTTTAATTGATATTTATGCACTGTAAAATGTAACTTCTTTTAAATCAAATAAAAAAAAAAAACAATTCCAAGGGCTGCCTCAAAATTTTACATTAACTCCACTATAAGTCTACAGTATAGTTAACTCAATATTGTTAGTTTATTAAACTGTCAAAGATTGCTAACAGGACGTGAGAATTTCATTCAATTCAAACTCTTCTTTGAGTTGAGCTAATCTGCATTATGTTAACGTAACTGCTTCATGTAGTCATTCGTAGTGGAAAATGCATTTTATCTGAACTACTTCTATAAATTGAACTTATTAAACTTTTTTAGTTGATTTAGCTGGTTAAATTAATGATGAAAGGCCTGTATTGTATAGCACTTTATCGAGCCCACAGGACTGCAAAACGCTTCACGCTACATTCAGTCATTCACACACTGATGGTGTCAAGCTACCGGACTGTAGCTGCAGCGGCCCTGGGGACGTCTGACACAGGTGAAGCTGGAGAGTGAAGTGTTTTGCCCAAGGACACAACGATAGAGATGGATAGAGCAGGGTTTGAACTAGCAACCTGCCATTTATGGTATGAACTCCTACCACTGTCACCACCATCGCCCCAAAGTAGTTGTTTAAACACAGATATATATTTCGTCTTATATATTTGTGTGAAGTCAGTCACTTAAAATGTATTAGTTGATATAGCTACTTAAATTAGTTCTTTTAATTCTTAAATCTGATTCATTTTAAACATTTGTCAGTTCAATTTCGAGAGAGTTAAGTTGAACAACATTTCAGAATTGACTCAGTGTGAAGTTTCAGTTTTTTCTTTTTTGTGTAATTGTGAGGTTATCAATTAAAAAATATACGTTATCACAATAGTTAAATAAAATCCTCGCCAAACTGACTCAGAATGACATATTGACATCATTAAAGTACAAAATTCCAGTTTACAGTGTGTGTTTATTTCATTTGATAGAAAGATTTAGATATGGATTACAGAGCGGCTGCTCAGGGTTCAGTGGATCAGCAGATAAAACTGTATTCTCAATAAACACCATAAGATACACAACCAAGAGAGGAAAAGTTAGGTCAAAACCAGAGGTGGCTAGTTACATTTACTCAATTACATTTACTTGAGTAACTTCTTAGAAAAAATTTAGTTTTAGGGGTATTTTTACTACACTGTATTTTTTACTTTTACATGAGTAGCATTTTTGAAAAGTATCACTACTCCTTCTTTGGTAAGATTTCTGGAGACTGAACCCCCCTGTGAGTAAATTTACTGACTGAAGGAAAAACAAAAGATGCATGAGATAAGGACACACCTACAGTTTAAGTTTGTGCACAAGCTTTGTTATTACCTGCTGAGCCTGCTGGGCCATTTGGCACAGGAAGTACTTTACCATGTTCTAACATACCGTATATTTGCATTACTGTACTGTATGTACTAGTTTCATAGGTCTTTTTTATTTTTTTATTTAACAAAAAAAGATTTCAAAAAATGTTTGTTCTGCCTGAATCTGTTATTTTGTAATCATGTTATGTATTATGTTTTTTTATTTTAATCTTTAAAATACCAGAGTTTTTAAGTAACTTTACCTTTTTGCCTCTCTGATGACATAATTCCTCTTGAGGAATTTCTTGGATGGTTACTTTTTACTTTTACTTGAGTAAAAATATGTTGAAGTACTGCAACTCCTACTTGAGAACAGTTTTTGGGTGCTCTACCTTCACCACAATTTTTTTTTTTGTTTGTTTTTGCCGGATTCACTTTATAGCCCGACCTACTGATGTGCAGCACAATTAGGACTAAAAATTGTTTTATTTTGTACAAACTGCTGGAACATTCCTAATGTTTATGCATTGTTTAGTGCATTCTGACCTGGAAAGCTACAACATTTTAACTCTTGTTAACTACTTTGAACTAGATGGGGGTCTAGTTCAAAGTAGTTGAACTAAACCCACATCTAACATGCTGCATTCAATGCATGTTAGGATAAACACATTAAGTATTTAACTTTAAAAGATAGGAAGGGGTAAGCAGAAATATGAGCGTGCTCTGAAACTTGTTTTAATTGGATTGAAAGCAATGAGAAAGAACTGAATTTGAACTAAAAAAAAAAGTATAAAGTATATATATATATATATATATATATATAACTGTGTTTATATATAACTGTGTTTATATATAACTGTGTTTTTATATATATATATATATATATATATATATATATATATATATATATATATATATATATATATATATATATATATATATATATATAAACACAGTTGACTTACTACTGAAATTTGGAGGTAAAATTGCATAAAACATCTCCTATTTAACCACAATATTTGTTATTTATGTTATTTACATAAATCTATACAGGATATGTGCCACTGATCCATGCGTTTATCTTTAGTCACATTGATTACTGCAACAGTATCTTAACAGGTCTGCCTAAAAAGTCAATCAGACAGCTGCAGCTGAGCCAAAACACTGCTGCTGGTGTTCTCACTTAGACCAGGAAGACAGAGCACATCACCCCAGTTCTGAAGTCCTCCCACTGGCTCCTTGGAGCTCAGAGAACAGACTTTAAAATACTTCTGTTAGTTTATAAATCACTGAACGGCTTAGCACCCATAAATGGACCATAAATCTGCAAACAAATCCGGGTGAGAAGCTGCTCCACATAAAATATTTTATCACACATTATCCATCATCTCCAAATAATTAATTAAATTACAGAGTTGGTGGAGGACATCAGCTGAGGGCCAGTCACCCTGGAAGGAGTACAGGGAGGTTAAATTAGCGGAACAAAGTGAGGGTTCTGCAGGTGGTTTTAGCGATTTCTACACCTTAAAGGAGAAAGCCAGCAGGCAGACGTGCCTCTATAAGGAACGTCAAAGGTCTCAGGGGTGCCTCTCCTCCAGACTCCTCAATATATAAAACAACGAGAGAAAAAAGTGGAGATGATTGTGTTGAATGTGCCTTAATTTGGGAAGTTTGAGAGTAAATCCGTTAAATAAAGTAAGTGGATCATTGATCAATATTTTGAACTATATTTGCTTGAAGATATTTGTTCGATGATCCCTATGATTTTGATGCATTGATATTTGCTCAATGATTTTGATTATTTTCATGTGTATTTGCTTGATGATTTTTATTTTTTTGATGATTTTGATGATTTTCTGTATACTTGACTGATGTTTTTATGATGTGAAGCACTTTGAACTGCCGTGCTGCTGAAATGTGCTGTACAAATAAACTTAACTTAAATAATAGGGTTGGGGATGACGGTTGATTGAGATAGAGTGGACAATGGCAGCCCCTATAAATTTAGACCTCCCAACCCCATTTGGCTCAATGAATATGAATTTAGGATTGGTGAGGACAAAGTTCAATGAGCTGTAGCATCATTTATTTAGTTGTATCATTTTTTTTTTTTTTTTTTATAAAACTACACTCTTGAATTGCAAACTATAAATGACAACAGTATAATAAAACACCTGACATCCTGCTATGGCTTTCAGCGTTGGCCCCCATCTGGCTGAACCTATACTTTCTGGAAGCACACCTATTCAAGAGACATGTACAATTATATCAGTGGTATTGCTGATATAAAAAACTGCCAGCAACCGAAAGTTTCCATCTGAGCTGAAACAAAGGTATTTTCTTCTTTGTCTATTTTAAATATAGTTTTATTAAAAGGGCAGTATTATGTAAAATCAGCTTTTTTGAGCTTTACATCATGTTATAATGTTATTCCCTCATCAAATACATACCTGGAGTGTTAGAGGTTTGCAAAACCATCTAGACACAGCTCCTCTTTGGAGCTGCAGTTTGCAAGCGTCCACACAGGTGTCTACATTCTGGTGTTTGTTAGATACATTCTCAGTCGGGCTGCGGTTGATACTAAATACATCTTGTACTACTTTATAGTGTGTACTTTACATTGAAGTTATAACTGTTATTATTATATATGCACATGTTGTTTGTTGTTGTGGATTCTCTGTTTTGTTTTGTTTTCTCTTTCTGCAGGTCTCGAGGCAGACTTCAAAGGTGTTGACTTGTTTTATCTCAATGCTTTTTTCTCTCCTCTACTTCTATCTCCTTTTTTTCTCTTTAAACCTTTCCTTCATCTTTCTCTCTTCCCTTTCCTCCCTTTTTTTTCTTTTTGTCTTTGTGTCCATTACATCTAAAACAAACCCAAAGTAATTTTTAATAAAGTTTCATATATATATATAAAAAATTATATATATAAAAAAATTCCCTTCTCACCCTCCACGGGTGGTCTTTCTCAACCTCTGAGCTCGGGTCCTCTACCAGAGGCCTGGGAGCTTGAGGGTTCTGCATAGTATCTTGGCTGTGCCGAGAACTGCGCATTTCTGGACTGAGATGTCTGACGTTGTTCCTGGGATCTGTTTTAGCCACTGCTCCAGTTTGGGGGTGACTGCCCCGAGGGCCCCGATGACCACAGGCACCACTGTGGTCTTCACCTTCCAGGCCTTCTCCAGTTCCTCTCTGAGGCCCTGGTATTTCTCCAGTTTCTCGTGTTCCTTTTTCCTGATGTTGCAATCGCTTGGTATTGCTACATCCACCACAACGGCTTTCCTCTGTTGTTTATCCACCACCACGATGTCCGGTTGGTTCGCCATTACCATTTTGTCTGTCTGGATCTGGAAGTCCCACAGGATCTTAGCTCGGTCATTCTCCACCACCTTTGGGGGTGTGCCCCACTTGGATCTCGGGGCTTCCAGTCCATATCCTGCACAGATGTTTCTGTACACTATGCCCGCCACTTGGTTATGACGTTCCATGTACGCTTTCCCTGCCAGCATCTTGCACCCTGCTGTTATGTGTTGGACTGTCTCAGGGGCCTCCTTGCACAATCTACGCCTTGGATCTTGTCTGGTGTGGTAGATCTGAGCCTCTATTGCTCTGGTGTTTAGGGCCTGTTCCTGTGCAGCCAGGATGAGTGCCTCTGTGCTGTCCTTGAGTCCAGCTTTTTCCAGCCATTGGTAGGATTTCCTGATATCAGCCACTTCAGTTATTTGTCGGTGGTACATCCCATGTAGGGGCTTATCCTCCCATGACGGTTCCTCCAGCACCTCATCCTCTGGTCCCCATTGTTTGAGACATTCGCTGAGCACATCGTCGGTTGAGGCTTTGACCTTGATGTATTTATGGATCTTGGATGTTTCATCCTGGACAGTGGCTCTCACACTCGCTAGTCCTCTGCCTCCATCCTTACGGCTCGCGTATAGTCTCAGGATGCTGGATTTAGGGTGGAACCCTCCATGCATGGTTAGTAGTTTCCGAGTTTTAACATCCATGGTCTTTATCTCTTCCTTTGGCCAGCTTATTATTCCTGCAGGGTATCTGATTACTGGCAAGGCATAGCTGTTTATCGCACGGATCTTGTTCTTGCCATTGAGCTGGCTTCTCAGGACTTGCCTTACTCGTTGGAGGTATTTGGCCGTGGCTCCTTTCCTTGTGACCTCATCGAGGCTGCCATTTGCTTGTGCTATTCCCAGGTACTTGTAACTGTCCTCAATGTCTGCTATTGTTCCCTCTGGGAGTGAGACCCCTTCTGTGTGGATGACCTTCCCTCTCTGTGTAACCATCCGACCACACTTCTCTAGTCCGAATGACATCCCAATGTCAGTGCTGTAGATCCTGGTGGTGTGGATCAGTGAGTCGATGTCTCGTTTGCTCTTAGCGTACAGCTTGATGTCATCCATGTAGAGGAGGTGACTGATGGTGGCTCCGTTCTTGAGTCGGTATCCGTAGCCAGTCTTGTTGATGACTTGGCTGAGGGGGTTCAGACCTATGCAGAACAGCAGTGGGGACAGAGCGTCTCCTTGGTATATGCCACATTTGATGGACACTTGTGCAATTGGCTTGTAGTTGGCTTCAAGGGTGGTTTTCCACATCCCCATCGAGGCTGCAATGAAGGCTCTTAGAGTCCTGTTAATATATATATATATATATATATATATATATATATATATATATATATATATATATATATATATATATATATATATATATATATATATCCCAAGGGGAACAGAAAGAGGAGGAGTTTTTAAAGCGACAGAGACTCAATTTCAAGGCATTAAATTACAAAGTCAGATTTCGTTTAAGTCATATAAGATATATAGAGCATCTTTGTATCAACTGAAGGTAACAGTTACTTGATTGTGCTATGTGCCTGGAAAATACATAATACTCCCTTTTTAAATAAAAACTGCATGCCGTACTAGAAAAAAGAATGCAAGAGTGAAGATGCTGAAACAGAGGGTGTTTGGATTATGACATAACGGGAAATTACTGAGCAATATTAAACAGTAATCTTGCATGTTTTGCTAATAATGTGCAGCCCAGACATAACACATCTAATCTTAGAGTTGGGTTAAACTTCATTACAAGGAAGCCTCCGCCTATTTTTACCGTTTTAATATTTTTGTTTTTTGACCCCTGGGACAATTTTAAATAGTAAAATAAAGTAAGTAAATCGCAACTCAACAGGGCTCTGTGAAGTGTAGTTCCAGCACATTCTTAGCACAGGTGGTCTTTTTGCATTTCCCACCCGTCCGGTGGGCCGTGAATGCACCGCCGCGCTGCCATGTTGTTGTTTTATCTTCGGCACAGAGTTTCCAGCTGCTGTCGGTGTCTGTGGACACGGTGGGCATTTTCTCAGGGAGACGCGCTGCTTTACGGATATTTCCTGGAGTACAGCGAAACATCGAGTCACCGCAAAAGTTACCGCACCTCAGGAGCTACTGTCGGGTATGTACTTAATTTTGGCTTAAAAGTTGTCCCTGTTGACACTTTGCTGATTGGCTAAAGCTCGTTCTGTGGGTTTTGGGCTGCTTTCCCCCCCATTCATGTCTCTTAAAGACATGCTTCGTGGTTTAAAAAAAAAAAAATATTCAGGGGGTTATGAAACCAGCGACTGCTTTGTGGTCAAATCAAACACGGAAAAACAAAGTTAGCTTCGGTTAAAAAAACTAAGATATCCGAGGTGTTTGGAAGCTAACATCTGAGCTAGCTGGCTAACGCCGACAACTGACACCACTTTACCCAACTTTGTGGCTTGGAAAGTAACTTTAACTGAGGATTGTGTCGTAGGAAGTCGTGATAACTACTTGTGGTGAGCTGGTGGGTCTAGAGATTACCATTACTCGCTCATTGAAGGTCAAATAAGACTGGAAACGGTCTAGAGATCAAAGATCTTTCCGAATGTAATAAAAGATATCTTGAGATTTTATTGATTAATGCTTTCCATAGAAGGAAAATCCTGGGAATGTCTCTGGCCTACTTTAGTCATCTGTAACGCCTTGCAAGGTTACTGGTAAATCAGTCAGAAATGCAGAATAGTTATTACAAGTTTTAGAGGTTGTGTGAAACGCTTTCTACCACAAAAAGGGAACTTTGCCATGTCTTCACTTCTTCTGAGTAAGTTTAGGAGTGGAGAAGGGTTGCATTGCTCTACCTTCTCCATTAGCAATAGCTGTTCTTTAAACTGCTAGAGTTAATGCAGGGACGGTCAAAGTTTATACATATGTAACCAATTGTAATGCGATCATCTATTCTGAGCAATGGGCTTTTTATTTTAAGACAAGATTTTCTAATCCCATCCATTAGTGACTTCTGTCTGGATTGCTGCTGGAAATTTCCGAACAAGGTACTTTTTTTTTTTCTCTCTTTGCGTTAGGATATTTGTAATATTTAAAACACTAGCAGTTTACAAATAGTAAAATTTAACTTTCCCACATTTGAAAGGAAACGTGTGAGCTGTGTTACACTGAAGTAGTGCCACATGGTATAAGGAAACCAATGTTGTTGAAGATTACAATGACGGTATTGTTTGTGAATAAACAAGTTACCCTGATTACTGTACTACTTAGTGACTTTGTAGTAAGCATTTAGATCTCTCCACCTGCTATATTTTAAAAAAAGCAACTTTTTTATTTTATTTTATTTTTTATTTATTTATTTAGGTCTAGCCTTTTTTTTTCAAAGGTTTTTGGAGACTCTGATGTAAAAGCATGTATCATTCTTACTTTTCTTCATGACCCAAGTTACTCACAATCCAGTCCTGTCAGTGCTGTCCCTCCCAGCTACAGTCAGTACAAAGAGATGTTCACACCTGTAAGTCCAGACTGCAAACAAATCATGCCTTTTTATGGCCCAATTTGATTGGTAATTAATTGGCAAGTAATTGTAAAAAGCACTACGGTTAAAATTGATTATGTTCACTAGAAATTGTTTTAGGTGCCTAAGTGGACCATAAGGTTAAAGGAGCAGTATTATTTAAAATCAACTTTTTTGAGCTTTACATCATGTTATAATGTTATTCCCTCATCAAAAATATACCTGGAGTGTTGCTTTGATTCTTTCAAGCATGTTTGAGAAATCCTTTATTCTCCTGTGGCAACCATTCAGCTGTGCAAAACGCCTGGGTGGATACAACTCCACCTTTGGGGTGCAGCTCCTCCTCAGAGCTGCAGTTTTCAAGCTTCCAAGCGTCCGCCTCACAGAACACCCCTCCCCAATGACTTCCCTACTCAGCTCCTTCAGACTAGACAGCAGCAATTAGCAAACACCTAGTGAAACTGCGCATCTGCTGAGCTCATTATACAAGCTACTTCTCAGTAAAACACTGATAAAAATGTTGATAAAGGGTTATTAGAGGAGCGCTGCTGTGTAAGAACAAAACTGGTGACTCAAACTAGACAAAAGCAATAAAAAAAAATAAAATAAACTTAAGTGTGATTGGGTCATTTTGAACAGCTAGCTTTTGTTTCTCTCCATTCTGTGTAATTTATGCAAATTAGGCAATGGCGTCATTTACTGACTTTTAGAAAAAGCAAAAGCTGTAAACAACGTTTTGATGCTTGACATCTCAAATTTTGCATCCTGCCTAATATTACATCTAAGTTCAACTGCAACATTGCACAAATTTATATTAAGATGGCAATGGTGATTGGATTTGTTGTTCATCTCTATCAAAAACTGTGAAAAATAAATGCCTGCTGTTTTAGCTTTGCTGTCTTCTCCTGTGCTGATTCACAAATTAACCATCAAGTTTATGCTGAAGCAGCTGGTGGTTAATTTAAATGAGTAGTTTATTGTACCACTGGTTTCAGTAAATAAAAATTTTGTGTTTTCTTTCCAATTGATGGCACCTCAGTATATGTTGAATAATAAACTGTAGAGTACACACAAGAAGAAAATAAAAAATGCCCCCTTTACCCTTTCACTTCTCAATATTTACATCACTAGATTTCAGTTAATTAAAACAACTGGCTTAAATTGAAGCTGAAGTTGCTACTTGAAAGAAAATGTTCGCATGCTGCATGTGGTGTTAAGTTTTATTCCTCTTTTCTGCACAGCAAATTCAGCTGTGAAGTGTTGACTAACTGCCGTATAAGGAGTGAAGAAAGGGCAAAGAGCAGGGGAAGATTCACAAAGTGATAATGGAGTTTTGTGATCTACTTCTCATAAACTGGGCTCTCTGTATTGCAGGCTTTTTGGTGGCTGGGACAGGCAGCCTGTCATGGTCAATGCTGAAGTGGATCTGGATAGAAAGTTGAATTTGACATTTAATTTTTAGTAATCATGTCACATGTCTGCTACATTGTTGAGAGGAAAACCTCAGGAAATGCGCTCAGGAAATGGCTTGTGAGATAGTATCTTGTGTATTAAATGTGAAATGTCTTTATCTAATGTTCCATAGGTATTAAATCTATTGGGGCTAAATGTGTCTCTCTAACCTCAACATTATGATCATTCGATCTTTTTTTTACTTGTTTAGGGGATTTCTGTTAGCCTGAGTGTATCTAAGTCAGTACTCTGCGGTCAGAAACTCTGATTAAAAAGGCACATCGTTGGTTTATAGGTAATAAGACCAGTGTTGGTTTCGGTTTGTCTTGAAGTCAGAGTTCAGATGTGGGAACTGCATCCCGCCTGAGTTGAGTGCGTTCCAGTTGCATGTTGGAGAAGGGTTTGCTAACTGCTAGTAGCTGCACAAGCTGTCAATAATAGCAATAGTTGGAGCAGCTTTTATTTTCCCTGGCACTGATTGGCTGTACACCTAAGAGCAGAGAAAGGAAGACGGTAGATGTTCGCTTCTGCGGTAAGATGGTTTTAATTGTGCGTATTAATGCATATTAAGGTATATTTGGTGGTTGAACTATTAAAATATGTAGTTTTATGCGTTTTTGGAGAGGGTCTTGAGTATTCGAGGATTTCAGCTAATAGCGGCTGGTTGCGGTCACTAATCCTTGTGAATACCTGGGGTAAGACTCTGTTGGTGTTTATTTATTTACTAGTTATAACTACTTCGTTGAAATGACAGAACTTAGCCTTCCAATCGCATTGGGTGTGTATAAATAGTTTCATTTTAACATAAACTACAAAAGACCAAGCTTTCCCTATGATATTAAGACATGAGACCAGAAATACTGACCATATTCTCAATTCTTATGTCAGCTTTGGGTGATATTACATAATTATGCCTACTGTTTTTTCCTCCTGGTAATAGAGGAAATCTCAAAAACTGCATTGTTTTGCATAAAACCTCAACTGCTTTACCCTGGATGTCTTTAAAACAGATTATCCCTTCCCCCATCCTGCCTAAAATACATCTGAGTTGGTTACAGATATCAGAAATCCTGACAGATGTTAAAATAACTATGCTGGGTCAAAGAAGGACAGAACTTTCAGAGGTTGTTGATGATCTGCTTAAAGTTTTTACACAGTTTATCATTTTCTTTTGATAATAATAATGAGAATATTTTGGACACACAGCAAACATTGGTCAGCATAAAGAAAATAAAAAAATGGTGGCTTGTAGTGCATGTTCCTTAAATGAAACATGCAGAAACCTGACAGCATTTTAGAGAAGCAAGTTTAAAAGTCTCGGTTTCTGTCACCCAAAAAGCATTTTGCACTCGGATGAGTGGAGCAGAAACTATCTGTGGTTGTTTGGACAGAGCCTAAATAAGCAAATATGAAAACTGTATTTTTAGAAATTACAAATTTAAACCTAAACAAGTCCAATAGAGGAAATAAGCCTGACCTGGTCTAGTCCAAGCTGCATCATCGGAGCTGGAGGGGTTCCTTCTGCTGTGGAAACAGTTAGTTGTGAAAGCACAACAGTTTGCTGCAGCGCGACACTCCAGAGACTCCAGTTGTTTGAGTTTGTTTTGTAAAACTGACTGCTTTTATTTGAACATAGAGATCTGTATCTCATTTCTTAATAGTCGTGACTGATTAGGCTAAAATAAGAAAATTCTCTAAAGCTGTGACATATTAAAGACAAGCCATAAATATCAAACGATAACAACTTTTAATCTTAAGATATAAGATGAAAGTTTTCATTTAACACTATCCTCCACTTGGTGACCAATTCTGTTTTTACACATGGCCAGGAAGTGTCAAGTTTCTGAAGAGTCATGTGTCCTTGGGTATTGCCACTTTGTACTTCCTTAATCGACTGCAAGCAAGTGCCTCTGTGGGAAATTACTCTACCGACTGAGAGACTTTCTCTTTGCAGCTTCTTTTCCAGGCCCTAACAGGCACTAACAAGCTGATTAGACTTTTCGTTCCTAAAAAAAACACTATGAATAGACATGGAGTTTACTGCTGGCTAGTCAGTCAGATAAGGCATCCTCTACTGGTAAAACTAGTTCTGTCAAAGCTGACAAGGGTGAAGTAAAGCAAACTACTGGACAAGTCAACACTCCCGTCCGCCATGTTTTATTCGTGTTCATCTTACAAGCACAGGAAGTCTTGTCTCCTTTCCTGAGTAATCCAAGCCCATGGCAGATAATCCAACATGTCTTGGTTTATAAATAGATGCAGATTACGTCCATAAAGAAAGCATGTCACTTCCTACTTGTCGCCTTAAACTGTTCACAGTTAAACAAACTGCTTACTTGATGGATAGCCGGAGTATAATTAACACTCCCCTTCAATTTAATTACCATAAACATGTTTAACACTCTTCAGATGTGATTGCAGGAGTACAGTGGACCCCTGCATATTCCTGCTTCGGTATTCACAGGTTTTTCTCCAAATTATTTGTAGAAAATCTGCCTAATGGCAGATTTTTTTTTTTTGTAGAGCATATCTAAAATTTTTGAAAGAAAATTTAGCTTGGGAAGCTGAAATACTTAGGAGCAAGGCCACTTGATGCACTATTAACTGGCATTTGGAAAGCAGCCAATCCAGCAGTGGCATTTATTTTCCTTGGTACTGATTGGCTGAACCCCCAAATGCAGCGATAAGGAAAACTATAGCTATGAGCTTCTGTGGAGACGCTAAGGTGCATATTAAAGTATACTTGGTGTTTAAACTATTAAAATAGGCAAATATAAGCATTTTTAGAGGAGGTCTCAAGTATTGGCAGATTTCAGCTATTAGCAGGTGACTGTGGTTCCTAACCCCCAACAAATACCGGGGGTCCGCTGTACTTTAATAAAAAAAAAAACAAAACAAAAAAAAACTACAATTAGGTCAAAGCAAATAAACAGGCATATTTATTAAAATTAGTATTGACCAGAAGTCCTCCTGGTTGTAAAGTTATGAGGATGATAAATTAGTTCACCACACATGAAAGTTTTACCACAGGAAACTCTCTGTCTTCATATTTGATTTAAGACCTGATTTATTTAAGCAAACAGCAGCAAGTTACAGTTGCTTCTCTAGCTTTGTGCTCAGCTGAGAATCACATTTCCTGTAGCTAAAAGTTTCCACTTTAGGAAATGAGAGTCTTTGTTCAAAAAAAGTGAAAATAATGTTTTCATCTGTGGCATTCTTATCTAACTAGTGTATCAGAAGCTATCCTCTGCATAAGAAGAATCATAATCATACTTTCTAGTGAATGATGAAAGTCCTCTAATATTTCATCATCTTCTGTTTCAACAAGTCTGTTTCATTTTATTTAATAAATATTTCCTTAAGTTAAATATTTCATGTAATAAAAATTTAACTTTCTAAGCGCCCAGTGTGCTGTGAGTGAAACATTTATTTATGTTTAATAAGTTTTCTTTCTACATGTTGTGAATTTTGTGCCCTTGAAGAAATAAAACAGCAGTCTAATAAAACAATAATTGATAAAACAGTTGGTCACAGACTTATATTTGTCATGATCAAAACAGGTAAAAAACATTTATTTTTTTTTAAGAAAGTGTGAAGAATTAATTATAGTAAATGTGAGCAGAGCTGAATGCGAGAAGTGTTGTTGTCAAAAACAGATCGTGACTTCTTCTTTTTGTTTTTACTGGTCTAGTTTCAAATGTTTAGGGACTTTACACGTCAGGTAAAATAGACCCTGTTCCTCCAAGAATAATGTTTTAATGCATGTAAAAGCTGCTGTTTGAGTGTTTTTGGAGTTGCAATTTAAAAAACACACAAAAAAAAACTGGGTAATTTGAGATTTTGCTAAGGAAAGAATAAAAGCTCAAGTCAGTTGTAGGTGTGTGAAATGATTAATCGAATAAAAGGTTAACTATGAGAGAATATGAACGGAAAAGCATTCAAAGTTCAAATGTAACTAGATAACTAGATAAAATGTGTGGCTAAGCTCTGCATAATACAAAAAAAATTAACAAAAACTATTCTGGAAGGGAAATTAACTTGAAGTCTTTTTGTTTGTTGAATGACAGCTCTCTTTTTTAATAATGTGTCTGGCTCTCCTTTATGCTATTCTGCAGATTTATTAGTTTATGTACAAGTATCCAAACCCATGAGCTGCAATTCTGTCATGTCTTTGCAAAGGTTTTGCATCATGTTGTTTGCGAAAGAAAAACAACAAGGTTAAAACAATGTTTAAATAAAGATGTCTGGCAATAATAATAATAATAATAATAAAAAAAACATTGTTTTACTGTATGTCAGGTATTTCTGTATTGAAACAACAGACTAATAACCAATAATTGATAAAACAGTTGGTCACAGTTGGTAACTTGTGTTATCTTTTAAACACAAGTACTGCTAAATAGTTAACTTGCAGTTATAGAAAAAGACAACTGTCCAGAAAGTGGTTGTTCTGAATGATCTGTGCAGAAGGATGAACTAGAGGTTAAAAAGAGCAAGATGATATGCTGCTTGTTATGTAACCACAGCAACAAGCTTTTTTTTTACAACGAGGAGTAGCTGATTAGCATCTCAGAAGCTTAAATAACAGCTGAACTATGACCCCAAATCCCAGAGGAGTTGAAAAGGAGGCTTCATGCATGCATAGAGAGAAGGAGGAAATTCAAACCATCTCTTCCATGGATCATATCCCAAACTCCAACGTCTCTCTGCCCAGGTTTCTAACCACACAGCCAGACAGAGATTTAAAGAGGAGCAGCAAAAGCAAATGAGGTGGCCAACAACTGATGGTGGCATTCAGAAGATCCAGTACTGCTGCTGCCTGGATATTGAGGTGTTAGCATGTCATGACAGTCATAAGACTGTCGTATTTAAACACTCTTCAGTCAGAGACCGGTTTAGAGCCGTTGCAAGACTGACTGCTACTGGAGATACTTGGATGACATGAGTTATGATATTTAATAAATAATTTTTGAATTGAATTACCCAATTTTGAAGCTAAACCTATAATTTTTTATTTTTTTGGTCTTTTTTTAAAAAATTACTTAAAAAACCTGTGATGCACTTAATTTGGAACATGTAGTTAAAAAGTGTTTCTGCAGGGTGGTACCGAGCTGTTGGCCAATATGCACCTCCACATCATGCCAGCATTACTAGCATGTTTACACATGTTCTTGACTAATTAGCTTCCTAAACTGCCTGCCTTGTTTTAAATCTGCCTGAACCTGCAAGAGTCGTTGGTAAAAACCTGCTTTGCTGCTGACTATAGAGAGACATCATTAGGATTTCAAACGGTTTGCTGCAGTCTCCTCAGACGAACGGAGTACCTGATGCGACTACTATTGTTAAAGTGTTATAATCATTGCATGTTTCTATAGAAAATTAGATTTTCTTTAGCTATGACCTGAGCTGCAATGTTCTTACCTAAAATATTAAACGAGAAATGAGATATGATTTTACTCGGTACTTAAAGAAAAGTAAGACAATTAGTCAGTCAGTATTTTTTCAGTAAGGCAGATGCTTAAATAAATGACTGAAGCTTAAATATGAAATGTAAATAGGACATCACCTAAAGTAAGTTATGATTCACTGGTAGAAGATTGTCCAAAGACATTGATAATTTGTTTCCATGGT
This sequence comes from Anableps anableps, assembly GCA_014839685.1. Classification (NCBI taxonomy): domain Eukaryota; kingdom Metazoa; phylum Chordata; class Actinopteri; order Cyprinodontiformes; family Anablepidae; genus Anableps; species Anableps anableps. Next base: position 3,795,995 of record CM026072.1, read on the forward strand.
TTTTAAACCATCTCTTTATTAAATGGCTGATGCAAGATTTCACAACTTTGACTCTTACCCTGCATGTTTTATCATGTCCATGGAAAGTCTGATAGTGGCTGATCATAAAGTGAAAGATTTAAAAACAGCCCTGGTTAGTGAAGGATCTCCTGGAAATAACTGAAGATTAGTTTTTGTTTTTATTTAAAGATCAATGAGCTTTTTCTGATCTTATAATTAATAGCTTTCATTGATTCCTTCAACAAACTACTAATTATGTGCAGTGTGGTCTCTTAATATGTAATTTTTTTTCATATGTGCTTGAGGCTTTGGATTTTTACTCTTTCCCTTTGAGCTGTTTGAGGCAAGAGTGAAATGTACATGATCGGACGCGGCGGCGATGACCTGATTTGAACATTTCCCCTCCTGCGTTAGTGGAAAGAAAAAGAATGGTGATGGTTCTTAGGTTTGAATAAATACATGTGGAAAATCTGTGTCATTTTCCTGTGTGTGTGTGTGTGTAAGTTTTAGTTTGCTCTTCAATTTGAGGTTTTCGCGCGACAGTTTCCAAATAGCTTGTCGGAACTTATTTGAACTTTTAATTATCTTCATTAATGCTCAAAGTTTATCCTTTCAGGCTTATTAGATAACCCAATATACTCCTCAAAAGGCTTAATTGTTGTCAATAAATTAAATTTAAGAAATATAAAGCAATCTGCAGACCTCTCTTTGCTCCCAATTGAGTAGCGTTTTACTGCTCCTCAGAGGTATTCATCGATCTAAAATCCAAGGAGTTGATAAAGAGGAGCAGCAAAAGCAAATGAGGTGGATTAGTGGTGCTTGCCGACAACTGATGGTGTCATTCAGGACATGTTACTCTGGAGTATCATCTCTTCTGCACGGATATTGAGCTGTTGGTATGTGAGGAGTAAGGAGTTTTTAAGTATTAAGCCGTTATGATTTCTGGTTGCCGTGAACAGCCTACAGAAACCCTTTTTCCTCTCTTTACTTCCGGTCTCACTCTGATTCATTGCTTCCTTTTCCTCTCAGGCAACCCAGTTGGATACCGCTGGAGGTTTAACTGCAGGTTATCAAGGAGAGTTGTTGACCTGAAATTAAGGATCTACATTTTCCAACGACTGATGGCTTTAACTTTACTTTGCAAATGCCTTGGATGTATTTGTCAAACCAGGTTTCCTAAAGAGTTGCGTGATTGAAGTGCCTCTCCTGACCTTACCCTGGCAAGGTTTTTCTTGTTAAAATAGATCTGTAACATTTCCCCTGTGGTATGTTTATGAGAGTTTATTTCAGACTCATAAAACGAAGTCCAAATCAATTCCAGTAGATGAAGTTTAAACCCTTTTCTCTCTATGGAGGAGATTTTATCCCTCAGCATGTAGTTCTGCACCTCCTCCTGTGCAAGTTAACTCTTTTGCTCCCCATTGATGCTGCTCAATCTTGACTTTTATTGAAAACTATTGATTTTATGACTTGACACGGATAATATTGCTCTGCAAATGTTGGATGGATGTTCCTGAAGATTGCCTGTACAAGATTACTTTGAACTCACGTACTCCATGGTTATTTATAGCAGGTGATCCTACAGTCTAAGGAATGCCTGACGAGATCTCGTGAGGGCACTACATTAAGAGGCTATATTGCAGTCTATATTGAGGTAGGACTGCATTTGAAGCTCTCTAGTTCAAAATCTAAGACTGTTGGAGTGATAAAATCTGAGTGGATATTTCGGCACTGAAAATATGTTGTTTTTTTTTTTATATATAAAAAACTAGGCTGGATTGCTGTACACCGATTACAGATTTTTGCAAGTGTTCAGTCAAAGTTTGGGATTTGATAAACCCCTATATTTGTTCATTTTCCAACATGATGTCTAAATTTTCGTCCTGTCCTTGTGAGCTTGATTTATTGCTACATCCCTGGTTGTTACAATGACAGCCTGATATCATTTCTTCTGCTCTAAAGATTTGTACAAAATACAGAGCAGCTATTATGTGTTTCTCCCTCTTAACCAACTCAGATGAAGGTGGCTAACGACGTCCAGATCAAGGTTACCATGAGGCAGAGACAAAGAGCGTTTTAATCTCCACGTAGGGGGATCTAACGGCGAAGCCACAGATCCCCGCCGCCTTTTTTTTTTTACAAGCAATCATCGTAATTGTGTAAAACGTGCGCACTGAATGATTGTCACTCTTTCTTTTTGAGTGCATCTTACTGTGTGCAGTGAGTTGAACAAAGACGAGTAAATTTGAATCTTCAATAAATTCTCAACAGAGAAGTGGTTTAGTGAACTGTTCTTCTAAACGAACACAACTTTTTTTTTTTTTTCCCAACTCAACACCATGTTGCTGAAAGGAAGCTCTTCACATGAAAGTACAATTAGTGTGTTTCCTTTGCTATAATGAGTTGTCCTCATAACAAGCCAAAGGTCTGCAGAGACTGTAATTATAGACGCGTTAAGTAGGAAGAACAGACTAACTGAGTCTCCCTTCAACTTTCCTAATGAGAATTCCCAACAGTATAAGGAACCACAGGCGACGTAGTAATTATGAACAATGATGTTGTGGGTCATTATGTTGTTTATTTTTTTATTTACTTGGACGTACAAAAAAAAAAAATGGTAACTTAGATGTGTTCTCTTTACTGGTTCTGTTTAGTAATGCCTGCCGCTTTATCAGGCAGCGCTTTTGACCAAACCTTTCGCCATGTGGGACAAATTTGCTCATTTTAAATTCCTTGCAGGATATTATTTAAGCTTTTATTTATTTTTTTTTTCCAACGCAGCCACCCGAGCTTCAGTTCCCAAATCTGGTACCTTTGCAAATAAAGGCCACTAGTGCTATTAAAAACCTTTTTTTTTTTAAAAAAAAAAAAAAAAAAAAAAAAAAAAAAAAACCTCTGGAACATCTGGAGATAATTGTGCAAAGAAAAATCAAGAAAATTATGGACAAACCTGAACATCCTTTTTAACAGTGTCTCTTTTGTCAGGGGCTTCATCAGAACCACTGTAATACAGACCGCTACAGGAGATCCTTTCAACTCTTTGATGAAAATTGTACGAGTTACAACATTTAGTATCCCTCAAGGATTAATAATTTTTAAATTGAATTATTATTGGCTCTGCGTTAAATAAAACATATTTCAATGAAACAGACCCCGATTTTTGTAGAAAGGGGAACTGTAAGTCACTTCAGATTCAAATAAATAAAAAGCGTATCAAACATTTGCCTTTTTAAAACAAATCATTGAGTTTCATATTTATTTAGTTTGGTAACGTGTTTAATAGTTTGTACTGTCAACCAGAATTGAGTATGAATCACTCCCTCGAAAAAGCTTGCTGTACTTGTGCCCCAGGCCGCTCTTTAGTAGAAGTCGCCCGATGTTTAAGATGTTGCTTCCCATGAAATCAAAATGGTAAAAAAAAAAAAAAAAAAAAGACTAATAAAACACGAAACATAACATAAAGAAAATCTCTAAAACTCTAAAAATGACAAACAAACAAACAAAAAAAAATCCATTTGCATCAAACGTCTGTGCTGGAGAGCCAGACTTGAAGCATTCTTAAACTGAGGTCAGGGCCCACACAAAATCCTGCTTTGACTGCTGTCCTGAGTTTTATCACAGCTTAATCTGATTCTGCCTTCTCAGTAAATCACCATGTCTTGTAAACTGAGAGAGAACAGCGCTCCTGATAAATTAATTACTGGCTTGATCTAAAACCTGTTCTACTCTTGTAGCGTAACCAACTGCCACTAAAATAAAATAGAAATAAAACTGTCCCACATCACCACATGTTAGACCACATCACCATAACTTTAACTTAAAACATTGTTTCGTGGCACAAAACCCACATTGGAAAGTAATGACGCGTTTAACCTTACCGTGCTCAAGTTTCATACTTTTTAAAAAGGTTTCTTAAAAACTGTCGAGGTTCTGTTAAAAGATTATTTCAGATGATTAACAAAGCATGTTTAAACCTGAAATGTTGAGTTAAATATTAAGCACCAGCTACTTCTAATTTTCAAGCATATTCACGTGAACCAAGCAAAAACATTGCGTCTCTTGTTTTGACAATGAAGTTGGACTCTCTTATCTCAGTAAGCATTTCAGAAATAAAAAAATAAATGATTATAAAATGAAACATTTCTGATTTGCAGTGCAGTTTTATCCCAATCTGGTGGAGTATGAGCTTGGTCTATCGGTCCAGTTGGCCACAGATGGGTAATCGATGCATTTATGTTCTCAAATGATGCAGCAGCTGGTAAATTGTAGCTCCCCAGACGGTGGTGCTGGTACATTCAAGTAAGCCTACCTCCTCTCCAGCTGGCTTGGGCTTCCAGTCGAGCTCAAAGGCAGGAAACCGACACCAAGTCCCAGCGTAATGCAAATAAATAATTACTCGTGGCTGTGAAGGTTATCTCCTCTATCCGCCACTCTGATACTCAGTGAGTGGATTCTTATCAGTATAGTGTGTTAAATCATTAAAGGTGTCCAAATTTAGAGTAGAAAAGTGTGGGAAGCGTTTGCCTCATGAACATGGTGATGATTTTTCAAACCATAAATAAATTACCTAAAATCAAAATAATCAAAAAAAATTTTTTTTTTTTGGTGGGTTGGTTTGAGGGGAAAAAAACTGAAAAATTTCGTCCATTTTTAGCAATCACAGCAGGATTTGGGTCACTCTTTCTTTGAAAACGCTTGCTGTATTTATCTAAGATTAGGGAAATAACTAAAAGCAGATTTGGGTGCACCGAAGTCGGCTTTTGAGTAAAAGTATTTGAATAGATGTGGCCTTATTTACTATGAAATTAAAAAGAACAAGAACAGCCTGGTTATTAAAAGACAAATACTTTGTGGTTTTCCTAACATTTTATATTGTAAGAGATTTGAATTTGTTGGGAATAATTTTACTCTTATAAAAAAAAAAAAAAAGTCTCCATCTGCATCTTTGGATGCCCTTTATCTAAAGCTACGTTGATAAAGCAGGCAAATGTGACCCAAATCCAATATTTTTTTTCTTTCTTTCTTTCTGTTTTTTGGGCCAAAAGCAGTCTGAATGGCCCAAATCCCGATCTTCTCACCCCCTAAAAAAATCCGATTCACGCCACTTCCATGTTCTATCCGATTGTCATGTCGCATCTTATCCGACTTTTACATCATCAATGTGAAACATGCATCATAATTCTGCCCCGGAAGAAGCCAGAACGTAAACAATGGCTGAAAATTATAATTATGAAGGACGTCTGTGTCAGTGAATTGCATCACATCACAATCCCACCACTCCTGGTCCGACTATCCAAAAAGGCTTCTTTTTTTTTTTTTTTTTTTTTTTTTTTTTTTTTTACAGAAGTTGCGGTCAGTGCTCCACAAAAAGGCTGTTGCTATCAGTTGTGCTTTCTCTCTTCTTAGCTTCTTTCGACTTCTTATGATCTTGTGACGATACTGTCGGCTCTGAATAACTTTAATGTCGGTCTACAGACGGTAGCATCCATTATTCCGTAAACGGTGCGCCGCTGCGTGACGTCTTCGTTCTTCTGCGCATGTTCGTCGCTTTGGCGGTTGATTGCGGTCACATTTAATCGGTGGTAAGAACGACCACGCAAGATAAATTGAATTTCAGCAAAAAGTCGGAAATGAGCACCAAGACCTGCTGTGTGGATGTAGCCTAAATCGTAACATACTGATTTTTGTTTTTTGTTTATTTTTAGTATTGATTATTGCTTAAATTATAAGAGCAATTTAAAGGCAACAAGGATACTTGTTGGTTTCTTCCCTCAGATCTTTAGCTCCGAATGTGGATCTTGTTTGTTTATTTATTTATTTTTTAAGATTAATGTTACACAATGTGAATGGCAGGGAAAAAAACCCATTTTATTTATTTATTTTTTTTTTAAATTGAAAGAACGACTAAATTAATTCGTAGCCTGTTAAATTTACATAAAGGCGCTCCATCCAATAATGCATATTTGTCCAATTCCTTAGATTTCGGTTTGTTCTTATAATGAAACTCGTGTGTCTTCGTTGTCATTATCCACCACTCAGCATAAAAAGCTTTATTTCTTCCTAATGTATTATTTTCCATCTTTTATCCTCCTCTGTCTTACTTTGATTACTGGTTTGGGAGATTCTACTCTGTATTTATGCCACTCTGCCTCCCTGGAGCCTTCTGCTCTTTCTGCCCTCGGCTCTCTGCGGACGGGAACCGGTTTCCCGGCGCTGGGCAGCCAGCCCTTGCTATCAGGCTGGATGTGTCAGCAGCACCACTGTCCTCTCCAAGGCTTTTAAGGCAGTTCACTTGCTCACTTTGGGTTATTAGTGTGCAGATCACTGTGGAGTCGGCCCAAGCTGTTCTGGCATTTGCTGCCTAATTTGCATAGTTTCTACTTCTGGAGGTTTTTTAAAGGGCAGGGAAAGGAAGAATACGGTCACACCAGCACTTTACTGTGTGTGTTTTAGTTTAGTTTGTTCAGGTGCAGTTGACCCACCTTTTAACAAAAAAGTGCAAATCAGAAAATCAGTGCACGCAAGGACACAAACTGTATCTGTCGTTGTTATATTCAACTAAGCAATGGGAAAATACTCTGAACTGTGGTGTAGGTCACATTCACACCAGCCCTGTTTAGTCCGCCGTGATCAAACTTTAGTTCAATCGTCTAGAAAGTCCGGTTCGTTTGTGTGAAACGCGCAATTGAACCAAAAAAGTGAACTCTGGCGCGGTTCAAATGCATATGTTGAACGCCAAGCGGACCAGAGACCGCTCCAGTAGCAGGAAGCAAAATATAAAGTAGGGGATTCTGGGTAAATGCGACTAAAACAATGGTGTGTCTAGCGCTAGTGGGAGAAAGGGCTTGTGGTCTTTTGCCAAAGACAAAAGAGAAATCCTACAACTGCTAAAATCTGATGTCGCTCCATTGTTGTTTACATTTTGTGAAGAAAGTTGTGCTCTGTGTCTTCTTCAGAGGTTTTCATGTCGTTTCCTTCAGTGGCTCTTAGTGCAGCGCCCCCACAGGCAAGGCAGATAAACAGGTTGCTGAAAAGGTTTGGTTCGTTTGACGCCCCAGCTGAAGATGTAACAGTGTTGCAGTTTTGATCCCGAACTGAACCGAGTCTACCGGACTATCAGGTTTGGAATCACCCTAAGAGTTGGCAGAGCTTCCAGCGCCAGGGTGGCATCTTACAGTAGCACCGTTTACACGCCGCTTTGTACCAAGCCAACGTTATTAAGCCGTTGCTGTTTCCACGCAGTAATTCACAGAAGTCCGACATACTGTAAGTAGCTTAGGCTGCATCGCAAGCTTATGTCAGGGTCAATTTAATAACAGTGTTATTAAGAAGTGCCCCAACTTGCCCCTGTAGATATCTGCCTTGCTTTGCGCTAGCAAATCAAACCCATTAAACCTCTTCTCATAATTGTGAGTTGGAAGATTTTACATTTTTCACAGGCAAAATGTATATTTAGATTTTTTTTTTTTTTTCATATAAATTAGTCCATCAGTCAACAACTATTTTAATTCATCGTAGCCTAACGATCTTAGCCTCAAAGCAGTGAGGTAATTGAAAATTTAAAGATGCAATTTGTTTTTCAGACCAATTACCTTAGAAATGACCTCATTAAGCACCGTAATTAAATCCTATTAAGTCGTAATAACCTTTGAATGTTTACTGCATCTCTGTCTGTAAACATTTGCTTAATGTCAAGCCGACTGAGACTTGGGAACTACCTCATCTGATCTTTTGTGTGTGTATTTGAGTTTTTCTCCTTGTTCCCGAGGGACACATCGAGCTACGTTGGACCTAAACCTTTCTCTTTCTACTGCTCTGAACCGTCTCTGCCTGCTGTTCGATCCTGAGTGTGCAGAACATAATGCATTTCGAGGGTTCTTCTTGTATCCATCGCATTTGTTGACATCTTGGGTACAAAAGCAGATGCCGTTTTGTTGCCGTTGATCTTTTTAAGGGTGTACCTTTTTCTTGGTTTCTTGTTGGACTTTAATTTCTGTCCGTTCTACAGAGGGTTGCACATACTGCTGCAATAAATCCTGCTGCTCTTTACTGTTTTTATTCAGGCAGAATGTTGGAAACAAAATGCATGAAAAAAGACATCCACAGCAAAGATGTACAAAAACCTTTCAACTTAATCCAGAAGTGAATTTTATACATGGTTTCATGCATTTAGCTCACATCATTATATACAAGTGTTTACTGGAATCACTGGTCTGCACTCAACCCTCCAGACTCACCAGAAAGAGAGAAAGCAATCACCCTTTCATCACTATTGCCACTGACCTTTGACCTCCACAATGCTCTATTGTGCTTTATTAAGGAAGAATCTAGCAGTTGTGCTGTGTTTCCAGTTAGGTCACAGCAGAAAATACAACCCATTTGTCTTTTATTCTAGTGTCTTCCTGGAGTTTTCTCCTAAAAGCTTCATAAACTGGGGATTTGAGAAGAACCCTATAAAATAGAACCTTATACATAATATAGCTTTTATAAAGATAAAGAAAAAATGTGTCTTTGTGATATATCTTGGCAATAAAAGAGGTTAAATTTGGTAGTCTGGCTGCTAACTCACTAGGACTGCACCTATTAATCAAATTAATCGTGATGAATCAATTATTGAAATAATCATTAACTGGAGTATACAGACTCTAAAAAAGGCCATTTGCTCAAAAAATGACACATCCAGAGCAGTAATTCATCCAAAACTGTACTTTATATATATATATATATATATATATATATATATATATATATATATATATATATATATATATATATAGAATTTAAGACAAAAAAAAACTGTGTGTAAACATTTTCTACCCAAAACAGGTCAAGTGGCAGTTTTAGCGTCACCTGGTTCAAATTCACTAAAGAAAAGCTATATTATTGCATTTTAGGCAATAAAATGCAATAATATAAGGTGTTTCTATTCAAAAAAGAATTTTAAATATTTGCCTCTTTTAATGTATTTCTAATATTGTATAAAATAAAACTAAGTGGTTAAATTAAAAATCTGCATAATGTTCCAATATTTTTTTTTATCTGATTAATTGATTAATAATCGATAGAATAATCAATTACTAAAATAGTCGTTAGTAGCAGCCCTGTACCTCACAAAACGATCATCTTAATTCAATTCAGTTTATTCAATAAATGTATCAAAACACTATAAACAGGTTAAATTAGGTCTGAAACAGTTGATGAATGATGAATCGATTAATGAAATAATCATCAACTAATTTAGTAACTGATTATTGTTAATCGGTTGTTGTTAATTTTTTTATAGTCAAAAAAGACCATTTGCTGAGAAAAACAACATATTCAGAGAAGTAATTAAGCCAAAACTATACGAAATATATATACATTTTGCATTTAAGATAAAACCACCTTTGTCTGTAAATATTTTTTTGTATCCAAAACTCACTTGGCTTTTTTTGTTTTTTTTTGTTTTAAATATTCACCAGGTTCAAATTCACTAAAGGGATGCTATGTTATTGCATTTTAGGCAATTAAATGTTTATTTTCTTATATAAAAAAGGAATTGAATTTGTTTATTTGCAACTTTTGATGCATTTCTAATATTGTATAGAAATGGCCTAAGTGGTTAAATGAAAAATCTGTAGAAAGTGGCAATTTAAACATTTTTTTTAAATCCGATTAATCATCAGAATAATCGATAGATTAATCGACAACTAAAATAACGTTAGTTGCAGCCCTAAAATTAACATGCAGTGATTCAGAATCCAGTTCAGTCCAAATGCAGCTCAGATTAATCCACTTAATTTCAACACGATCTAACTATATATTCAAAGTCAGATCCAACTGCATCCTGAGCAGTCTGATCCTAATTATATTGCAGTGTAATTAAAGTCAGTTTCTCATGAAGCCAAGTGGTAAAAAGTTGTCTGAACTGAGTCTCTTGCTGAGCAACCCTGTGAAGCACAAGTTAAATGTTGGTGGGGTTCGTGGGTGGGAGCAAGATGAAGAAATGTGTGGGGCACCACTTTATGTCCTTTTTTTTATTTTTTCCAGTTAACTGATGTCACAAATTGCAAGCTTTGCACTTCCTACTGATAATGTCTAAACCAAAGAAATGCTGATCCAGCTTTGAAAACATGGCAGATGCTAATGTAATGAGCAGTTAAGTGTTGCTGCAGTTGCAGGTAACTTCTTTGTCAGTGAAGACAAAGTAGATCAGATTCACAAAAGTATTTGTTTATAGCTGCTGAATGTTGAGAAACTAGAGTTGGCACGTGCTTCTGATTGTGAATCTCCTAAAATGACCACTGAGCAAATAATCTGCGCTCACACAGCTGCTCTGCATTTAAACGAGGCATTATGCAAGCATGTAGAGGAAAAGCCACCCATATGTGCATATATTTATGTAAATCACAGTCACAGCAAATGACGTGCCATTCTCAAAGACCAGAGCAGTTTGAGTCATGCAGAGAAAATTACCGCCTGCGGAGAGCTGATGTTAATCTTTCTACAGGGGAAGAAAATGGAGATGATGAGATCACAGCCTCCACTGTTAGGGTCGTTTTCCCAGGCATGAACTGAAAATACTTTCAGCTTAACCTTCTTTTTGTGCCTTTTTCTCACCTTTTCTCTCCCTCTACTTTGGGCTGTCTTCAGTTTTCCTTCACTCCTCCACTTAGCTTCTGGCTACTGTGTACTTTATTCTGGTTTTTCAAAATAAAGTAGATTTTAATGTTTATGATATTTAAAATAAAGCTGCAACAAACATTTATTTTAGTTATCAATTTATCTTATTATTCTGACAATTAATCAGATTAAATAATGGCACATTCTGCAGATTTTCTCAATTAAACCTTTCTATACAATATCAAAAATACATTAAAAGATGCAAATAAACAAGTAATTCAATTCCTTTTTTTAAAATAAGAAAATAAACATTTTATTGCCTAAAATGCAACGACAGAGCATTCCTTTAGTGAACACTTGATCATTTGTTGCAAAGGATGCATCTGCAGCTAAAGAAAAAATACTAAAACAACAACATGTGAAAAGCTCAGGCCTTTCTGCTGGACTTAACAGCAATACAGTGTAGGGCTGATCTGGTGACTATTTTTTTGGATTAACCGATTTTAATAAATGGATAACATAAGGTGTTTAATAGGAGATGATTATTATTATTATTATTATTATTATTTTACAGAATTTGAACCGGGTGAAGCTAAAAGTGCCACTTGAGAACTTTTGGGGAGAACATATTTACAGACAAAGGTTTTTTGTTTATCTTAAATGCAAAATGTATATTTTTTGTACAGTTTTGGCTTAATTACTGCTCTGAGTATGTTGTTCTCTCAGCAACTGGCCTTTTTTGAGTCTGAATACTCCCGATTAATCAATTACAAATTAGTTGACGATTATTTCAATAATCGATTCATTATGATTAATTGGTGCAGCTCTAACTTAAATTCAATTCAGACAAGGCCTGTCACGATAACAGATTTTGCTGGATAAGAAATAGTACCAGAAATTATTGCGATAAACGATAATATTGTTGTTTTGAAATCATTTTCAAGTAATATATTGATAATGGCATAATAATGCACGTTTATCCTCTCAAAGACGAACCAACATTAATTTTGCACAGAACACTTAACATTATGACTATTATTTAATTTTCCTTATTGTTTTATTAGTTGCCTTTTATTTCATTATATTTTTTCTAATTTTGTTGTCTATACTCTGCTCACAAAATTAAAGGGAACACTAAAATAACACATCCGAGATCTCAGTTAATTAAATATTCTCATTCAAAAACTTTATTAACACAGTGGAATTGATTGAGAAGAAAACACAAAAATGATCAATGTAAATCAAACTTATTACACCATGGAGATCTGGATTTGGATTCATACTCAATATGAAAGTGGAAAATAACATGACAGGCTGATTCAACGTCAGTGAATATTCCTCAAGACAAGTCCAAATGAGGCTCAGTAGTGTGTGTGGCCTCAACATGCCTGTATAACCTCCCGACAACGCCTGGGCATGCTCCTGATGAGACGGCAGATATTCTCCTGAGGGATCTCTTCTCAGATCTGGATTAGAGCATCAGTGGTGCGACGTGGCGTTGGTGGATTGACCGAAACATGATGTCCCACATGTGCTCAATTGGATTCAGGTCTGGGAAACGGGGAGGCCTGTCCATAACATCAATGCCCTCATCATGCAGGAACTGCTGACGCACTTTAGCCACATGAGGCCCAGCATTGTCATGCATAAGAAAGAATCCAGGGTCCACTGCACCAGCATATGGTCTCACAATGGGTCTGAGGATCTCATCCCGGTACCTTATGCAGTCAGGGTACCTCTAGCTAGCACATGGAGGGCTGTGTGCCAATCCAAAGAAATGCCTCCCCTCACCATGACTGACCCACCACCAATCCGGTCATGCTGGAGGATGTTGCAGGCAGCATAACGTTTTCCACGGTGTCTCCAGACTCTGTCACGTCTGTCACATGTGCTCAGTGTGAACCTGCTTTCATCCGTGAAGAGCACAAGGCGCCAATGGCAAATCTGCCAATTTTGCTGTTCCCTAGCAAACGCCAATCGTCCTGCACGGTGTTGGGCTGTAAGCACAGGCCCTTTATGTGGAAGTCGGGCCCTCATACCACCCTCATGGACTCTGTTTCTGACAGTTTGAGTAGAAACATGCACATTAGTGGCCTGCTGGAGGTCATTTTGGAGGGCCCTGGCAGTAGACCTCCTGTTTCTCCTTGCACAAAGGATGAGGTAGCGGTCCTGCTGCTGGGTTGTAGCCCTCCTACGGCCCCCTCCATGTCTCCTGGTGTACTGGCCTATCTCCTGGTACCTATTCCATGCGCTGGACACTGTGCTGAGAGACACAGCAAATCTTCTTGCCACCGCTCGCGTTGATGTTCCATCTTGGATTAGCTGCACTACTTGAGCAACTTCAGTGGGCTGTAAAAAACGCCTCATGATGCCTCTATGCGTGACAGCACTGACAAAATGAAAAAGTGACTAAAAATTCAACCAGAAAGGACAAGAACAGAGAAATGATCTGTGGTCACCACCTGCAGAATCACTCTTTTGTAGGGGTTGTCTTGCTAACTGCCTCTCATTTCCATCTGTTGTGTGTTCCATTTGCACAGCAGCAGGTGAAATTGATTCACAATAAGTGTTACTACTTAACTGGTGACATTGATTCCACAAAGGTGTGACTGATTTGGAATTACTTTGTTTTGTTTAGTTGTTCTCTTTTTTTTTTGAAGAGTATATTTAGCTTTTTTTTGTTGTTACCGGAACGTTTTTTCATTATGTGTATTTTTCTATTTTTTTCATATTCTGTATTTATTTTGCAATTTTTCAAAAATATTTTAAATAAACATCATAAAACACAACCAAAGACAATACATAGAATGGAAACAAAAACCACACACAACTGAAACGATAAATAAAATGGATTATAATGTCTCTGTAAACAAAATTGCCCTACAAAAAAATTTCTATTCTGATGATTAATATTTATTGAGTTCATTTGAATTTATCATACGATTAAATGATGAAATGATGAATTGCTTATTATGACTGGCCTAATTCAAACTCTGATTATGGTTAGTATAAGAGCGCAAATATAGGCTACATATATATATATATATATATATATATATATATATATATATATATATATATATATATATATATATATATATATAAAATGCTTTATATTCTTTTAACATGTATTATAAAAATCATTCTGAAAGTGTGGCGGCTTTTATTTTGCCGTGGCGGTGCGCCACGATCAGTTACATGTAGAGGAAACGCCGGAAATGCTAACTTGATTTATTTCTTAGTTAAAAGCTGTGAATGATGGGAGCTGTTGGTGAAGTTGCTGGTTCTCATTCGTTTCTTTTTCCTCCCCCAGCAGGCGAGGTGAAGATGGTGGACCGGCTTGCTAACAGCGAGGCCAACTCCAAGCGGATTGGATTGGTGGAGAGCTGCTTTGGCGCCGCGGGCCAGCCCCTGGCCATCCCCGGTCGAGTGCTGATCGGAGAGGGCGTCCTCACCAAACTGTGCCGCAAGAAGCCCAAAGCGCGCCAGTTCTTCCTCTTCAACGACATCCTGGTCTACGGCAACATCGTCATCCAGAAGAAGAAGTACAACAAGCAGCACATCATCCCTCTGGAGAGCGTCACCATCGACACGGTGCCCGACGAGGGTGAGCTGCGGAACGGCTGGCTGATCAAGACCCCCACCAAGTCCTTTGCCGTCTATGCTGCCACCGCCACAGAGAAGTCCGAATGGATGAACCACATCGGGAAGTGTGTGAGAGAACTGCTGCAGAAGAGTGGCAAGTCTCCGACGGGTGAGCACGCCGCGGTTTGGGTGCCTGACTCTGAGGCTACCGTGTGCATGCGCTGCAAGAAGGTGAAGTTCACGCCGGTCAGCCGGCGCCACCACTGCAGGAAGTGCGGCTACGTGGTCTGCGGGCCGTGCTCGGAAAAGAAGTTCCTCCTGCCCAGCCAGTCGTCGAAGCCGGTGCGCGTGTGCGAGCACTGCTACGGGATGCTGTCGGGAAGCCTGGGGCCACGCTCGGAGTCCATGAGCCGGCCGGGCGCCAACTTCAACAACAACACGCTGTCAGATGACGAGGACGAAGACGACAGCAGTGACTGAGGAACGTCCAAACCTCCAGAGGACTCGTCTTGTCTCAGCACTGAGGGGAAAACACTCTTCTCTTATAAACTCTCCGAATTATTTCCTTATTTTCCTTGTTTCTCTGATGGAATCTTGATCCAGGAAGAAGATTTTGTTAGTTTTTTTTTCCCGGGATTCCTAAATGATGAATTTCCTCCTGAAACCTGGAATGAACTCTGGAACAAAGTCTGACTGTGCATCACAGCTTCACCTCGTTCCCAAGCCTTCTAATTAGGCTGCAGTTATTCACTACAAAGCAAAGGTGCTAACGAGATGTTCCGTCCGCACTGTCCCCTCAGTTCATTTCTCCTCAGTAGTTTATGTTGCTCATTTTGATTTCATTTCTAAATCAAAATGAGCAACAAGGTGATAATTAGCAGGAAACGGAGAGTCTTATCCCTTCCGCCGCCTCTGGCCGCCTTCCTTCTAACAGATTCTGGCGTTTTCTACTCTATTTATGTAGATTTGTCCTCAGTAAAATGTAGATTTTCTTTTTTTTTTAAATTAACAAAATGTAGATTTCACGCTAAATGTGGAGATTTTCCAGTTGAACTAATGCAGTTGCTTCTGACAAATCAGCTAAAGTCCCCAAAACTAACTCTAGCTTCCGCTTGTACGTCACATAGTGCCTTGTAGGAAACTGAGATTATGTGTAAATGAAACAAAGCTGCAAAAAAAACAGGAATTTCGTGATGGGTCAACTCCGAGACGCCTGGATGGGGGTTTTTGTGCCGGCAGCAGATGGAAAAAGAAAGGCCTGAGTGCTAGCCTTTCTTTAAAAAGCCCATTTCCGGGAATCTGTGAGGATTTGCTCTCTGGTTCTGTCCAGCGCCAGGCGTACCATGAATATCAGGGACCCAGAGGAGCTGGCACAGTGCCTTGTTAGTCACAGGATGGATAAGAGACTCGCTTAGGGAAGAAAAAGTTTGGATTATGCAGACATTCCTCAGGTTTCCCAAACAGAAAACTCAGTGAAATGTCATAAAAATCGGATTTTGAGCCGAATATTTCACCACTTCCTCGCGGTTCTGGTTGGATCACACATCCACGGTTGTTGGCGGCATTTTTTCTGTGTTGCAGTCAGCCTTCCTAAAACTCACCCTCCTGGGAATTCCTGGAATTTGGACCTAGTATTACCTCATGGGTGGAGTTCTGTGGAAACAAAAGGAAACATGGCAGCAGTTTTTAACTTAGCAGGCAAATTGCTTTCGGGAATTAACGAGGGAAGATTTCAGGATTCTTTGCACCTGGATGGATTTTCTTTCTCTTTTCTTTTTCGTCTGATTTCTGTTTAATATGAGAAAAACCTAATAACGACCAGAGATACATTTAATTTAGAGCTCTAAGGAGAATAAACCCCCTCTGTTTGTGTAGTTTGTTTACTTTAATGAATGAAATCAAGTAGTTTGCAATAATCAGGAAGCGTTATTTCCTGCTTTGTGTTTGTATTACATATGCAATTCCTCTGCGTTGGGAGGCTGAGGAGGTTCTCTGGAATGAAAGTCAGGAAATCAGCGGCCGTCACTTCCTCCGCTGATCCGAGGTCAGATGGCTGCACTGAGTCATAAAACAAAGTGAACTCTGCTCCTCCTGCATCTGACATCCTTCCTTCCCCTCATTCGCACCGTCATGGCTTTCCTGGGAGTAACAGGAGTCACATGGCGCCGTCATGTGACCAGGCGCCGAACCTGGAAGTGAAAGCCGGCCGGGTGGAACCAGGACTACCTGTCCCAGCCTGCAGAGACATTCACGTCTTCAGTTCTCAGTGAGTCCTCTGGAGAGTTTCATTCCTCTATCAGAAGCAGATTTAAAAGAGCTTTAAACATGATTATCACTAAAAACAAGTCAATAAATGGCTGCTGAAGCTGAAAAGCGGCCGGTTCCAGAGGATTTCTCGCGACGTTTCAGCTTAAAAGGAATAAAAATGAACATTAAAATAGATGATTAAAATTACACAATCCCATTTATCAACATCCTCCCAGTGTTTCTTCCTAAATAATAGTCTGGAAGATGACCCAGTGCTTATTGCAAACAAGCTAAATAAATTCAGTATGTCTGCAGAATATTGGCTCACTGCACAAACACAATCTTACCAAGTGTTTTTGATTTTTGGCCTAGTTTCCAATGCAAATATCTTGACAACTTTTCAGCAGCTGTAGAAGCTTGTTTTAATCAATAATTCCTTAATATTGATGAAAAAGTTCTAGTTCTAAGTGAATTAATCTGCCTGTGAAACAAGATGTTTTTCCTATATTACAAGTTAAAATGTCTTTTCCACTGGCAGGTTATTTCACCTATAATCAGAAATTTTTCATCAATATTTAGGAATTATTGACCTAAAACCAGCTCCTGTATCTGCTGAAAAGCGACTTGTAAGTTAGTTTTGTCTCATTTCAAGTGCACTCAAGATATTTGCACTAAAAAGCAGACCAAAAACACTTGGGAAGGTTTTGTGTTTTGCAGTGCTCAGAAGGTGTCACTGGGATCACTGCAGGACAGGTTCTCAGCGGGTTGAGGTTGCTGGTTCGAATCTGATGTGGATCCACTTGAAGACGCTTGGAGAATCTGTGGCCCGGATGCGACGGTTGAGCAACGCTTCATCCGTCCTGACTGTAAAAAAGCAGGCTCTTCTCTTCTTCTCTCAGAGGAACGGGGATTCTTAACAGTCTGCGTGGATAAATGTGTGGATTCTGTTCAAGTTTAGTAACCTTTGAGGCTTTTTATTTCCTAGACGCAGTCAGGATGAACAAGGATGCCGTAATTCAGCTGCTAAACCTTCATGATGCATGGAGCCGGAGAGTTGTGGACCTTCCTGTTCCTCCGGGGTTTCCATCGTTATTTGCTCTCCTGTCTTTATCAGACTCCTGCCTGGTATTGGATTGAAACTCCAGAGGTTCATCCGAGTCGTAATTAGAAACAGTTCGGGGGAATATTGCGTTTTATTGGCCTTAAATTCCGATGATTATTTTTCCTTTTTAAACTGAGCATTATGGGTTTTAGTTCTTCCGGCGTCGGCATTAAACGCATCGCTTACGTCAACCGGAAGGAAGAAAGGGATTTTCGGATTTTTGTCTCGTTTTTCTACATGTTTGTGTTGCTGCGGTTAAAGCGCCACCTGTGGTTGGAGGACTGAACGGGCGCTGATCACTAACGGGCTGTGCTTTATAGTTACTGTGGCTGACAGAGCAGAGCCTGGCAGCACCACGTCGGGCTGCGGGTTTGCTGTGGGTTGCGCTTAAAAAGCTGACACGCGGACTCTGAACCGGGTCCTTCCTGCATCCCGTCAGACCAACGGTGACTCTTTCTTTTAATCCTGGTGACTTTTTTTCTGCGTGTGTGCAGATTTGTTTGGGTTTATTTTGGGTTGTACAGTCCTGATCAGTTCTAAAATGAATTTTCCTGCTTCACTTTTTCCTTTTTGCTTCCTTTTTAAGCTTTTTCAAACATGCTCAGCATAAAAAACACATCAAATTGGAATCTTTATATACCAGACGTGTTGAATCCTCAGTTTACAGCCAACGTTGGCTGGATTTTAACGGTTCCTGATCATGACACTCAGAGGTTTCAGGGGGTTTTTCCACTTTAACCTGGTCTGCTTTCTACAGCTAATTAAGCACCAAAGTCCAACAAGTTTGATCCATAATTAAACGTTTATTTGATGCTGAAACATCAGAGTTAAAATGAAATTCTTCCAAATGAAGCTGAAATCAGCTGGCTGCACTGCAGCGCCCACCCAGATGCAGCTAATACCAGAGTAACCAGGTTACCTGAGTGCAAATAAACAGGTTATTTACCAGTTCACCATTGAGTGATTGTGCAACAGCATAAAAATACAGCAGGGGATCCTCTAAACGCTTCCTGATGGCGCACATCAGCGGCGGTTTAACGTGCTCACGCTCAGCAACGTGGGTAAAATCTCTCCCCTCTTCCTGATTATGTATTAAAGGTTTCTGATTACATTTATGATGCTTTTTCCTTTTTCCTCACATTTTTGTTTCAAATGGCGCAGCTTTGATTATGGCGATGACGCAAATCAAACACGTAACCTGATTTTCATTGTTTTGTGGAGGGTTTATTTTAAAAAGGTTTGGGGAGGGCGGAGCAAGTAGAAGGAAGGTTGTATTAATAAACATTAAACGAGGCTTTTCTTCAGCTCCATAGTCTGTCTGCTTTATTTTTTCATTGTTTCACTCATAAAATAGCAGGATAATAACAAGGTGTTCTCCTGGTAATATTCTGATTAATGTTGAAGTTTGCGATCGGAACAAAACTTGAAACTTTTCCCCTGAATCCACAGCTGGAAGGTTCTGCATGATCAGAATCATAAAATGAGAAAGAACCACCCAGCTGTGCATCTGCAGTCAAAGCTGCACAAATATTTAATCACATTTTCATATTTATTGATGCTTTAATGGAACCAACAGAAGAGAAAATTGTATAAATAACATTTCTGATTAGTTTTTAGTTTTCAAACATCATTAATAGGAATTCATTATGATAAATCAAAAATTCTTCTAAGAATCACAAACGAATGTGTCTGATAGAGATAATAAATGCAGGTTTTAGCTGTTTTTCTTCCTCTCATGGAATAATTACATTGAATTTCCACAACAGAATGACTCTAAAAGTATAACTAATACTTTCTGTAGATAAATATTTCTTGTCATTATGTTGAAACCTGTGGGGTTTTAGATATGTCATTTTCCACAAGTATTGACATACCGTAGAAGAAAATGTATCCATTTTCTTTTACAGAAGTATTTTAAGCCTCAGAATAAAAGTTAAATTGTGATTTTATGGTAGACATTTCTCAGAACATACTGAGGGTAGAAACGGCTCTTTGGGTCATAAAGGTTGCAGACCCTGTGCTCCGTTAAGTTTCCTGACCACTTGGAGGCTGAGAAGTCGACTTTTTAATTTGAGCAACATTTTACCATGTGGCTGACATGAAAACTGTTGACTGGAGCAGCTTCTGAATTCAATGAAATTGTGTTTCTATAACGGGACAGAATAAAACCCTAAAATGGATCAAGAGGTGTTGATCTGGTTGCTGGATCCTGTTGGAAATGATTAAATTAAGAAAGCAAGAATATTCTTAGACTGACTGCTAGTTTCTATCAGACTTTTTAATTAACTCCTCTCTTTAGTAATAACCTCTGATCTGCACTCCTGTCTGAGAAAAGAGTGTTGATATTAACCCTCCTGGATCCGTGTGTTTTGCACCTTTCTGCTGACCCAAGCTGATCCTGTGTCCCAGTCTGAAGGCTTTTCTATGGAAGACCGAAACTGACAGAAATTAAAGCAGAAATATATCCGTCCAGCTCCTCTACTATTGGTCGATAAACAGGAAGGAGCAGGATCCGTGTGCAGATGGATTGTGCATGCCTCCATCTTTGGCTTCAGCTTAGCAACCGAAGCGTCGTTATGGTGGGAGCGGAGAGATGGTCTGTGTCGGAGTCGTTAAGGGAAGCTGGAAACAGGCTGGACGAGTTGGAAGACGGTGAGTTTTCAGCTGACCAGTAAGGTAAAGTAAGAAGAACAAACGCTTGTATCAGGAAAAGGCAAAATGAAAACGCTTCTATAAGGAAAAGGAAAAGCAATATATCAATTTCGGTTGTCCAGATTTTCCAGCCTCTTGCAGGTTTTCTTCCAGGGTCGTCCTGTATTCAGGAAAGCATTCCCACTGCGTGATGCTTCCACCAGTGTTTTATAGTGGGAGTGGTGTGTTTCCTGCCATGGATAGCATTTTGCACGTAGGCCAAAAGAATAACAAGTGCAGGGCACCTTCTTCCACATGGTTACTGCGACAGCTACTAATGCAAACTGCAACTCAAACTTCCAAGGTTTGTGGACTGCAAGACTCATTGACGTCTTGCAGACAAAATGTCCCACCTGAGGTGTGGATCTCTGCAGCTCCTCCAGAGGCACCAGACATCTCGGATTCTTGCTCTCCCGTCGGTTTAGGAGGACGTCCATGTCTCCACCCTCTCTCCAAACATTGGGTTAAACGTCTCCGAAACTTCCTCCCTGACCTGTGCGGTCTTCATGATGCTGGTTGTTCTCTAACAAACCGCGGGGGCCTCCCCAGAACAGCGGGACGGATCAGGGGACTCCTGAAGGTGCTGGGAAGGGCTTCTGTTTTGGGGTATCTGAATAAGGAGGGCTGAACGTGCCACATTTTAAAAATTGTTGCAAATCAAAACCATCACTACTTTGATTTAGTTCAAACATGACAAAATGTGAAGGGTATAAACAGACAGGAATTATGAGAAAA
Organism: Anableps anableps; assembly: GCA_014839685.1. NCBI lineage: Eukaryota > Metazoa > Chordata > Actinopteri > Cyprinodontiformes > Anablepidae > Anableps > Anableps anableps. Next base: position 3,816,957 of record CM026072.1, read on the forward strand.
TACACTTGGATCAAAAGATTCACCGCAGGCCAGATGTGATGCCCTCAGATGTCACGCCTTATTCAGACTAGGAGGGAAAATGGCGAATCTTTCTTTCTGTAAAAGCCGGGAACTGAAAAACTTGAGTTTCTGCTCAATAATTCATGTCGATGAGTTGACTGAAGAGAACAGGAACGTCCTGCGGCGTCTGAAAGCCTCAGAGAGAGCATCTGGAGAAGACCCAAGCGACATCTGCACAACTGGCAAAAACAACTCGGTTCACCTGAAAGAGAAGCCTTTTTATTTCCTCCTTTTTCTTATAGTTTAGGCACTGAGGGGATTTATTTATTAGGAGCTCTACAGGAAGAAGGGCAGAGAGAGAAGAGGAGGATGTGCAGTAAATGTGAGCCTTTCAATAATTCTTTCAAACACCTTTAAGCACATAATATACATTAATAAAGTCACATTAATTCTGGTTTCTGTTGCCTCCTCAGAAGGATCAGGTTACTTGTGTCGCTGTTTGAATTTCCTTCAATGAAACCATCAAGTTTGCTGCGTTTGAATTTGTTTCTTCAGAAGCAGTGGAGTCTGAAAAGATGAAATTAAAGGTTTTCTGTGCCTCCCAGCGGTGCTGCTCTGCCGCTCCGCTCCTGAGAATATTAATCAAAATGAAAAGCCTTTGTGGGTCACCTGCGGAAACAAACTGTCCCTTCTGCTTCATCAGAGCAAATCTCAGAGAAAGCCAAGCACAACGATCAGGTGATGAATATTAATAATGTAGTCACATACAGCCGAGTGAGAGTTTGATGGTCCCGTCCATGTTCCTGCCGCACCGAAGGAGAATACTGAGGCTGGAGCTGCGAAACACTCCACCTATTTAAAAAAAACCAACACATTTTAGGTGAAAAAATGTTCAAGTATCACTGATATTTCTGAGACATATTTAACATTTTACCTTGAATTTAGATAGCTTATTAAGGAAACAGGAAGTTTTTTTGTGTCTTATGAAGCAGGCGAATGTTGCTAAAATAATTCAAGTTCTGGAGTAAATTACAACTGCAGGTCAGTTTCAGCTGTTTATTTTCAGCTCTAATACAATTTTGTACTAAAAGCATAAGTGCATGCATCAGTTTTATTAAATATGAAAAATAAATTCAAAATAAAATATGCATTTTAAAGAGACAAAATTCAGTCTGCAGGAATTTACAGTAAATAGAAAATTAAAACCCAACGTAACACAGGGGGTTAGAGGCCTGATTATCTACTACGATGCCTGTGGAATCAAGAAATCCCTTAAAATGAACCTGCCTGACAACATGAAGTAGGCTGCTCAAAAAGCAGCACAGAGAAACCATGAAACTGTGGTGATCCTTTGCAGGAGCGGCCGATCTACCAGGAGAAAATCAGCGACTCATCCACGAGGTTACAGAAGATCCAAGAACTAAAGCTCTGCAGGCTTCGGTTAAGGTCAGAGGTCATGATTCAACAGTCAGAAAAAAACGAGCCAAAAAGGCCTCCATTGAGCTCAGCGGCACCTGGCAACATGATATTGATCCGAAGCACACCAACAAATCCGCCTCTGAATTTTAAAAAGAAAAAAAAAAAAAAACAAGGAAAAAAAAATGAAGGTTTTGGGTGGCCTAGTCAAAGTCCAGACTGGAGTTTAATTGAGATGTTGTGCTGTGACTACAAACAAACTACTCATAACGGGAAAACCCTCCAACACGGCTCAAATAAAATCCTTCCTCAAAGAAGAGTGGGAGGAAATCCCTCCACGGCGGTGGAAGCGACTCGTCACCAGGGATTGCTGACGGCAGTCGTTGCCACCGACGTCCAGGCTGGTCGGAGCACAAATTTAATCTTTATTTGAAAACTACATTTTATATTTATTCTGGTTTTCTTTGTCTGACATTTAAAATTAGTTTCAGAACCTCAAACATTTAATCGTACAGAAGAGGATTAGATCTACTGAAAAAGTCAGTATAAAAGTGTTCAAATCTATAAGGGAGCAAATACTTTCCCCCCAGAATCAGCTGCACATCACTGGACAGAGCAACGACAGTTTCCTGCTGGACCTGCCCACTCATGACCCGATCTTGGATTAGTGGTCAAAGTGGATGAGTGGTTTTGGGTCTTTAAGGTCATGTTGCATCAGAAACTTATGACTGACTTTGACTTTTTTTTTTTCAATAATTTTGTAATCATAAATGATATAAAGTTCACATCAACCGCATTAGAATCAGCTCCAAAACTCGTTTTTTTCAAGAGCGGAAGCACTGCCTGCATTTACTTTCCCTGCCAAAGGCGGCGCTGCAGCTGAATACAAACGGATGTAAACTGTGGATCAGGTCGAATCACCTGTTTTCTGGAGCCAGGTGGTTCTAGTCTAATGTTTAAAATAAAAGACAGTATTTCCATCACAAGGTAAGGCGCCTGTCTTGTTTCTCATCCTTTTAAATTCTTAAAATTACGAACTTTTACAACATGAATTTTAGTTTAAATTTCTATTTCAATGGTGCATCTAAAATACAACTCATCTTGATGCAGCAGTGAAACGCTGGTTTACAGGAGCTGGTCAAGAGAAACTGGCCCTTCCAGACATTTTTATTCAAGATCATTTCAGAAAATACTTTAGATTTATTTATTAGTATTTAAAACGATGACTGAATATTTACATTATGTATTTTTAAATTAATTTCCAATTGATTTTGTTTTGAAACAAATTGAGAGATGCAAAAAATAAAATCAAACTCGAAATAGCAACATCCCTGCTTCAATCTGCATTAATGTAATTGTACTCAGCAGCTGCAGCAGGTGTTTCTGGACATGAAAACAGAATACAAATATGCTTTATTGTCCCTTAGCTGGGACATTCAGGACAAATTTACAGCATAAGGAAAAACACTGTACCTTTAAAAATACTCGCATTCAAAGAATGTGCAACTGGGTTTGTGCATATAAAACAACAACAGACTATTTACAAGAGAAAAAACTGCAAATATCAGCAGGGATTTAAACATTTATTGAGTTTGTTTGGAGCAGTGATGGTTAAGAGAAACATATTTTGTCTCATTAAAGGTAAAATGAAGAAATGAGGATGGTTTCCTTGAATATTTGCTTTTGATTGTGCTTTTTGTTCACTGTCCCTAAGTTACTGCGCAGAGATTGAAAGATTTTTGTGGGAATTAAGTTGAGTTTATTTATATAGCACAGAATTTCAGCAGAAAAGTGGGAGTAAACGACAGGAACATTAAAGAAAACCGGGCCAACGACAGCGCTTGGTGGTCCAGATTTCCTCCAACCGAACAATGATCTGCTGTCTGAGACGACCACGCCTGAGGTGAGCGGGCTTTATTCTGGGGGGACGAATAGATAATTACTTTTCTCAGAGCAAGCCCTCAGTTCAAACTGTCTGCAGCGTCTCTGAGAGTGGCAGGTAGTCGAAGCAAGCAGGCGCCATTAGCAAGCTGATAATGGAGGATAATTGCAGTAATCATGTTGGTTTGTGAAAGGGGATCCTCATTCTGCATTACACCAGAGCTGGATGATAAAACCCCAGGTCAGACTGGAGCCAGATGTATTAAATATGAAACTGTGAATATTTTACATAACTGAATAGCAGGATTTTCTTTTTTGTTGTTGTTGTACACCGAAGCTGAAACCAAAGACATCATCCATGTTCAGGGTCCAGAAAGATTTATTTTTTTTTTTTAAATTTTTAATATGGGGCTCAAATGCTTCATGAGGCGGTTGATTTATTTGTAAAACTTTTAAAGTTCAGTTCATGATAATTATGATGATAATTTCATAATTGGTTGCAGATATTTGTGATTAAATACTGAGTAAAAGTCATCAACCATACTTTCTTTAAGCTTCACATCCAAGGAGTCCGACGTTCCTGTAGTATTTTAAAAGGATCCGGTCATAATGAAGGTTTTTCAGTTTTCTCTTTTAAATGTGGCTGGTTCTAGTCTCCTCTGCTCCTCCAGAACCAAACATGGAGAAGCAGCTTTCAGTTTCTATGCTCCTCTAATCTGGAACAAACTTCCAGAAAACTGCAGAACTGCTGAAATCAAGGCTAAAAACCCACCTGTTTAGAGCTGCCTTTGATTAGCAACAACTGGAACGTCATAAAGTGTGGTCTGTTTGTCAACCTGTCATCGTTTTTCCTCATTCTGCCTTTGCAATATAACGTTTGTTGCTTGTTTTATTTTCCTTCTAATCAAGGAGGAATCACTTTAAATTCCCGTGTTGCAGAAAATGAGCTATACTAATAAAATTACCTTATCATTGCTTTGCCTTTTTTGACCTGACATTTCTTCCTTTCTCCCCATACTTCTTCGTTTTTTGTAACGTGCTGCAGAATATGCCGTCATGGTCGGGAGCAAGGACTGGACCAAACTGTGTGTGAAGAAAAACTACAACCTTAACGAAGCCTTTAGAAATATTAATTCTGAAAACGTTCAAGTCTTGACTCGGGTTGATTTGATTCACTAGAAAATAATTTAAAAACAAAATTACTCCAGGCGTTTTAATTATCTTTCTTTTGTTGTAAAAATAGTGGGTTTTATTAAGAGTTGGGCCAATTCAGGTTTTCTGCATTAGTGGAAAAAATGTTCTTGATAATTTTTCTAACATCTTTTGAAGAGACCCTGCAGTGACCACTGGGAGCGTTCTCTAAATGCCTCTTATAACCGTTTCTTTATTCTCAACATGGTTTTAAATGCTTTACTTTACTGTTAAGTTATTATTATTGTTGTTAAATAGGAAAAGCAGCCATGGAGAAAGGATTTCATGTCTCAGAGATTCTGGCAACTCCAGCAGATTTACGGTATAAATCAACATCTGTCTCCAGGATAGCTTTCATTTGCTTCAGACGCATCAGGAAAGTATTTATTGAATATTGTGACAGTCTCTGAAATTGAAAACTAAATGAAGAATGACAAGGGGGAAAAAAGAGGAACATAATTTTTTCCACCTGCAGAATAAATGGAACCATTTACAGCGTCTATAGAGAAATTTTTGCCAGTTTTTCTTTGCAAAAAGCCCAAGCTCAGTCAAATTTGAGAGGAAGTGGCTGTGAGCTGCAGTCTTTTAAGTCCTGACACAAACTGTTAATTTGATTTAGGTCTGGACTTTGACTGGACCGTTCTTACACCTGGATTTTGTAGCTCTGGTTGTATGTTTATGGCAGAAAAATATGTTGGTGCTCGAGGGTGAAAACATGAATCTGCGGGATTGTAAGGGGGGAAAGACCCCACCTGACCTCAGTAGCAGTCAGACATGTTTGAAATCTGGACGCAGTTAGCTTGTGTGAGCGAATTACAGACCCGAATGCAGACACAAACCTACAGCTGAAAAAAAGAGGGTGGGAAACGGGGAATAGCTTCAAAACACCACAGCAGCCGTTTCCATCCGTCCTTCACTGGCTTCTTTTTATTTTCTTTCCGAGCAACAAATCGGTGCATTACTGCCACCAACTGGTCAGTTTCTGTGCCCTTTAAACCATCTCCCCGGTGGGAGTTTATGATGTTCAGTTGGTTTGACAAATCTTGTAGCTGTCTTTGTTTTTTATTGTTTTTCCAAATCTCATAAAGTTCCCATATTTAGATGCTTCCCATGAATTTGGACCATCTTTCCTCCCTAGCTAAAGAAAAGCATCCCTGAGCATGATACTGCCACCACATTGTGTCACGGTGGAGATGGTGTGTTCAGGGGGATTTTCCTCCACAAAGAGCATTTTTTAAATCAGATCAGAAATTAGAAACGCTTCATTGATCCCAAAGGGGAAATTGCTTATTTGTTGACAGTTACTCCCTTATTAAAATCTTAGAAAGTACAAAATATAAACATAAATGTTGAATTTAACTAAAATTACAAATATATATATATATATATATATATATATATATATATATATATATATATATATATATATATATATATGTATGTATGTATGTATATATATAGTATGTATATATGTATGTTATAGTATATTTATGTATG